>OZ005651.1:12278796-12881649 GCA_963930645.1 Salticus scenicus | reverse complement strand
TGAAAATTTGCTACAGTTAAAATTTTCAAAGGTATTTGCACTGTGAGTGAGCAAGCTCTTGTAAGTTCTAAAACAGTGATAAGTTTTTTTTTTTAAACTTCTAAAAACCCATTAAAAATTACCTTCAACTAGCACTTTCAGCTGCTCCACGCAGCCTTCTTCAGGTATTTACGCTTCTGTGAACCATCGTTGCTCGGCAGTTATGTATTCCCTCTTCTCTCCAGGATATCGCGCCACCTTGCGTCGATCTCCATTTGGTCGGTATTGCATGAGTCCCTATTCGCTAAAATTTCGACGGCTTCGCGTTTCGCGGCATAAAAATAATTATTATAGTTAGCTAACTTATTGTAATTTTTAAAATCTGTTTCTATTTTTTCTTCCTGATTTATTTTGGTTAAGGCTGTTGTTATGATTATGTTTTATATCATTTTCGTGCTCTTTTATTCGCATTTTTATTTTTCGTTTCGTCATTCCGATGTAACAACCGGTTTTTTGGTCTTCTTTAGTAAAGTCTATTTTGAAGATACCTGCAGCTTCGGAAAAATGTATTTTATCTTTATCGTTTCTGATTCTTTGGAAAATATTTCTGTTTGGTTTTATTGGCACGTTTATATTTAGTTTAGCGGCTTCGGTTTTAATTTTATTAGCTGTACCTTTATTATATGGAATTGGGGGGATATACTTTTGTTTTGGTTTCTGTGCATTATTTATGTTATCAAGTTTTTTTAGTCTATTTTTATAAAGTTTGTTTACTAGATTCTTTTTATAACCTGCGTTTTGAGATATTTCGCTGATTTTTTGGAGTTCTTGTTTTAGTAAATTTTCGTTAGGACATACGTTTATTGCACGATTTATATAGTATTGTATTGCAGCTATTTTATATCTATAGGGAGTTTTACATTTAGCATTTATGATTTCGTTGCTATTATTTTGTTTCCGGTATACTGTAGTTTCGAAGTTTAAGTTTGGTGTTTTTATTATAGTAACGTCTAAAAAGTTAAGGAGGTTTTTATTTTCTATTTCAAGTGTGAATTTAATGTTTGGGTCAATTTTATTTAATTTTTCCAGTGTACTTTCTGGAGGGGAAGAGTTATTGTTTATTATTGCAAACACATCGTCTACACACCTGAACCAATATTTTTTTTCTTTGAAATTCGTTAGTATATTTTCGTTTTCTAATAATCTTAATTTTATTTCTGCTTTTATGCCTGAGATAGGCGATCCCATCGGGACGCCTTTATTTTGTTTATAAAACTTGTCATTAAATCTAAAGTAATTTTCGTTTAGTATTAGGTTGTTGGCTATCTGGCTGAGATTAAGGTTTGACTTATATCTTTATATTTTTGTTTTATTTTTTCATTTATAATTTCGTTAATTTCTTTTATATTAATGGATGGGTATAAGTTTACTACATCAAAGCTGAAAGTCATCTGTTGAGTTTAAGTTGGTGTTTGAAGGGGGGAGTATTTCTTTGTATTTTTTTTCATGTAGGTTTCTAGTTCATATGATGGGCTTTCTCTTTTATTTACTATGGGTCTAAATTTTGGTGGATTTTTATGATCTTTAAATTTTCAAAACATTCTAACTGTGTTGGGTGCAAAATTAGTTATTTTCGGTCTGTTATTATTTGGCCATTTTCCTTCTTTTATAATTTTATTTATTTTTTCTGTTAATTTTTTATTTGGATCTTTTTTAAGGGGGGGTAACTAGTATGTCGTCTATTGCATTTTCCATTTTTTCGTTTTATTCAGTGCGGTTAAAGATGGCTATTTTGCTTGTTTTATCAGTGAGTACGCATGCAACATCACTGTTTTCTTTAAGTGCTTTTAAAGCTTTTCTGTCTTCATAGTCAGTGCTATTGTATTTAATTTTTTCATTAATACAGTTTTGTGCAATATTTCGTATATTATTTTGATGGTTTTTAGGGATGTGTTGTAAAGTTGATTCTATTTTCGCTATGGTATCTTTTATATCTATCAGCTCATCTAAAATATATTTATGCCCAAGTTTTAATAATTGGTCTTGGTGTGTGGTAAGTTTTGTATCTGAGAAGTTTAAGTATGGGATTTGTTTTGGTTTATTTTTATAGCTTTCTTGTGGTTTATTTTTAAGCCATGATTTAAGTTTTTTGTTTTGATTTTTGGTGTAAGTTTCATTTATGTGATTACTATAGGTTTCTATTTTAATTTTTAGCTTGTCGTATTCCTCTTGTTCACATAGTTCTTTCATTTGTTTTTCTATTATTTCTATTTGGTTTTTTAATTTATAAAAAGTAGCTTTTTTATTTTTAATAGCTTTGTTGAGGATATGTCTTTCAAATTTATAAACTTCGTTTTTATATTCATATTTTAGCATTTTATTTTTAATTTTCAGAAATTTAGGTATGATTTTAAAGTATTGACAATCCTGAAGAAAAATTCTATGTCTGTTAAATGTAGTTAGTTTTTTTGTTAGTTTGTTCCATTCTTTAAAGGTCTTATCTTTGTTCATTATACTAGCCATTCATATACGCGATGTTTTAATTATACGTGTCGCGATAACACTTTTTTACTTGAGCACCATTTATATTATTAAAATTTATGAGTTTCATTTGAGATAAGCCATAATGGCATAATATTTATCGTCGAAAAGCTAGGTCTCATGCTAACCACTGTATCCAAATGGTAAACATTCACACATAAATTAAAAAGCCGGGTAATACTAAAACTATTTAAAATGATTTAGAAAAGGTACAAACATTTTAAAACTTTTAAAAACACTAAAAACCCATTAAAAATTACCTTCAACTAGCGCTTTCAGCTGCTCCACGCAGCCTTCTTCAGGTATATACGCTTCTGTGAACCATCGTTGCTCGGCGGTTATGTATTCTCTCTTCTCCTCTCCTCGTGGCGCGATATCCTGGAGAGAAGAGGAGAAGAAAGAATACATAACCGCCGAGCAACGATGGTTCACAGAAGTGTAAATACCTGAAGAAGGCTGCGTGGAGCAACTGAAAGCGCTAGTTGAAGGTAGTTTTTAATGGGTTTTTAGTGTTTTTAAAAGTTTTAAAATGTTTTTACCTTTTTTAAATCATTTTAAATAGTTTTAGTCTTACCCGGCTTTTTAATTTATGTGTGAACGTTTACCATTTGGATACAGTGGTTAGCATGAGACCTACGCTTTTAGACGATAAATATTACGCCATTATGGCTTATCTCAAATGAAACTCATAAATTTTAATAATATAAATGGCGCTCAAGTAAAAAAGTGTTATCGCAACACGTATAATTAATACATCGTGTATATGAATGGCTAGTATAATGAACAAAGATAAGACCTTTAAAGAATGGAACAAACTAACAAAAAAAACTAACTAAAGTTAACAGACATAGAATTTTTCTTCAGGATTGTAAATACTTTAAAATCATACCTAAATTTCTGAAAATTAAAAATAAAACGCTAAAATATGAATATAAAAACGAAGTTTATAAATTTGAAAGACATATCCTCAACAAAGCTATTAAAAATAAAAAAGCGACTTTTTACAAATTAAAAAACCAAATAGAAATAATAGAAAAACAAATGAAAGAACTATGTGAACAAGAGAAATACGACAAGCTAAAAATTAAAATAGAAACCTATAGTAATCACGTAAATGAAACTTACACCAAAAATCAAAACAAAAAACTTAAATCATGGCTTAAAAATAAACCACAAGAAAGCTATAAAAATAAAACAAATCCCATACTTAAACTTCTCAGATACAAAACTAACCACACACCAGGACCAATTATTAAAACTTGGGCATAAATATATTTTAGATGAGCCGATAGATATAAAAGGTACCATAGCGAAAATAGAATCAACTTTACAACACATCCCTAAAAACCATCAAAATAATATACGAAATATTGCGCGAAACAGTGATAATGAAAAAATT
Organism: Salticus scenicus; assembly: GCA_963930645.1. Lineage (NCBI taxonomy): Eukaryota > Metazoa > Arthropoda > Arachnida > Araneae > Salticidae > Salticus > Salticus scenicus. The sequence continues at coordinate 12,877,730 of OZ005651.1, read as the reverse complement.
AAATACAATAGCACTGACTGTGAAGACAGAAAAGCTTTAAAAGCGCTTAAAGAAAACAGTGACGTTGCATGCATACTCACTGATAAAACAAGCAAAATAGCCATCTTTAACCGCACTGAATACAACGAAAAAATGGAAAATGCAATAGACGACATACGAGTTACCCCCCTTAAAAAAGATCCAATTAAAAAATTAACAGAAAAAATAAATAAAATTATAAAAGAAGGAAAATGGCCAAATAATAACAGACCGAAAATAACTAACTTTGCACCCAACACAGCCAGAATATTCGGAGAATTTAAAGATCATAAAAATCCACCAAAATTTAGACCCGTAGTAAATAAAAGAGAAAGCCCATCATATGAACTAGAAACCTACATGAAAAACATATACAAAGAAATACTCCCTCCTTCAAACACCAACTTAAACTCAACAGATGACTTTATAAAAAAACTAAAAGACATAAAACTAGAACCTACCGATCTTATGGTCAGCTTTGATGTAGTAAACTTATACCCATCCATTAATATAAAAGAAATTAACGAAATTATAAATGAAAAAAATAAAACAAAAATATAAAGATAAAGATTTAAGTCAAACCTTAATCTCAGCCAACAACCTAATACTAAACGAAAACTACTTCAGATTTAATGACAAGTTTTATAAACAAAATAAAGGAGTCCCGATGGGATCGCCTGTCTCAGGCATAATAGCAGAAATAAAATTAAGATTTGTGGAGGTGTGGATGCAAACCATCTCAAATAGCAAAGTGGCAGTATTAAGACTCAATAAAAACAGAGCTGTTTTTAAAATAAAACATTAGTTTATTAAAGAAAAACATAAAATGTGTACTTTCACAACTCCATAGATACAATCCACATAATGTTAAAATTTCCATCATGGCTTCTGATTAACGTACAAGATACTTAATTTTAATTCAATTTCCATTAAACATAACTTTAGTAAATAGTTTTCATATATTATGAAATTCTGCAACAGTTCAAAAGAAGAAATTTAACAAGAAGAAAATATAATTTGTCTCACGCTTTAGCATCTCATCTTCATTAGCAGGAACTTCGTTATCCAGAATCTTTTAGACCTATAAACTTTCATTTCTAAGGAAAAACTTACCACCAAATACAAAAAACCAACCTTTATGGCATTACCACTGCTATTTAAATCTACCAAAACATTGCATATTAGCATAGTGGTGTTGCCATAGCGTATTACTGAACTTGTTGCAAAACTTCATGCAAATTTAGCTGTTTAAATTATATATTCAAAATAAATTAAAAATAAAGTACTTATGAAAAAAAACTTTGTTTAAGCATTATTAAATTAATTATATATAAATTCTGAGCTCAGAAAAGAAAAGAAATAACTATTTATAAGAAAATTAAAGAGTAGCGATCGCAAAATAAATTGCTGAATCGCATCTTGCGATTGCTAAACAAGATTGGCAACTCGGAGGGAAATGGAGGGAAGAAACTTCAAGATGGCGATGTAAACAAACGATAAAACTTCAGCACAAGTAAGAAAATAAGGTGTTTTTGTTTTTTCAATGGTAATCAGGTGGGAAATAACTTTTAATGTGCTCTACAAATCGCCTCCCTTTCCCTCCTTATTGCCGTAGGAAAAAAATATATTATATAATCAAAATAGACATATACTATAGATAGACAAATCTCTATTTCATACAGATGATTTTTCTCACTCAATCAAAGAAAAAATTCTATAACAGAACCCTTTTTTTTTCCTTTCTTCCCCCCCAAAGTCCTAATGTTTAACGTTCATTTTAAATAATAGTCTCTGAATTTCATAAAAGTGTCTTTGCATAATGATTTTGTTAGTAAGTCCGCTACATTGTCTTTTGAAGAGACATGTTGAATATCGAAAACATTTCTTTGATACAAGTCTCTTAAAAATTTATACTTCAAATCGATATGCCTGTTGCGAACATTGTCCGCTTTATTTTTAGTATATGATATAGCTGCAGTACTATCACATAACAACAATGGTTTAGGAATAGACATATTGACACTAGATAATGCTTTCAATACCTCAGTAAGAGTGGTGTTGATGAATTTAAGTTCCTTCGCAGCTTCACTGGCAGTGATGTACTCTGCTTCCATGGGAGAAAAGGCTACACAGGTTTGTTTGGTAACTCGCCACTGCACAGGCATATCATTCAAAAAGATGATAAAACCAGACCAAGATTTTCTACTGGCACTTTTGTTTGCCCAAGATGCATCAACATAGGAAACCAAGTATAATGGAGTTTCAGACTGTCGAAGATTAAGGCCAAGAGATTTTGTGGTGGACAGGTAAAGAACTACTCTGAAAAGTGTGCGATAATGCTCCATGGATGGATGTTCTGCATACTGGGACAGGGCTGCTACAGTCCATGCTATATCTGGTCTGTATCTGTGGGAAATATATTGAAGACATCCAAGCAAATTCCTATATGGCAAATTTTCTGGAATTTCCTCTCCTTCCATTCTCGGTATGGGGACGAAACCAGGTGGTGCTGGTAAATTTACTCTGGAAAGAGAATCAGCATTAAAATTCTTTAAACACTTTGCAATGTATTGTTTACAGTTTATATTTATCATTTTTCCTGTTGTGTCTGATTTAAATTGAATACCAAGTAAAGTTTTAATTTCTACTAAATTCTTCACTTCATAAATCTTTTCAATTAATTTAACTACTTCTTCTAACATTTCTTTATTTTTAGCAAATATGGGTAAATCATCCACATAGACAAGAACTAATGCTTCATTTTTATATGTATATACACAAGAGACTCCAGAAACTTCTATAAAACCATTTTTCACTAAAGTAGTGTGTAGATCATTGTACCAACAACGACCTGCCTGATGTAATCCATATACAGCTTTATTTAGCCTTAAGACACAATTTTCTTTACCTGGTACTACGTAATCTTCTGGTTGTTTAATAAAAATGTTTCTATCAATGTCACCATATAAGTAGGCACATTTTACATCTAATAAGCAATGAGACCAATGTAAGATGCTTACAAATAATACTATAAAAAGTCGAATTAAGGTAAAATTTACTACTGGACTAAAAATTTCATCATAGTCTAATCCTTCACGTTGATTATTTCCCAGTATGACTAAACGTGCTTTATAGCTAGATATATTCCCCTCTGCATCTCTTTTAATAGTGTAAACCCATTTAGTTCCTAAGGTCTTTTGATTTTCTTCTTTGGGTACTAGTGTCCATACATTTCTATCAAGCATGGTTTGGATTTCATTATCCATAGCTCTCTTCCACTCATGGGATTCAGGTAGCTGTTTTGCTTGTCGAGATGATTTCAGGATAATTATTTCACTTAACAAGGCTTCTTCAACAATAGAGTCTTTATCTTTTTCCATTACTATCGGTCCTTGATATGTATTTGAAAGGGAAAAATTTGCAAGTGTATCATCATATCGAAATTTATTCTCTTCGCAGTACTTCCTCAGTTGAGGTCCACTTCTTATTCTAATTCCACAAGGAGTTAGGATATATACATCACTCTTGCCAGCAGTCGCTCCTTTCACCCGTTTTTTCAGGTAGCGATAGAAAGTATTAGAATCGCCCTCAAATTTCTCATCTTGTAAGTAATCTTCTGAACTAATATCATCTATTGTTTGAATTTTCTCTTCATGGGAAACCTTATCTTCTAATTCTGCTGGGGTCAACTTTTTGGAGGATGATGGTTCTTCACTTTCTGATTCTGGAATTTCTCCTTTTGGTTTAGGTTCTTCAATACTATGCGGAGAAATGGTACTATCATCTATAAAGTCAAAGAATGGTCCATGTGTCCTCTTTTTCTCCATAGGGTTACCAAGTTGAGATTCATCAAACTGTACATGCTTCGATTCTATTACTTTGTTCTCTTGTGGAAGCCAAATTCGATACCCACTTGACCCTAGGCCATATCCTACAAAAATACCCTTTTTAGCTCTAGGCTGGAATTTATTTCTCTTTAGGCTGATGAAGGTAAGCTACACATCCATAATGTCTAAAATGTCGAACACTAGGTTTAACTTTATACCAACGTTCAAAAGGTACTGCATTGATGCCAGTATGGAGTATTCTGTTTCGAATGTAATTTATAGCCATTGCAGCTTCAACTCAAAGATTTGTAGGAAGATTAGCTGCGTATAAAAAAGTTCTTACTCCTTCAAACAAAACTCTATTGTATCTTTCAGCTACGCCGTTCATCTGCGGGCTATAAACTGTTGTCTTTTCATGTTTAATTCCATGTTTTGAGCATAAATCATGTACTTTATAATTACAATATTCAAGACCATTGTCTGTTCGGATTACCTTTACCTTTTTATTAGTTTGTCTCTCAATAAATACAATGAAATTTCTCAATTTATCAGGCACTTCATCTTTCGATTTCAATGGATAACAAAATGCTCGACGACTATAATCATCGATAAACGTAAGGAGATAACGGTGACCATTTCTAGATGTAATAGACGCAGGGCCCCAAACATCACTATGAATTAATTCAAGAATTTCTTTTGATCTAATATTCTTTATTCGGGGGTAAGGGGCTCTTGTATTTTTAGCTAAAATACATACTTCACATTTAGTCTCTTTACCTTGCAAACGATTACAACCTTCAATTAACTTCTCTTTAACCATTTGTTTAATTACATTTATATTAATATGACCAAGACGTTCATGCCATAACATTATATCATTACGCTCTGTCACAAAAGCTTCACTAGAATTGACAGTAAATTTATTACTTTTAACTTTTTGATTTAATTTATGTGGAGAAGTTTTTGACAAACTAAAATTTTGAAATTTACATTCTGAGGTTTTATTTATACTATTATTAACTTCTGACTGAGTTTTATACAATTTCCCCTTTTTTGAACTTACTAGAGACTTTGATTTAGCTACCTGGCCAAACCTTCCCTCACTTTCTCGCACATCTGCAGCATTTGGGGTTATTCCACTAGACTGATCACGAATTGAACGAAGAACATAAAATTTGTTCCTTAAATGGGCTGTGTATAAATAACTCCATGTTGGGGAAAAAATCTTAAAACCTTTATCTAACTTGGCATGAAATCCTGCCTTATCCATTTTACTCATAGATATTAAATTCTTATGAATATCTGGAACATACAAAACATCTTTTAAATTTATTGTGGTAATTTTACTCCCTTCTCTAATCTTGAAAGACACGTTACCTATTCCTTTTACGAGATGAGGGGTTGTCCCCATTCTTACTATAGATCCAGGTGGAGCATTTTTCAGTGATGTGAAAAAGTTTTAGTTTTGACAAACATGAGAAGTCGAAGCAGAATCTAATACCCATTCCCAACTTGGATAAACCGTTTCACTAGCATAACAATCATTATCCAATTCTGTAATATAAATGTTACTAGTTTCTGTATTTATTTTTGTTTCAACATTAACTCTATCTTTACAAAACTTGCTTAAATGCCCCTTCTTACCACAAGATTTACAGTGAACTATAGGAGTATTAAATGAACTAGAATTATCAGTAATTTTAATAACTGAAAAACTTTCATCTTTTTGCCTATCTCTATTCTCTCTGCGAGATACTTCACTTAAAATTTCACCTTTTATGTACTCAAATTTAAATTTATCATCAAGAAGGTTATTAAATTCTCTTGCCAAATAGTCATAATCTTCAGGTAAGCTGCCTAGGAGTTGATAACATCTAAGATTTTCACTTAGCGTTTCACCCGAATCTTGCAACCTTTTATACGACTCCTCAAATCGAGCCAAAAATGTTGGTATATCTTCTTCAGGTTGCAATTTTATATTCCTACACTCATTAAAACATGTTTGTTTATATGCTCTACCTGACACCTCTAAATTACTTTTAAAAACTTTCCAGATTTCGGCTGGGTTATTCAGGCGACCAATAATTAACTCTACATCTGGTGAAACATAAGTTTTTAGAATACCAGCAGCTCTCTGCTTAGACTGATTAATTTTAAATTTATCAATAGGTGTAGCTTTTTCTGTATCAGGCCATTCACCTTCATTTACCCATCAGAAGAGACCCTCAGTCTCCAAAATTCGGGTAATAAAAAGTACCCAACTTCTATAATTATCTCTATTCAAAATAATAGTATCTTGTGAAGCCATTGTCATAATTACTCAAATTTTCTCTTTAAATTCAAAATATGAAGTTTCACAGCTCTGTTTTAATACTTTTAAATTATTTAACTCATTTAAGCACAGAGGAAGGGCATTCACTGGGCCCATAACCTCTTGTGTAGGTGTGGATGCAAACCATCTCAAATAGCAAAGTGGCAGTATTAAGACTCAATAAAAACAGAGCTGTCTTTAAAATAAAACATTAGTTTATTAAAGAAAAACATAAAATGTGTACTTTCACAACTCCATAGATACAATCCACATAATGTTAAAATTTCCATTATGGCTTCTGATTAACGTACAAGATACTTAATTTTAATTCAATTTCCATTAAACATAACTTTAGTAAATAGTTTTCATATATTATGAAATTCTGCAACAGTTCAAAAGAAGAAATTTAACAAGAAGAAAATATAATTTGTCTCACGCTTTAGCATCTCATCTTCATTAGCAGGAACTTCGTTATCCAGAATCTTTTAGACCTATAAACTTTCATTTCTAAGGAAAAACTTACCACCAAATACAAAAAACCAACCTTTATGGCATTACCACGGCTATTTAAATCTACCAAAACATTGCATATTAGTATAGTGGTGTTGCCATAGCGTATTACTGAACTTGTTGCAAAACTTCATGCAAATTTAACTGTTTAAATTATATATTCAAAATAAATTAAAAATAAAGTACTTATGAAAAAAAACTTTGTTTAAGCATTATTAAATTAATTATATATAAATTCTGAGCTCAGAAAAGAAAAGAAATAACTATTTATAAGAAAATTAAAGAGTAGCGATCGCAAAATAAATTGCTGAATCACATCTTGCGATTGCTAAACAAGATTGGCAACTCGGAGGGAAATGGAGGGAAGAAACTTCAAGATGGCGATGTAAACAAACGATAAAACTTCAGCACAAGTAAGAAAATAAGGTGTTTTTTTTTTTCAATGGTAATCAGGTGGGAAATAACTTTTAATGTGCTCTACAAGATTATTAGAAAACGAAAATATACTAACGAATTTCAAAGAAAAAAAATATTGGTTCAGGTGTGTAGACGATGTGTTTGCAATAATAAACAATAACTCTTCCCCTCCAGAAAGTACACTTGAAAAATTAAATAAAATTGACCCAAACATTAAATTCACACTTGAAATAGAAAATAAAAACCTCCTTAACTTTTTAGACGTTACTATAATAAAAACACCAAACTTAAACTTCGAAACTACAGTATACCGGAAACAAAATAATAGCAACGAAATCATAAATGCTAAATGTAAAACTCCCTATAGATATAAAATAGCTGCAATACAATACTATATAAATCGTGCAATAAACGTATGTTCTAACGAAAATTTACTAAAACAAGAACTCCAAAAAATCAGCGAAATATCTCAAAACGCAGGTTATAAAAAGAATCTAGTAAACAAACTTTATAAAAATAGACTAAAAAAACTTGATAACATAAATAATGCACAGAAACCAAAACAAAAGTATATCCCCCCAATTCCATATAATAAAGGTACAGCTAATAAAATTAAAACCGAAGCCGCTAAACTAAATATAAACGTGCCAATAAAACCAAACAGAAATATTTTCCAAAGAATCAGAAACGATAAAGATAAAATACATTTTTCCGAAGCTGCAGGTATCTTCAAAATAGACTTTACTAAAGAAGACCAAAAAACCGGTTGTTACATCGGAATGACGAAACGAAAAATAAAAATGCGAATAAAAGAGCATGAAAATGATATAAAACATAATCATAACAACAGCCTTAACCAAAATAAATCAGGAAGAAAAAATAGAAACAGATTTTAAAAATTACAATAAGTTAGCTAACTATAATAATTATTTTTATGCTGCGCAACGCGAAGCTGTCGAAATTTCAGCAAATAGGAACTCATGCATTACCGACCAAATGGAGATTGACGCAAGGTTGCGCGATATCCTGGAGAGAAGAGGAGAAGAGAGAATACATAACCGCCGAGCAACGATGGTTCACAGAAGTGTAAATACCTGAAGAAGGCTGCGTGGAGCAGCTGAAAGCGCTAGTTGAAGGTAATTTTTAATGGGTTTTTAGTGTTTTTAAAAGTTTTAAAATGTTTTTACCTTTTTTAAGTCGTTTTAAACAGTGATAAGATGCCACTGAGCAGGACTTTGCTACGGTTAGAATTTCAAAAATCATAACATGGTGAGTGAACAAGCTGTTTGATAGCGGAACAAGAAGAGGGTGCCGCAGGCACTACCGAGTGGGTATTTACTAGAGTTAAAATTTAAAATAAAGCTATTTGCACTATATGTCAATAAGTTGTTGTAGGTCCTGAAACAGGAAAAAAGCGCCACCGAGCAAGAGTTTCGTATGGTCGGATATTTCAAAGGTTGTAAACCAGCTGGTTATCGAAGGCAACTAGTACAAAAATATAAATAATAAAATACAGTAGCCACCAGTCACCACTTTATAAAATCACTGGTTAATGAAATCAGCCACTTAATCTCATCAAATTGCTGGGTCCAGAATCAAATCAATACAAACTGCTGCTTAATAAAATCAGCATCGCCGGTTAATAAACACAAAAGAAAATCTGTTTAACAGTAAAAATAACCGTGCATGTAAGCTAAATAACAAATTATATTTTCTCCCCGGATTTCTGAAAAGAAAAAAGGAAACAAAATACAGCAAGCCATCACATTATTACTCTTTATTGAAAATTTTACGCCTCAAAAGAAAAACAATAATAAAATAAAAACATGCCCCGCCATGTGTTGCAGTTATGGATTCTTCATATGAATGGCCAATGAGTATTTTTTTTTTCTGTCTTAAAATATTCAAATAGTTTCTAGTTCTTATTTTGAAGCAAGATATGCAAGTGGGTAGTTTTTATTTTGAAGGTAAAGCGTAAAGATTTGGTAAAGTATGATGTTATTTTTTCAAATGTATAGTCAAAGAAAGGCGACATCGAATCTTGAAATTTCTCAGTTTGCTTCAGGTAAACATAATAAAAAATATTAGTGCTAAAATTTACGAAACCAAAGACTGAATCACAAGCGAAAATGAATAAGGAGAGCAGAAGTCATCAACGCAGCACTTCTAAATAGGTACAAGAATGCCAGGTCAAAGAAAATTTCCATCTTTTACATAATTTTGTCCTTTAAACGTTGAAAATTTTACATGAATAATAAGTAGCAAAAACTCCATTTCTATGGATGTCAAGTGATAGATGGAAGGGCGAAGAATTTCTTTCTATGTTCAGGTAATGAATACTCTTTTATTGTGTTTGGGCATGTTTGCCAGATATAAAAATCAGCCACTTAATAAAATCATTTTGATGAAAACAAACGTGATTTTATAAAGCGGCAGCTACTATATATGTAAAATATACATTATATATATATTGATTGCAATGACAGGCATATGGTGAACCTTTTACAAGCCGCATTGATATCCAGGTGTAATTTAAATTTGTTTTTTACATATTTTGCCTTCTACTGTTTTAGTTTAAAGAACTCTATCATTAAAATGTATATAATTTTTTTAAAATATAATTTAATAATATTATATTTAATATTATTAATTTTATTTTATTATATTTTAATATTATTGTATTTTTTTTAAAATTTAATAATGTAAGCTATTTTGAACATGACAGCCCATTTTTAGAAGCATTTGCTTATTTTTCTAAATTATGTGAATTTTTAAAAGGAAAATGGTAAAATAGGTCATTTGCATAATTTTATGTACATTTCCCCTTTTATGATTGAACTGCAATTTCTATTTCAAAAAATAAAGTCATATTTCTATTATATCTGATAATTTTTTAAAGTCAGTATTCATGATATTTCATTTTTAAATGAATTTTTAATTCCATGTTCCATTTATGGAACATTGGCGTGTGAAAGTTTAATATAAAATATGTGGTCAGTTTTTTTTTTTTTTTTAACTGGCAGTTTTGTTAAAAAATGGGTAAAATCCCAGTCTGCGGTACCCCTTGGCACTTTGGCGACTTTTGCTGGTGCGATCCCCGCAAGCGGGATTTACTTTTCAAGCTGGTGGCTGTTGACGTTGACGTTTGTTTTTACACACAAATTAAATTGAAATTTTCGATCGTTCTGTAATTTTAAATATAAAAAACATCAACAAATGCCCTTTTTAAATGTAAATCACACCAATGAGTGAACGTGAATCACACCAACAAAAGTCACATTCAATATAATAAAAGTAAGAACTAAAATATAAATTATTAAAAGTAAAATATTTAAATTTAGACCTTTTTTTTTCCTTCTGTAGATTGCAGATGTCGGTATTAAGTGTGCTAGCTTCGTGAGCATTAAAACTTAAAAAAAAAAAAAAAAAAAAAAAAAGATACCGCTGATTTGTCATGTATGAAAGTCTGAACCGTGGTCAGCATGCTCATTGCTGTATGCTCACTTCGTGAGCATTAAAACCACAGAAAACATCACTGGATACCCCTAATTTGCAGCACATGAATCAGTAAATGCATGAAAATTTGTACAGCTGTGGTCAGTATCCCGATGTATGCTTGCCTTGCAACTATTAAAATGAACCTAAAAGAAAAACAAATCACTGGATAATCCTAGTTTGTGGTGCATGAATCAGTAAATGCACGAAAATTTGTACATTCGCAGTCAGTATGCTCGCTTTGCGAGCATTAAAACTTAAAAAAAAAAAAAAAAAAAAATCACTGGATACCCCTAATTTACGGTGCATGAATCAGTAACTGCACGGAAATTTGTACAGCTGCAGTCAGTATCCTGATGCATAGATAAATACATAATAATAATCACTGAATGCACCTAAATCATGGTTCATGATTAAAAAAGTCTTACATATAATACAAAGTGCAGAAAATGCATGAAAAATCTATAATGTAGCAATGAATATCATCAGGGGTGGCACCAGCTAGGGGGCCGAGGGGGCACGCCCCCCCCCCCCCCCCCCGTCGGGGAGTCCGTGACCCCCCATCGGGGCATACTCCTAAAATTTGTTGGGGAAAAGATACAAAAATTTCAGTTTTTCTCCTTTTAGCAGAATCTTTCTTTCCTTTTACAAATTTGGAGCATTCCAGTTTTTGCATTCTATATTCAATAGAAGAAAGTATTGGATTTGTAAAAATTTTCAGCTTCCGGTTTTCCATGAATATACACGTTTTGAGAGGTCCAGATTAATTTTTTCTTAAGAATTTTCCTTCATGCACCTTTCACATATTTTTTTCTGTGGAAAGAAAATATACACTCAGAGAATGGCACGATGATCTCCAAAACCATGAGGAGTACTAACAAATGGAATGATACAAATATTAACAGTAATATTATTAACAATATTGCAGTTTTTGATAAATATTCATATAATAAAGTCTCTCTATATAGTGCCCCCCTGTCGGGGAGGTGGTGTCCCCCGTCGGGGAATTTCTGATGCCACTACTGACCATCATGCCTCCCTTTCCCCCCTTTTTTTTTCTTTCTAAAATAATGAAAAAACATATAAAATGGACTGAAAAAATTAAGTTTTAAACCTTAAAAAAACATTTAAAACACTAAAATCTTATTTACAGATACTATGATGACGGTTTCAAAAAAGAAACAGAAGTGAAAATAAAAGCCACCTAAAACAATTAATTATCCTCAGTCAAATGGCAGATTTTCAATTAATTTAATTAAAAGTTGCCTCTATTACGAAAGCAAAACCAATAAGCCAATTCTAATGCCCCCGCTAAGCGGCTAAGCCAATGAGATGGAAGTGCTGATAGGGTTACGCAAGGAGAAGGAAGGAGAGCGAATTCTCGTGACCGTCCAATGGGTTTGCCAGGTACAGCAGATTATTGCCAGCTTGGGGGTACTGGATTCTGGGATGAAACCAAAAAGGTATTATTGATGATTTTGTTTGCTTTCAACATTTTTTTTTTTTTGGTTTGCCAAAAAAGGATAATATCTTATATATGCAGTAAAAGGGACTCCGGATATAATGCAGAATTTTGCCATTGTGGCAAGTTTTTGAAAATATGAATAGGACAACAATGAACTAGATTTTTTCCATATAGATTTTTTAGATTAGATCCTAGATTTTTTCCAGAGCTTTTACAAAGTTTAATAACAGGTATTTGTGTGGTATTTATATCTGATGCTTAAAATATATTTGTTAATATCTATGGAATTTCATGATTTTTGAAGAATACTATTTTTAAAAATTGTCTTTTGTGTTGAATTTGTCCTTTAAGCAGACTGGAAAAGCCCTATCACTACACCACTTTATGTACCTTTCTCTAAGAATTAGTGAAAAATAGTCATAAACTTTTCATGGCAATCAGAATAGCATGTTTTAGATACTTTAATAATAGACCTTTTTTTTTTCCTTATGAAACTAAAAAATTATTAATAATTACTTATTGAAAATCACTTTTAAATTAAAATTTTTGGTAAAATTTCACTGCCTAAAGTAAATAATTCTTAAGAAATCATCAAACCCCTGGTTAAGATACAATATAACCTAATATAAGTGTCAGTAAAAATCTGTTCTAAAGTTTCATAGATATTTAAAAAATAGAAATATGAAGCTGAAAAATCCTGTGTTTGATAAAAACTCATTTAATGATTTAATTGGCAGTAGTAAGTTACAAAGTGTACTTAGAAGGAAAAAAAATAAAAAATTCTAACATTCATTTTATATACATAAACATGTGATACATCGTTGAAAAGATAATAAGTTTAAACTATTAAATGATATAAAAACAAATACCGTATATGCCGGCGTATAACGTGCAACGGCGTATAAGGCGCACCCCTACTTTCCGCCTTCAATTTTTGATTTTTAGGTATGTTCGCCGTATAACGTGGTCCCCTTTTTTTACTTTCTCTGACAGTGTTTTTCGAAATTGAGTTTTCGGCAATTTCAAAAATCACATTTTTAGTGTTTGGTCAATTGTCAAGCTGTCTTCTACATGTAAAATATTATCAATAAGCATTTCCAATTCCGGATGAAATCTTTATCTTCCAGAGGGGTGCAATACAAATACTTTGTTCGTAGGTCGGTGGTTTGGTGGTCAAGATAACCTGCTGTACAATGAAGGCTGTCAATTTTAAAAGGGATTAAGAGTTTCTTTTCAGTAACACTATAACAAGGGTAAAAATGAGTTGTGTGTGTTATTTTACGAAGAATAGTGAAATGTATATGTACAATGCTCTTATCTTTTGAAGTCTTTTATTAGAAGGATTATCCCACACTTTTGAACTCTCAAACCCAAGAAAAGAGGGGTGAGACAAAATTAGTGCAGTATTTTCTTCAGAATTCATTTCCTCTCTCTCTTTCATGTGATGAAGGAGGCATACGACTTATCTTAAAACAAATATGGGTCCTGTGAAAAGACTGAAACACACTGCTGGTTTCAAAATCAAAGTTATTAAATTTGCAAAAGAAAATGGAAATCGTGCTGCAGCAAGGATGTTTGATGTTGGTGAAAGTTCCATACGCGAGTGGAAGAAAAATGAAATGACAATCATCAATATGCCAAGGAATAAATGTGCTTTGCGTAAAGGAGTAGAAAAATGGCCTATCCTAGAAGAAAATGTTGCGAATTGGGTCCTAGAAAATCGCCAAAATGGATTAATTATAACAAGAAACAGTGTACGTTTATTTGCCTTAAAGTGGGCTAAGACGAATCCAAATGAAAGTGAACATTTTAAGGCAACTACGAGTTGGTGTAGCCGATTTATGGCACGGAATAATTTAGTTCTGAGAGAAAAAACAAAAGTTTCACAAATGCTTCCTAAGGATTTGGAAAGCAAATTGATAAGTTTACAGAAATATGTCATTAATCTACGAAGGCAAAAAGAATATTTACTATCACAGATCAGAAATATGGACGAAACTCCAGTAATGTTTGATATGACAGGAAATAAAACAATTGATGTGAAAGGAACAAAAACCGTTCACATAAAAACAACAGGTCATGAAAAATCTCGCTTCACCGTGGTACTCTCCTGCTTAGCGGACGGTACAAAATTAAAACCTATGGTTATTTTTAAAAGAAAAACCATGCCGAAATGCAATTTCCCAAAAGATATTTTCATTCATGTACACGAGAAAGGCTGGATGGATGAAAACGGTGTAAAGTTGTGGATAAAAAATGTTTGGCAAAAACGTCTGGGTGCCTTAAAGAATCCAGAAAGCCTTTTAGTTTGGGATATGTTCAGATCCCATCTAATGGATAATCCGAAAAAATTGCTGAGAGAATGCAACACAGACATGGCCGTAATTCCAGGCGGGTTAACGTCTTTAGTTCAGCCTTTAGATGTGTGCATCAACAAACCATTCAAAGCAAATTTGAAACGTATATGGAATATGTGGATGCTAGAAGGTGAAAAAACTTTTACCAAAGGAGGCCAAGTACGTCATGCCAGTCTAGAGACAGTATGTTAGTGGATTATCAAAGCATGGGATGAAATTCAACCTGAGATAGTTCAAAATTTCTTTAAAAAATGTAGCATATCGAATAATTTAGATGGAACCGAACAGAGCCTGATTACGACCAGCTGGGGCCCAAGGCCCGGGATGATTTTGGTGCCCCCCCCCCCCCAACAAATTAAGAGGTCTTTTTTTTTTTTTTTGTGCACTGATTTTGATTGCTGGCAACAAAGTTAAGGCATCACCATCATAAGAAATTAGTTTTCACTTCTGTTGCAAAGAGACCTCAAATCATTATTATTATTATTATTGGAGGAGGAGATATTATCTTTCTTCTATGACTTTCTTCTACTGGAATTCACTTCCATAGAAATGTAATTTTTTACATTGTTTAATATTTTATAATACTGTTTTCTTTTTAAATCCTAATCTATCTCATTCATACCATACAAAGTCAGCGGGTATGTAAATATTAACACATGACCAAATACTAGTGAAAATGTAAAGATATTTTCCATTAGTATGCTAAAAAGTTCTTTAATTTATATTATATAACTGTAAGTCTGTCAGTGAAACTTTCTCTGGATTTTTAGATCCTCTGTAAAAAGTTATATTCATTCAACCGATCTCCACAAAAACTGGTACATTTCATAATCTAGCTAATGCTGTATTTTTTCATTTATTCGGATAACACTGCTCGGCATGAAAATTGCCTCTGACACCATTTCAGCATATTCTTATGTAAAATGACCTCCTGAATCCGAATAGGACGCTCATTTTGTTCTATCACCCACCATTTTTTAGGAATGGCCCCCTATTTTATCATTGTTCGGTGATTTTTTGGCTATAAATGTGATTTTTAGGAGTGGGGAGCATTATTTTAACCGTTAAATATCTTGAGGGGCTACAGAGTTGGAAAATTTTAAAACATGGACATTTCCGACAAGGGATTTTTTTTTTTTTTTTTTGGGGGGGGGGGGGGGATTTGCCACTGAAATTATGCATAACATATCTTATATTTTTTTAATCTGTTATTAATGTTATTTTTTAAATTTTATATATTTCTATAGTTAGATGTTAAATTAACTAT
This sequence comes from Salticus scenicus, assembly GCA_963930645.1. Lineage (NCBI taxonomy): Eukaryota > Metazoa > Arthropoda > Arachnida > Araneae > Salticidae > Salticus > Salticus scenicus. Next base: position 12,862,063 of record OZ005651.1, on the reverse strand, counting down.
TTTTCATTCTTCAAATCAAATTCATTTTCATAAAATAATCGAACAGGGAAATAAATTGAGGGAGGGGATGGTGTATCTAGAAAACGGTGGGTGACTGGGCAAAATGGAGTCATATTCGGATTCAGGAGGTCATTTTACATAAGAATCAGCAAGAATGGTATTAGATATCAATTTTTTTGCAGAGCAGTGTAATTGGTCAAAATGTATTTTAAAAAATCCCTATTTTCAACCAAAGATTATTATCGTTAGCTAACTTTCAGTTAATTTTTTTAAGGAAATCTTTACCAAAAATATCACTTTAAATTTAAAAACTATTTTGGTGCCCCTAGATAAAGGTGCCCTAGGCCGAGGCCTAGTCGGCCTGTGCGATAATCAGGCCCTGGTGGTACGTTTTTTCTTCTCCCTTTTGGTGTCAAATTTGAAATGGTTTAACCCTCAGTGTGACGTTAAATGTGCATATTTGTATGCCCCTCTGGATGAGGATATATACATGTGCCAACCACCTGGGTATATAGTACGAGGGAAGGAGCATCTTGTGTGCAAACTTGATCGTGCAATATATGGTTTACACCAAAGTGGGCGTTTATGGTTTTAAGTAAAAATTTTAAGTAGAAAAAAAAAATATGTAAAACCAAGTTCACAGATGACCTAGACATTTTCTAGGGTTTAAGCAAAAATTACAATTTTTAATAATATGTAGTTTATCTTTTTCTTCAAGTCCATTTGAAAATATAAGTCCCAAAAGACCGTCTATAAAATTTATAGTTCATTAATTGTCCTTGATTTTTTTTTTCAATTACATTTCATGCTAGAAAAGACTGTCTTAGTTTTAGAAAAGCATCTTTGGGTAGAGCTTTCGTCATAATGTCCGCAATATTTTCTTTCGATTGGATGTTCTTAACATCTATCTCACCATTTTCATACATATCTCGTACAAACATATATCGTAAGTCAATGTACCTATTTTTAATGTTTTCAGCTCTACATTTTGTAAATTGCACACTTGCAGTATTATCGCAGAAAAGAATCTGTTTCTGGATTTTTATAGAAGTAAACAGCTGAAGATCTTCAATTATGTTTTTAATAGTAGAGGTAAGATATTTTATGTCCTTTGCTGATTCGGAAGAGGCAATAAATTCTGACTCCATCGGCGAAAGAGCAACACAGGTTTGTTTAATTACCCGCCATGTTAGTGGCATATTATTGATGAATATTATATAGCCAGACCAGGAACGACGATCATGGGGATCACTGGCCCAGCTCGCATCTGAGTATACAGTAAGCTGAAGAGGTTGCTGGTTTGATGATAAACTAAGTCCTAGATCTTTTGTGGAGGCTAGGTACTTCAAGATTTGCAGTAGTCTTTTCCAATGGATAGATCCAGGATTTTCTACAACTTGTGAGAGTGAGACGACAGCGTAGCCAATGTCAGGACGGCATCTTCCGGCGATGTAGAGGAGGCATCCAAGAAGACTTCTATATGGCACCTTCTGCATTTGAAGACGCTCAGCATCAGTCCGAGGCATTTCCTGTAGAGAAGTTACTGTGCCTGCGTTAAGAGGAAGAAAAGTATTAATATGATGGAAAATTTTAAACTTTTTGAGACAAGAATTTATATATTCTGGGCAATTAATTATAATCTTTTCATCTGTGATATTGAAGTTTATTCCCAATAATTTTGTTATTGGGCCAAGATTTTCTAGTTCATAAATTGATTCTAGTAGCTTTATTACTTCTTTTAGATCTGTTTCAGATTTAGCAAACACAGGTAAGTCATCAACGTAAATTAAAACTATAGCTCTATTTTTATAATTATAGACACAAGTCAGACCTTTAATTTGATGGAATCCGTTTGTTATTAATTTATTGTGTAATTCCTCATACCAACACTTTCCTGCTTGATGGAGACCATATAGAGCTTTCTTTAATTTTAAAACATGATTTTCTTTTCCCTCTATTATATAATCTGTAGGTTGGGCTATATAGATATCTTTATCAACATTGCCATAGAGATAGGCACATTTAACATCAATTAAACTATGTTTCCACTTCAATATACAGATAAAAAGAATCATAAATAAACGGATTAGGACAAAATTGACAAATGGTGAGAATGTTTCCTCATAATCTTGACCTTCAGTCTGATTATTTCCCAAGGCAACGAGTCTAGCTTTAAACCTCTTGGATTTATCTTTATTTTTCAGGGTGTAAACCCACTTCGTCCCCAGAATTTTAGTGGTTGGATTTGGTTTTGGTACTGGTTCCCATACTTGCCTCTTTATCATCATGTCAATTTCCATGTCCATGGCTTTCTTCCATTCCTTTGCTTCTGGTAGTTTCTTTGCCTCCCTAGGTGTATGGGGAATTATTTCAGCACAATTTGCCTCTTCTTCACTACTTATCTCTTCAGTGTCTTTTCTTTTAAGTGAAAAATCATTAGTTATTTAACAGTATTTGGAAAAAACGTCTAGTGAAGGATCATAATTTATATTATGTTCTTTACAGTAGTTTTCAAGTTCTATATTACTTCTCAAAGTTTTTCCATCTGGAGCAAATACATATATGTCTTCCTGTCCTTTAGTCTTTCCCTTTTTTCTAGTTTTTGTGTATCTTCTAAAGGTTACAGACTGGTCAGATTTTAGTTCTGTTTCACGACTCGTACTCTGCTGTGGTTCTTGTTCTGAAATTTCACTGCCTGAGCTTTGATCTTCTATGTTTGTATCAGTTAATTCATCATCATCATCAAATTCTGAAGCAACCACTTGCCCGTCTTTTTCTATTCCTAGCTTTTCTTCATTAAAAGTTACATGTTTGCTTTCTATTATGGTGTCCTCCTCGGGTATCCAAATTCGGTAGCCCCTTGTTCGCATACCGTATCCTATCATTATTCCTTTCTTGGCTCTAGGTTGAAATTTATTCCTTTTCTGTTGCGGGATGTGGACATAAGCAATGCAACCATATCTTTTAAGATGTTTTAGAGTTGGTTTCCTTCCATACCAACGTTTAAATGGAATGTCATTTATAGACCGATGGAAAATTCGATTTCTAATATAGTTGATAGTATGAACTGCTTCTAACCAAAGATTTTCAGGAATGTTGGAGGACTGTAGAAGAGTTCTCATGCCGTCAAAAAGTACTCTGTTCAACCTTTCTGCAGAACCATTCATTTGAGGAGAATAGGTATTCGTTCTCTCATGTTTAATTCCTAGTTTTCCTAACAATTCTTCTACAGGGCGGCAACAATACTCAAGTTCGTTATCACTCCTAATGGCTCTTATCTTTTTGCCAGTTTGACGTTCTATAAATTCTATGAAACTTTTTAATTTAGTGCAGACTTCATCTTTAGTTCTCATAGCATAGCAAAAGGATCGGCGACTGTAATCATCTAGGAATGTGAGAATATATCTAAACCCATGCTTAGACGGAGTAGGGGCTGGTCCCCAAACATCTGTATGGATAAGTTGGAGTATTTCTGTTTAACGAATATTATTTGACCTTGGGTATTCTGCACGTGTATTTTTACCATATATGCGCGGTTCGCACCTAGATTCTTCCCCTTTTAACTTGACTGATGGCTCAACTAAACTTTCATTAAACATTTTCTTTATTGTAGGAATGTTACAATGCCCCAGGCGTTCATGCCAAATCATAATATCATTTTTATCTACTGAATAAGCAAATTCTATAGTTTCATTTTTATTTTCCTTTCTAGATTTAATGCCGTCTTTTTCTTTAACAATTTTCCTTTTAGTTAGTTTTGGGGACCTTTTGTTTTCTTTAATTTCATTTACACCTCTCCTTTTCAATGGGAGCCCTTTTATAACATAAAAATTATCTTTTAATTTTGCAGACCAAAGATATTTCCAATGAGGGGGAAAAATTTTAAAACCATGGTCTAGTTTTGCGTGCATACCAGCTTTATCCATTTTAGACATGCTTATAAGATTTCGATGAATTGTGGGAACATACAAAGTATTAAAAAGGGTTACAGTTTTTATGTTTTGACCTTCTTTTATTGTAAATTTAATTGTCCCTATGCCTTCAACCTCATAGGGAGTAATACCCATTTTTACTGCCGAGTTGTTTTGAGGTTTTCGCATCTCTGTAAAGAATTCCCTGTTCTGGCAGATGTGCGATGTGGACGCACTGTCCAAAGTCCATTCTCTAGTTAATATTTCATTTGCTTGACCACTGTTTAAAAATTCAGAAACATTGCTTTCTGTTATAAATGCCCCTCCATGAGTTTGTTTAACTTTGTCTTCAATCTGTTGTTTCTTCTTACATTCTCGTATTGAATGGCCTAATGTATTACAAAATTCGCATTTTACTTTAAATTTTATATTAGGTTTCAAATTCTCAGTTGCTAAACATTCTACTTAAGTTTCTTCCCTTAAGTTTCTTCTTGTGTATTCCTTCAGGATTTCACTTTTAATTTTTAGAAATTTAAAATCATTTGGCTCATAGTTCTCAATTTCACGGGCTAAATAGTCATACTCAATGGGTAAATTTTCAATTAAAGCATAACATTTATAGTCTTCTGAAATATTTTCCCCAATATCTTCTAACCTTCGGCAACTATCCTCAATCCTAGCTATAAAAGTTGGCAATTCTTCCTCAGGTAATTTCTTAAGGGATTTAAACTCTTTTAAACAAGAGATTCTATATGACCTATCTGAGGTAGTTCCCCCTATTCTGGTTTTTAAGATTTGCCAAATTTCAGCTGGATCATCCAAATGATTAATTTCTAAACAAATATCAGGACTACAATAAGATTTTATTAATCCACATGTTTTAGCTTTGCTTTGCTCTAGTTTAAATTTAGAAATGGGAGGTAATTTTTCTTTTTCAGTTTCACTCTCTTGAGGCCAATTTTTCTTATCTATCCAAACAATTAAACCTTCACTTTCTAGTTTAATTTTTATATTTCTAGACCAAGAACGATAATTATGTCTAGTTAATAAATGCTGTGGATTTATGTTTGTAGCCATCTTAAAATTTATCTACTTTAGTTAATTTCCTTAAACTAGGGAAGGGCTCTGGGGCCATAACCCTCTTGTGGGTTTATTTTCTGTTAGTTAATTAAAAAACCCAAATGCAGAGTAGCAGCAATAAGCTCCTTCCCAATGTAGAAAATCTTCTGACACTGGACACGTGAGTACAAGTAAACTCATATATCTCATTAAATAAAATGACATCCTAGTTTAAAATATAGACTTACAAAAGGATGAATGAGATTGAAAAAATATGTACTCACGTGCCAGTAGTCAGTAGGTGATGTTCCTGTACTGGTGTAAATTTCATAATGAAGGAAACAGTCTTGAAAACTACTATTTTTATTAAGATTCAACTTGAATCATGCAATTCAACTTCAAAACTTTAAACATAACTTTCAAAAATAACAAAGAAAACAATTGATATTTGTTTAATTAGAGTCATTCACCTATTACGACTAAGCCGAAAAGATATTTCCAGAAATGAATCGTGCATTACGGAACCGGCAGCATCAAAAACATCATCGAAAAGCAAACCCAGCTGATGTGCAGTACACACCCCTTTTAAATGAACCGCGATGCTGTCTAGAAGATTCGCTGGCAGTTAAAGAAACAGTTAGCTGTACTGCCTTTAATTTCATATGCAAATTTATGCAATTAAAAAAAATAGGTGAATGATTTTATATTTTGTACTTAAGTGCTATTTAATTGATTAATAGTTACAAATTTTTGAATAGAAATCAAATTAGATAATTGCGATCGCAAGAAACTGAGTTGAATTAAAAATACTGCGAAAGCAGCGCCGCTTGCTTGGTGTAGCGTTTGAGTTAACTAGAAGAATGTAAACAAAGCGGCATTTTTACCTATTATAGTTATTTTACATAAAAAGGAAGTAAATTAATTTAGCACTTGAATACATTTTGCTAGAAATAAAGTTACTTAAATATAAAACCTCCGGAGGTAAGGAAAAAAAAATAAGTGTTTGTAACGCTGAATGGAAAAATGAGAGAATGGCGAATTTAGCCAACAAATGTTTATATGTTGAAAAATGTTTTATTTTCCTCTAAACTTCGTAAAAATCTGATTTCTGGTCCTGTAATGGACGTTAACGGGGCAAGTTTCTCTGGCAAGGGAGGAAATATTGACGTACTTGACAAAAATGGTAAAAAGATTTTTTCTGCTAAATTAAATAACGGTGTTTAAAATGTATACCCTAAAGTCTTAAACAAATGTGATAATCAGATCTCAAATAGTTTAAATTGTAGTGCCTTTAATGTAAAAGCTAATAGTGTTGAATCCTGGCATGCTCGTTTTGGCCATATAAGTCCAGATCTTGTGATTCACACTAGTAAATGCAATGGCGTAAAGGGTCTGCCTAAATTGAAATTTTCTAAGTTCATTTGTGAACCTTGTCGCTTAAGTAAAAAAAAAAGGATCCAGTTTAAAGCTTTTTCTAGTACCCAGTGTGATGGTCCTTTGGAACGTATTTTTATCGACATTTGGGGGCCTATTAAGATCAAGGGATATAAAGGGGAAAGTTTTTTCTTATCAATTGTTGACTTGTATGGTAAGGACAGTGGAGCTGTGCTGGGCACCCCGTCTTCCGATTTAGACCTACCCGCCGATAGTCCAGTAGATCAGAACATATCTGATCCTGTTGATATAATCGTGCAGAGTGAGCCTGGAGAGGTCGACGAAGGTGTTTCAGATGAACCTGTCGATTCCCCTGTTGAATTTCAGTCTGAACTTGTGTGGCGACGTAAAGCTGTCCCGAGACCTACTGGTAAACGGGTTGACATATACTATTATCCAGATGGCTCTAATACGAGATTAAGGTCGATTAATGATGTCCAGAGATTTTGTTTAGATAAGAATATTTTATTTAATCCCGATATATTTGATTTTTCTGGGGGGAATTTGTTTGAAGGGGTAGTAAATCAAAATATTGTTCCATCATCACAGTTGACTAAGTTCAAGAAAAGACGTAGGCAGAAATCAAAATGACTAGATGTTTTGGTCCCAAAGAGGTTTAACCAGGCTATTAAATCCCAACAGTATGACGAGTGGAAAATTGCTATGGATGAGGAAATGGAAAGTATGGAAAATCGTAAAGTCTGGCACTTAGTTGAGCTACCTAAGGATAAAGCTCCTTTGGGAAATCGCTGGGTCTATGCCTTAAAGAGAGACGAGCATGGAAACATTGCACGCTTCAAGGCAAGACTTGTGGCACAAGGTTTCTACCAGATTAAAGGCGATTCTTACGACGAAACATTTTCACCTGTAGTAAATTTTTCCGTGGTACGGGTACGTTTTTTCTTCTCCCTTTTGGTGTCAAATTTGAAATGGTTTAACCCTCAGTGTGACGTTAAATGTGCATATTTGTATGCCCCTCTGGATGAGGATATATACATGTGCCAACCACCTGGGTATATAGTACGAGGGAAGGAGCATCTTGTGTGCAAACTTGATCGTGCAATATATGGTTTACACCAAAGTGGGCGTTTATGGTTTTATGAATTGAACCGGGTTTTGTTGGATTTAGGTTTTGAAAAATTCAATTGGTGCAATTGCACATATAAGTTTAAAAGTTTTATTGTTCTTCTAGTATATGTAGATGATATTGTCATCTTTGGCAAGAAGCAATCTCAAATTGATGATATGGTTAAACGTTTGGGAAAGAAATTTGACTTAAAGATTTTAGGCAAGACTCAAAAACTTTTGGGAGTCGAATTTTCATACGATAATGGTGATGTTCAATTGTTTCAGTCATCATACATCGAGAAGGTAGCCGATCGTTTTAAGTCATTTCATATTCCTATCTCTTCACTCCCAATTGTAAAAGGGGTTAAATTTTCTAAAAAGGACTGTCCAACTAATAAGCAAGAAAGTGACGAAATGACTAGATTCCCATACAGGAATGTTTTAGGATGTTTGTCATTTGTTGCCAGCAGGACACGTCCAGATATAGCCTATGCAGTCAATATCTTAAGTCAGTTTCAAAGCAATCCTGGTCTGCCTCATTGGAATGGCTTGTTAAAACTTTTGGGATATGTTTTATATACTACGCAATTCAAATTGAATTTAAAATGTCATAACTCAAATTTAAATGCTTATTCAGATGCCGACTTTGCGATGAATCGAGACGACTTTGTGTCTATGGGAGGTTTGATCGTTTTTGTTGATGAGAGCCCTATTTTATGGAGAACCTTCAAAGAGAAGGGTGTAAGTTTGTCTACGATGGAAAGCGAGTTTGTTGCAATGTGTGAGTGTGTATTCTATTTGCTCTGCAAATTAATCTTAAGTAAAATTTGTTTATTCAAATTTGCTAACACGGTCTCCCAATCTTCTCCATATAAGTAATTTACTGATAATCAGAATTGGGGATATTGAATTATTAAAATGTTTAAGCGCCCTTTGGCGACACGTATTTGCAATATGTACTCTTCAATTTAAATGACTTTTAAAATGATATTTTACCTATGAAACTATGTTAATTAGAAGCTGAGATACAAAGGTAATATTGTCACACAGATGTCGTGAAGAGTCAAAGTGAACACTCGAAGTTAAGTAACAAACGTAGTTTATTAGTATAACAAACTTGTAACACAGCTACACTCGGCTGAGAACATACCCAAACTGAGGAACAAGTTGCTTATATACAATATTCGAATATTCCAGAATACAAGATTAACATAAATTAGAATATTCTAGAAACTGCTAGAATAGGAAATTAAATATGCCGAGATAATTATAAGAATTTAGAAATAATTTTTAGAGTCTTTAAATTTACTTGCCCCCAGCTGGAATCGAACTGAGGCCGTCTGGGTGACAGTCTAGCGACATACCTCTACACCACGGCGGCTGTAAAGAAAGCTGACTTTGTGGCATTGCCCTCCTTTCAAAGGACAGCGTCTCGCTGTTTTAGGACTTCTGAGTTGAAGCTCTAGTCCTCGAACGCGTCATGGGTCCCTTGTAAGTACCGTTCGTTTTAGGAGGAACAACATCATCCTGTTTTTTTGTGTCCTCAATCTGCTTGTCCGGATCATGGTAGGGTTTCATACGTAGAACATGGACAACGTCTCTTGGTTTTCTTATTTGCGAGGCAGGATCAAAATCTTGCACCTCATAGGTGACGTCTGATAAACGACGTAAAACCTGATATGGTCCAAAATACCTTTTTAAAAGCTTTTCGGAGAGGCCGACTTTCCGGACTGGAGTATACACCCATACGAGATCTCCAGGAGCATACGAAACCAGTTGGTGTCTGGAGTCGTAACGTCGACGGTCTCTATCTTGGGCTTTCAGAGTTCGCACTCGGGCTAGCTGTCTTGATTCTTCAGGCTCTGGCAACCATCTTGGCGAGGTGATCGTCGTCGACATCATCAGGGCAAAATGGTAACATTGTGTCCAGCGTCGTTTCAGCCTCACGTCTGTGAAGTAAATTAAAAGGTGTGAAACCCGTCGTTTCCTGTTTAGCGGTGTTGTAAGCAAAGGTTACAAATGGTAGAATTTCATCCCAATTCTTCTGTTCTGTATCCACGTACATGGACAACATGTCAGCCAGAGTTTTATTAAACCGCTCCGTCAGTCCATTTGTTTGAGGGTGATATGCTGTCGTCATCCGATGATCGATATTACACAATTCGACGAGAGCGGAAACAAGTTTGGATTGGAAGACAGCCCCACGGTGTGTGATAATTACTCGGGGAGCTCCATGCTTTTCTTCGAGCAAGAACTTCGCTACTTCTTCGGCTTCAGCGGTCGGTAAGGCTTTCGTTGCTGCATATCTCGTTAAGTAATCCGTGCAGACTATGATCCATTTGTTCCCACAAGTAGATTTTGGAAATCTTCCTAGAAGATCGACCCCAATGCGATGGAAAGGTGAAATAGCTGGAGGAATGGAAACTAGGTGTCCAGGAGGTCGTTGAGGAACGGATTTTCTCCTCTGGCATTCTCGACAGTGCATCACATATCGAACAACATTTCTGTACATCCCAGGCCAGTAAAACCTTTTGCGGATTCTGTCATAAGTTTTTGCAAAACCAAGATGTCCTGCGGTGGGAGCGTCATGGAAATGTCTCAGTATGTCCACTTGTAGATGTTTAGGAATGACTGGCAGCCACGTTTTTCCATCAGGGTCAAAATTCTTTCTACATAGTATTCCGTCAATTAATTCAAAATCTCTTTTATCCGCGTTGGAGCGGTTATTCGAAAGAATAATTTTTGCGAGATCTGGGTCTTTCTTCTGTTCAATCACAAGGTTCATACTCGTAGTCACAGCTAGAAATTTGTTTGACGTCTCAGTTTCTTCGTCCACTGGATTTCTCGAGAGTGCGTCAGCGTCCCTGTGCTTCTTACCGGTTTTATATGTCACTGAAAAGTCATGTTCTTGAAGTCGAAGAGCCCATCTTGCCAGTCTTCCTGAAGGATCTTTTAGACTCATAAGCCAGCATAGTGAATGATGATCTGTAACAACGGTAAAATGTTTTCCGAATAGATACGGCCGGAATTTATTGATAGCCCATACAATGGCAAGGCATTCCCGTTCTGTGGTGGAATAATTCTTTTCGGCTTTTGCCAAGGTTCTTGAGGCGTAAGCTATAACTTTTTCGGCATTGTTCTGAATTTGGACGAGGACTGCCCCAATACCATACCCACTGGCATCTGTATGAATTTCTGTAGGGGCGCTTTCGTCATACATTCCTAATACTGGATCAGAAGTGAGGGCTGACTTCAGACTTTTGAAGGATTCGGCCTCTTCAGGACCCCAATGAAACTTCGCATCACCTTTTAGAAGCAACTGCAAGGGTTCTGCGAGGTAACAAAAGCCCTTAATAAATCTTCGGAAGTATGAGCAAAGTCCAAGAAAGCTTCGTATATCATGTACATTCTTCGGAGTTGGAAAATTGCTTACGGCTTTCACTTTGTCGGGATCTGGACGGACGCCATTACTAGAAACAAGATGACCCAGTATTTTTACTTCTTTGGCCGCAAATAGACACTTCTTTGGGTTGAGTACAAGACCAGCTTCCTGAAGACATTTCAGAACAAGCCTTAGTCGGGTGAGATGGTCTTCAAAAGTTTCTGAAAATACTAGGATGTCGTCTAAATAGCAAAGACACACTGTCCATTTTAAATGGCGTAGCAAATTGTCCATCATTCTTTCGAAGGTCGCAGGGGCATTGCAGAGTTCAAACGGCATGACTTTGAACTCATATAAGCCTTCGGGAGTTATGAATGCCATCTTCTCCCGATCCACCTCGTCTACTTCTATCTGCCAATAGCGAGAACAGAGGTCCATGGAAGAAAAGAACTTGGCGCCCTTCAAACAGTCTAGCGTATCGTCAATACGAGGTAGAGGATAGGCATCTTTTTTCGTGATCTTATTGAGCTTCCGGTAATCTACGCAAAAACGCCAGCTTCCATCTTTTTTCCTAACGAGCACCACGGGTGATGACCAGGGACTTGCAGATGGCTGGATGATACCTTTATCAAGCATTTTCTGAACTTCGTCACGAATTACGCCCCTTTCGTTCGATGATACTCGGTAGGCTCGTTGGCTGATTGGAGTATGATCCCCTGTATTAATCCTGTGTTTCACATTCGTCCGTGAGGCTGTCGACTTGTCAGTCTTCTCGAAAATTCCGGAAAACTCTCGAAGCAGTTCGGCTAGCTTGGCTTTTTGTTCGTTGCTCAACTCGGGAGACAACATCCGGGAGCAGTCCATCGGGGAGTTTGATGTGTCTTGTGTATCCAGGCCATCCGTAGTGTTGGCAATCGCACATAAATGTCCTTCATTCAGGGGTTCGGCTACGCCTAAGCACATTCCTTTCGAAATGACTTGGTTCCTGGACTGGAGGTTGGCGACCCAGATTTCAATTTGCCCGTTACGGTATAAGGATAGCATGGACGGTATAGCGAAATTCTTCTCGAAGAGCAGATGTTTATTGCCATCTATGACGACATTTACGTCTCTTCGTACTTGGCGTCCTGGAACTGCTATTTTAGTTAAAGATTGGGGCTTGAGAGTGTAGTCTCTTGTGGCGTACAACTTCCAGGCATCCACCGCTGCGAGGTCTTGGCAAACGTCCTCTAAAAATAGTTCACTCTGTCCACAGTCTATGACGGCTTTGGAAGCTTCTAAAAAGTCCCATCCAAGGATTATGTCATGACTACAATGCGGCAAAACAATGAATTCAAAAGGCAACTCTCTGCTATTTATGAGAATACGTAAAACACATTTTCCCATCGGCCGGACAAAATTTCCTTCGGCGACTTTGAGCATAACATTCTTGGCTTCAGAAAACAGAACCTTCTTTAGAGATCGACGATACTTATCGGAGACGACAGAAAATGAGGCTCCAGAATCCACTAAGGCTCGTACCGGCTTTTTATCCACAATTACGGTTAGTTGGTTACCAGTCATCTTTGCGGCCGACGGAGGATTTTGATTACATGCGGCCTCACCTCTTTGGAAGTTCGCTCCGTTTAGTTTTCCTCACTATTGCGGCTTGGAGATCGACTTGGTCGACGATATGGCGACGGTGATCTGAAACGGCGTGTTGGAGATCGGCCTCTAGTTGGACTAGGAGTTGAACGGCGAGTGAAGCTTGGTCGGCGAAGTTCTTCTTCTGCGTCAATTTCGTCGGGGTTCTGTCGGCGGCGGCGATAACTGTCGAAAATAGCCTTTCTCTCTTGGCAATAACGCACAACATGTCCAGGACGTCCACAGTGGAAGCAGACTGGTCTGTTGTCAGCTGTTCTGCAAAGGTCAGTTTTTCTCGGCTGAGTGGGTGATCTCTGGATAGGAACTCTGGATTCCCTGGTTACAGTGGCATATGTCGGTCGTCGTGGAGTTTTGGTTGGTGTTGCTGAAACGGGGGATAGAGCCCTTTGAACTTCGTCTTGGACGATTTCTTCTAGGAATGGCGAACATGACTCAGAAGGTTCTTTCGTCTGGTTGATCAGTCGATGGATTTCCTCCTGTACGATCTGGCGGACAAGGGATACCAAATCTGGTTCCTCCTCCATGGCTGCTACTGGTACGACGTTCGGAAGCCTCTCGAATCTTTGTCGTCCAACCCTCTTCTGCTTCATATCCTCGATGTAGTTGCACCATTTAATGAAATCAGTTGTGGTGCTGATTTCTTTCGTCAGCAGGGTTTGATAAATGTCCTCTGCAATCCCTTTCATTAGGTGAGACACTTTTTCGACTTCGGACATTGAAGGATTAATTTCCTGGCACAGACCTACAGTCGGCTGCAAAATTATTCGAGCACTAGCAATAATCCCTGTCTAAAAAAAGTACACTTAATACTGCTTTGTTAAATAAATCCTTATCGAGTCATGTTCTTAGTCAGTCTAAGAACATAATTCGACAAGGATTTATTTAACAAAACAGTCTTAAGTGTACTTTTTTAATATAGGAATTATTGGCTAGTGCTCGAAACATTATGCTGCCGACTGTAAGACACTCTGTATATAGGACTGTGTACTATTTCCTGACCGCTGTGCTCTTTACTTCAGTTGTTCTTCCGCCTTCCTGGTATACTTTTGTCTGTCGCCGAAAAGGCCGCTTAATTCCTTCTTGAACACCTCCCAGGAATTCAGAGTATCTTCATTGTTTACGTACCATTGCTTTGCCGTTCCATCAAGGAAGAAATACACATTGGCTAAGCACATCATGTCGTCCCATTTGTTAAATTTAGCCACTCGATCGTATTCTTTAAGCCATTTCAGAGAGTCTTCTCCAGGCATTCCTCGGAAGGTCGATGGGCTCCTTGGTTGCTGGTAGGTAGGAGTCAATACGACGGGCTTGGTCTCTTCTGGCACTTTGGTTTCTGGCATTTTCGTTTTCTTCTTTTTGCTCTCTGGAAAATAAAGTCCGTACTCGGGAGATTGTCCTCTTAAACGGAGACTTCTGCGAAGATTATCACTGTTATCCACGTTTGCAAGGTTTATTTACCCGGCGCCTCCACCAAAATGTCACACAGATGTCGTGAAGAGTCAAAGTGAACACTCGAAGTTAAGTAACAAACGTAGTTTATTAGTAGAACAAACTTGTTACACAGCTACACTCGGCTGAGAACATACCCAAACTGAGGAACAAGTTGCTTATATTCAAATATTCCAGAATACAAGATTAACATAAATTAGAATATTCTAGAAACTGCTAGAATAGGAAATTAAATATGCCGAGATAATTATAAGAATTTAGAAATAATTTTTAGAGTCTTTAACCCTTAAATGCCTGATTATTTTTTAAATCACGTTAAAAATGTTTTATTATTACCTCTCTTAAATAAATCGCGGAAAAAATACTTTAAAAAATCACACTTTATTTTAACTATTGTTTACAACTAAAAAGCAATTTGTTGCCGATCGGTAAACACGAGGCATCAGAGCTTCAATATTATTCTAATAATAATTTAGAGGACAAAATTGGTGCGTTGCCAAAAGACAACACATGGCATTTAAGGGTTAAATTTACTTGCCCCCGGCTGGAATCGAACTAAGGCCGTCTGGGTGACAGTCCAGCGACATACCTCTACGCCACGGCGGCTGTAAAGAAAGCTGACTTTGTGGCAATATAAGCATTGTCATAAAAAAAATTGTGTATGATTTTTTCATGGGTTTTCTCTGAAACTTGTGTAACTGCGGGCTAAATAGTGTTAAAAATCCTTAATATGAAATGTGAGCAGAGTATCGAAATTTGAAAGCCTCCATCATAATTATAATTGGAGATATTGTAATAAAGGTGTTCTGTTTCTGTGGTTTTCTCTGAAACTCCCATACGGAATTTAATGGCTTATGTCAGTTTAAAAGTCCGTAATATTTCAAATGATGTGTTATAAGTAATTTAATCATAATTAGAATTCTAGATTTTGAATTATTAAAATATCAAAGTGCACTCTGGGGACAGAGATTTGCGACATATTCTCTTCAATTTCAATTTAAATAACTTTTAAAATGGTATATTACTTATGAAATTATGTTAATTAGAAGCTGAGATACAAAGGTAATATAAACATTTTTATAAAAAGATTCGTGTCTGACTTATCCATGGTTTTCTCCGAAATTTGCATAATTCCGGGCTATATAACGTTAAAAATCCTTAGTACAAAATGTGAGCGGAAATTGGAATTCAAAACTTTGCAAAATAATAAAAGAATAAAGGCGTTCTGGGTTTTCCGTTGTTTTCTCCGAAACTCCCGTTCCTTTTCTACATTTTTGTGCCTTCACCCCCCCCCCCCCACCTCCCCTTACTTCCCTCATACACTCGAAAACATCCACAATCGATTTATTTTGCCTTGAAACCTAATAATACCAATTTCAAACGCTGTAACGCTTTTTTTTTTTTTTTTTTGCCTCTTCCCCCCACCCCTCTCAAGCCCTTCCTAATACTTCTACACTTTCAAAAATATTCACAATCGAATTATCGGGTATTAAAACCAAATAGTATGAAATTTCAACGGCATATCTCAATTTAAAATACTGCAAAATATAAAAGAAAACTTAACATTTTCCCGATAAAAATGTAATTCTTTTGTTTATTCACATATTTTCATGAAAATTGAACAGTAGCTTTATAATATGCTCTGTAGGCCGAATATTAAATTAAATGTAACGTGAATGAAAATTTGAAAGTTAGAAAATTGCAAACTCCCCCCCCCCCCCCCCCTCCAACTTTAAAACACATGATATCTTATTTGGTTAATCATTTCCTTTTTCATCGCAGACAGTCGTCTGGCAGAAAAATCACCCCTTTCATTTGGTACCGATCTGATACCATTCTTGATGATTCTTATGTAAAATGACCTCCTGAATCTGAATATGACTTGGCAAAATCCATTTTGCCCAGTCACCCACCGTTTTCTAGATACACCACCCGGTCCCTCAATTTCTTTCCCTGTTCGATAATTTTATGACCATGAATTTGATTTGAAGTTGGAAAAATAATTAATTTAACACTTAAAAACAAAAAAATATAAAGTTTAAAAAATAACATTAATAACAGATTTAAAAAATGTAAGATGTGTAATGCATAATTTCAATGGCTAATTCCACCCAAAATTTTTCCCTCGTAGCAAATATCCATGTTTTAGAATTTTCCAACTCTGTAGCCCTTCAGAAGATATTTAACGGTTAACTCCCCCCCCCCTCCTAAAAATCAAATTTACTGCCATAAAATCACCAAAAAATGATAAAAATAGGGGGCCATTCCTAAAAAAACGGTGGGTGATAGGGAAAAATGGACGTCATATTCGGATTCAGGAGGTCATTTTACATAATAACATGCTGAAATGGTGTCAGAGGCAATTTTCATGTTGAGCAGTGTTATTATTCACAGTCGATGTCTTTTTCAATAGTAGAAATGTAGCAACTTGGTAGATTCACTCTCTATTTTATGATGAGATACTGGATTGTGATAGCGTAAGTAATGGATAGCAATGTGGTTGTGAGAAGGGTGGTAGAAATGACGTGCTCCCCATTTCTTTTTTTCTGGCGTGGCCATGCAAAAATTTTCTTTTTCATTCCATTGTGATTGTTTTCACTCAAAACTTCCGCCAAAAGCTTGTGGTGCGTCAATATGTGTGAAATCATTTACAGAATAGAGGATCGTATAGGCAGAAATTTTAAGGCATTTTCCAATTGAACCTTTACCACAATCATGTGGAAAAGTTAAAAATTTGGTTCTACCTGTTTATTTTCTCTTATTCATAAATATTTCCGGACCAACTCAATTTTTACAAAAACTTCGAACGTTATTTAAATTTATATTAACTTATATCATTAGAATAAACTGAGTCTTAATATAGTAGCTTATAATCAAAAGACTTTTTTCTGATATGATTTTTTTTTTTTTTTGTAGGGGAGTGGAGAGAGGGGGGGGGGAGATCAGTATTTACCTGGGGTCACATGTAATTTATAATCTGCACTAGCGTAATATCTATTAGAGGGGGCCACCAAAAAATCTATTGCCTAGGGCCACCAAAATTGTAAAGCGGACCCTGGATAGAAGAAATCAACCTACCCTTCCAAATGAGCCAGAAAGACTTGTTATATATTTTAGAACTTTTAAGGGGTAGTAAATAAAGATCTGCCCTCGTAGCACTTTACACTACTGATTAAAGGTATGAGAGAGAATAGCATAAAATTGAGGGGGGGAAAAGTTTAAAATAAATAAGCTTAGTAAGATTATGAGCAAAGAAAAATGGTTATTGTATAGAATCTTATGTTTATGTAAAAAATTAAACAGCTTAGCAATATATATATATATATATTAATATTATTCATATGCCTAATATAAAGTTTTTTGCATGCATTATGGCCATCTGCAATATTTCTATAAAACATTTTATTTTGTTTTGATAAGCCTACAGTTCTATTGTATTTCTATTTAATTTCAGTACTCAAATTGATTATAATAGAATTTTGTTTTTCCTATCACATTTTTCATGTTTAGGACTATTTATTATGCAACTCTAATACTTCTGGGCTTTATAAAGTTTTGGCTACAATTTTAAATTGCATTTTTCCTGTGGCAGTTTTGAGTATTACATCGGATTATTGCATATACTTGGATCACTGAAACATTGTTAACTTGATATTAAATATACTCGTAAAACAAAGTGACTGTTAAACTTAAATGGTTTATATGATTTTTTTTTTTTTTTTTCAAAAAATAAATAATTTCACTAAATAAATAAATAAAATAAGTTTTTCCTAAAAATTGGTTCCAAAATCAAAATATGAATTGATTTCATCAATTTAAATATGGGTTTGCATTTGCATTCTTATTAGATTTTAAATTATGTTATGGTAACATTATTATATTTTTTTAATTTTCTAAATAAACAATTCAAATGTTACATTCCTTTATTTATTTATATTAACTATTACAGGTATTAAAAGTCGTTTTCATCAGCATTTTGTATATGGAGAAACTTTAGATTGCTCAGAATGGAAGAAAGATTATGATAACTGCAAAAATTTCAGAAAGAAAAATGATTTGAAATCTTTGGTAAGTTACATAATTAAAGTATTTTCTTTTTCTAAAATGTAATGTCTTTTTTTGGTATGTTATTATTGGAATCTTTTACAACCATTTTATCATGGTCAACACTAGGGTACATGGTACCCCCAGAAAAAAAAATCTTGGTACACCTTATAAATGCTCTGTATATTGACATAAAAAATGTGTTGTTAAAATACACTTACATACACAAGCATTGCTAAACAAGACACAAATAAATATTGAAACATTTTTTAAAGAAAATTCAAAATAAAAATTGTGCTTCACAAATAGATTATGAAACAGTTTCCAGTATGGAAAAAAACATAATTTAATCTTCACTTTTAGAGAGATCAAAAGTAAACAATGGTTGTAAATAAATATATTGGTTAATGCTTATGTAATTTTTAGGTTTTGCAATAGAAAAAATAATATTGTGTACTAATAAAATTTTAATATCAGAGCTAAGAATTTTAAGTAATAATTGTCATAAAGTACTATTCCATTAGAATTTTTTTGGGCCATTTTAAATCCAGGGTTCGTGCGGGATCACAGGAATCGCACAGCATCTAAAAAAATCCCACCTAACAAAATTTCACATGCACGCTTTTCCCGCATTTATTTTCCCACTGTTTATTAACAAATTAGTACAGAATTTCTTGCTGTTGCCTAACTCTTTTATTTTTTTTTTTTACAATATCATTTAATGTTTTTTTTTCCCCCACTTTCTTACTAGAAAAACAACAGACAGACAATATGCAACTTTAATGTGCGCAATCAATCTATCACTGAAAAATGCAGTCTGGAACCTTGTTTAATTATCACAGTTGTCAATCCAGTGCTGAACTGGACTGTGACAAAGAAATTTTTCACCGCAGTAGTCGAGAGCAGGGGGAGGAGGAGAAATAGATTAAAGCAAATACATGATCTCTTCATTCCCTCCTTCACTTATTAATGAAATAAGAAATTGTAGGTTGTATTAACTCTTTTTTTTTATTCTTCTTCAGTTTCTTCTCAAATTTTAAATCGCCTGATTCTGGTGCCACATGTCGTCAATACCAGTGGTATTAAAATTAAATCGTAAAGAGATGCTAATTATATGAAAACAATATTCAAAGATCAAGAAACATACAAAACATTTATATATTCACACTAAGATTTTTATTATTTTTTCTTTACTTTTCTCTCCATGTCAATAATAATAATGTACTGCATATTACAAAATAGAACACACACAATTATTCAAAAGTCTTTATGATTAAAGCAGAAAAAAAAAAAAAAAATAAATAAAAGCAGAAAAATCCATTTATTATTTCTGTATCCCTCCTCACCTCTTCAATCTTGTTTAAATTTCTACCCGCACAGCTCTTTGGATATATGTATGTGTGTGTGTGTTTTCCCCCTGGCAACTGGTGTGTCTCGATCATGCTGGTTAATCAAGCTTTTACTGCATTTGTAAATGACTAAATTATTACAAACAGATTGAATAATAAGAACTCATGCAATATCATCTGTATCTCCGATAAAAAGCTCAGATTTAAAAAGTTTTGAATCTGAAGAAGCTGCAAAAATTTTAATGCAAAAAAAAAAAAAAAAAAACAATAGAAGATATTAAACAGCAACTTTAGCAACTTTTTGATCATTACAGTTTGTAATTCTTAATATTTGCAGGCACGTGATTTTTCCAGGAATTCGTGAAATCCGCAATTTTTTTTTTTTTTTCTAATATGCAGAATTCTATGAATTTATTTTTTCCATTTTTAAAAAAGTCGCGAATATTGTTTGTAAAAAACAAAAACAAAAAAAACATGGAACACTCAGCGATCAAATGTTTCACAAAAGCTCCTGATTCCCAATCATTCTCCATCTACAACATAAATGTCAATATCCATTTCAAACTTGCTTTATGAGATTCTAGAACCTGTAAAAAAATAGAATTATTAAATATTTCTTGCTCATGTAATTATTTTTTTGCCCATCCCCCCTTTATCTCCAACTAGCGATTGGCAATCAAATGTTCCACAGAAGTGTTGTTGATTCCCAATCTTTATCCATCTGCAACACAAATAATATTCATTTTAAACTCACTTTATTAGATTCTAGAAATAGAACTAAAAGAGTTTAATATTTCTTACTCTGTAATCATTTTTTTCATTCCCCCTTTCCCCATCACTGGATAATGATCAATTCTAAAAACAATAAAGCAATAGAAGTGCTCAATATTTCTCACATATCTAATTATCTTTAGGCTTTATTGCTGAATCTATTTATTTTTTCTCAATTAAATTGAATATTCATATGTCATATCTATACCAAATTTGTAAACGTGGGGGAAAAAATGAAAAAAGATTTTTCTGGTAGGAAAATTTTTCCCAAATCAATTTAAGAAAATTAATACTCAGTTGGTATTATGCACGTTTGAAACTAATAATTAGCTACTGCTACTTTTTTTTTTATATGTATGATTAATGTACATACATAAAAATCATATTCTATATTTGTTTGAGAAATTTGTTTTTCTGTTGGCATGGAATTTTAATAAGGTTTTATGTAAATATAAAAGTTATTGTAGTTATATTAAAGAATTTTTTTATTTTGATGAAAAAATCTTGAAAATTAGATAAAAGCTATATACATAAATGATTATGTTGTCAATTTATTGAAAGTGACATTATCAATGTTAAACTAATCATCCAACCAATCATGTTAGTGAAAAATTTTCAGCTAATTTCTAATTTTAACATTCGCATGTCTGTATTTGTATATTGCATGAAAATAATTTTTTTCTCCAAAGTGTAATTAATGACTTAAATTTCAAAAATCTCACTTAAATTTTGAAAATCCTACTTAATTTATTTGTTAGTGGGAGAAACCCACTCATTTTTTTCCCCCTAGTGCAAACCCTGAAATCAGAACAACATTTAATACACGGATCAAATAAAATACTAAAACGAGATTTAGACAAACAGTATCTATCATTGAAAATATATTTCCAGAAATATCCACTGTAATATTATAAAATGATTCAGAAAAAATTGACTTAGTAATAAGCACAAATTCAATTGTGCGGCTTTACTTAAGAACTATAGACAAAATTTTACTGAAATCATTTCAGACTAACATTAATAATGTATACTGAAGGGGAAAAAAATGTAGCATATCAATATAATAAACCAATATATCCGTGCATATGTCTGTACTGCAATGAACTTTTCATACTTGACCTCGTAGAGCTACAAAAATTGACAGTCTTATATTTTGGAGAGATTGCTAAACATTATTTAATACTCAAAAGTATAAGATGCCACTTCAAAGGACAAGTGTCTACTTAAAAGATCAGGGGTTTTCTAATGTCATTCTTGTTGAAATTACAAAGTTTTTCCTGCTTAACACTAGGACAAGTTTGGTAGAGAGATTTTACTTAATTCTTCCACTTAATCTTACGTCAGTTTCTGCCCTGTTAATAAAATGTCTCTGTCTGTACCCGTATGAGTTCAGCCTGTAATTGTAACTAATTCTATGGTTCACTGATAAAACATATTGTTTGGAAAGCCTCAGTTCTTCAGATACAATATTTAAAAAAAAAAAAAATGGAGATTTTTAATATGTTTTTCAAAATTTTCAAAAGAATTACAAACATAATTTTTTTTTCTGTAAACTATATTACACCTAAGCAATTTTCCAATTAAAAAACTTTTTTTTTTTTAATTTATGTTAGTTGAGAAAAAATAATTTTCAAAATCAGCCAAAAAGTTTGTGCCTTATGATCTTTTTCATTTCTGTTTCAAATTCATTTCAGTTTTACTCTTTGATTGTAGTTGATTTCAATTGTGTGATGGTTCACTAACCATATGCTGTCATGATGTAAGTGGAGATAATTGAAATTTTTTCTGTTTTAAATTATCATTGATATATTTTTTTTAAATGCTCCAGAAAATGGATTGCATTGCACCATCAGATACCTTTTTTTGTTGTTATTGTTCTTCTCTCTTTCTTTTCTTTTCTTTTCTTTTTTTCTTTTCTTGCGAGTTTAAAAAAATTGCAGCCTACTTTTTTCTTTGATTTTCCAATTTGAATTAACAAATGAAACAAGTATTGGAAAAATGGTTACACTGAAATGTATTTCTGCTTTAAGGTAATATAATTTATTTGACAAAATATTTAATAACAACAGCAACTACAAAAAAAAAAAAAAATCTAGTTTTTTTTTTTTTTTTTTTTTCCATAAAATATTTCATATCTGTTGAAAATTCCAATCAAAATTTAAAAATTAGTTAAATTCACTTGTGTATAAAACAAATTTATACAGTGCACGGAAAAAGTATAAGGACAACATTTAATTGCAAGAAAATAGGCTTTATTTCCATTTCACCTAAATGAAATTTTTATATTTCTTACTTCTGCTTCATAATTTTGTGATAACACTTATACCACATAAAAAAACATAATTTAGCTTCAAAATATTGATTTTACAAAATTTAACATTAAAGAAAATACGGAAAAAATTATAAGGACATGTTCTAAAGTACTTAAAAAATGTTTCAATAATCAAGAAAACTACCTTTTTTTTCTATCACTTGAATAAGCCGAGAGGTCATGGATCCTGAAAGATCTTTTAAAATGTCCACAGATATTTTTTCCCAAGTGTCTTTGATAGCGACGACAAGATCTTGTGTACATTGATACTGTGTGCCGTTTTTATAAACTTCTCAGGCTAGAAGTCCCCATAAGTTTTCGATTGGATTAAGATCGGGACTTCTCGCCGGCCAATCAAGTAAATTTACAGAATTAGCTTCAAACCAGAGTTTTGCGCTCTTAGAAACGTGTATCGAAGCATTATCCTGCTGAAAAATATAGTCCCCTGAAGTAATTAGTGGCGCTTCAGGTAACAAACTTTCTCCTAACATATCAACATACCTGTCCGAATTCATTTTACGGTTGATGAATACAATTGGAGTGGTTCCATTTGCCGCAAAAGCGCCCCATACCATAACCAAGCCACCACCATATTGACGCCTGGAAAACACTTCCTTGGTCTTTCGCAGATCATACCAAAAATAACGAAAACCATCAGATCCATCAAGATTGAACTTTTTTTCGTCCGAAAAAATTACATCAGCCAACTTTTGACCAAGAGAAATGTATTTTTTGGCAAAGTCAACTCTTCTTTTCTTATGATGATTTGTAAGAGGGGGGCGTGACACTAATTTCCCATAAGAAACTTGAGGATGTTTACTCAAAACATTTTGAACAGTCCTTGTTGAGCATGGTAAACTCAAATTTTGTCTAACTTCATTTGCGGTTTCTTTTTTCTCGCAAGCTCTCCTTAAAATCAATCTTTTTTGTCGACGAGTGAGAATTTCTGGTCTTCCAGTTCGCTTTTTCATACCATACATCCCAGGATTTCTTAGAAAATTATAAACCACCGTTTTAGATCTCTTTATTCTTTTTGAAATTTCCCATCCACTTAATCCACATTCTCGAAAAGCAACAATTTTTCCTTTTTCAGTGTGAGAAAGTTCAGTTCCTTTGGACATCTTTAAAAATTTCACACTGAAAATCGCCGAGTGGGAAATTCTTTTCGCAAATGAATCATTTAACTTGGAATTGTCATTTTATGCTTTCAAATATGCAATTTTTTAAATAATTACTGGAGAAAAAGCAATGTCCTTATACTTTTTTCCGTTTTCATTTAGGTTTAAAAATCAAAATTTAAATTTTAGCAGATTTTAAATTGAAAATTTTAATTACTTTACGCATGAA
The DNA here is from genome assembly GCA_963930645.1 of Salticus scenicus. NCBI lineage: Eukaryota > Metazoa > Arthropoda > Arachnida > Araneae > Salticidae > Salticus > Salticus scenicus. The sequence goes on along the minus strand of OZ005651.1, from coordinate 12,838,294 downwards.
ATATTTTAGTTTTACTTCTTTTTTTTCTGCAAAAATTTGCATACGATTCTGTAAACAAGGCTTCTAAATTTGGCGATTTTTCGCGTGTCCTTATAATTTTTTCGCGCACTGTATTATGGCAATAATGTAAAATCAGCCATCACTCCATCACTCATAAGTTATGGAACACTTTCTCAATAAATACATAATAAATTTTAGTTTTTGCAGAAAGCCTTGCTATATGCATTAGGTTTATTGTCTTTAAGATTAATTTTGTGGGAGAGTAATTATAAGATGACAACTGAGTAAAACAGAAACAAATTGCAAGTAAAAATATAAAGAATTAATAGCATCTAAATTGAGGAGTCGCAAACAAGAATTGTCGAAAATGGCTTGTTAATCAATAAAAAAAAAGTTTTATATATGTCCATAGATTCGAATACAGTCAAACCTCATTAATGTGAATCTGAAGGGGGATAAAAAATGTGTTCATGTTATCAGTAGTTCATGCTATCAGTACCTCAGAAACTAATCTTCCTTTGACGTCACAGTTCATGTTAAAAGTCATTCACTTTAACAGTGTTCGCGTTAACGATGTTCGACTGTAGTAGATATCACATACAGCGGCGTAGCTTAGGTCTCTGCCGCCCGGGGCAGATGCCACATTTGCTGCCCCCTTTCTACACCCAAAGAAAATACTATTATAATTATAAAATTTTCCAAAGCGGATAAAATTTTAAATTAGGGGGGTTGATTGATTAACATCTCACTAGACTGAACATTGGGCCACTGGTGACGGCCCGGAGACATGGCATCACGATTTTGATTCTCTACAGAGCAATGGCACTCGCGTTTTAATAGCTCGACGACCTACGCTGGAAGTCCAGCAGGCAGTGCAGCTTAGTTGAACAAGTACCAGACGTCTCACAATCGGCCTCTTTCGTAGACCACTACAGAGGCAACCCCCTTCCAAAGCACTAATCGCAATCAGTGCTGCTTCGCTTTCGGTGTTCTAAACTGAACTAAGCTTTACCAACTGGCCCACTACCGGGGAATTAGTAATTTACGAATTTGTAATATTTTTTTCAATTTAAAATGTTTAAAAACTGGAAAAGAAAATTTTATTAAACTATATTTTCACTCATTGGTCGAAACTCGACCACTTTTTTTTCAAAGCAAAATAGTTGCCTTCTCATAAACAGAATTGCAACACAGCAGTGCATTTATCGGTCGATTTGCACCCAAATTAAATAGACTAGTTTTACATAATGTCCATATCAAATACCATGTTTGGTACATTTATACACTACAGAAGTTGAAATATAGCCTTAACTTAAATGGAATGAATCACAACATAGCACACCACATTTTGGGTAATATTTTCCAACAGTTAATCAGCGTCAATTTAAACCAAAGTCTAACCAATTGTTAATCGTGTTTAAATTCCGCTTATTGATTCACGACATACTGTAAAATTTCCCTAACACATCATACACACATAGACAAATAATTATTTTCTAAAAATGAGCGAGTCACGTTTGGGACATCTTAAAACGTGCAAATTCATCGAAAACCGGAAAAAAAAAAATCACAAATCCAATGCTTTCTTCTATACCATTTTAGATGACAGCGCCACCTACCAATTAACATGAAAAAAAATTAATGAATATATTTTCTCATAAAATTCAGTGCATTTTCATCAACAGATGCTGAGATATAGCAAAGAGAAACCACATTAAAATATTAACAATAAAAATAATTTTTGATAATATGTACTCACACATCCAGTTTGGTACACTTATATAGGATAGAAGCTGAGATATAACTTTCCCATAAACGGAAAAATATTGCTGAATAGCAGCGCCACCTATCGTCCGATATGCATCCAAAATGAATCAGCATAGTTTTACCTAATAACCATCTCTTACAGCAAGTTTCGTGCATTTATACACTATAGAAGTTTCTTGTCGTCCCTAAAATGGGATTAATTTGCAATTTAACAGCACCACTTGTTGGCGGGTATGCACTCAAACTGATTCAGCAGAGATTTATTTAATATATACCTATAAGTTTGGTACACTGTAGATGCTAAGCCTTTTCTGAAATGAGAGGAAATCTTAACGTGGAAGCGTTCCCTGTTGGATGATATAGCCCAAAAGCTAATCGGAACCAATTCAAACCAAGGTCCAACCAAATATCAAGTTCGGTTAAATTAAGTCCATTGGTTCATGAAGTACAGTGTTCAAACTCAAAAAGACAGACATTTTCTAAAAATGGTCAAATTGAGTTCAGGAAATCTGAAAACGTGTAACTTCATCGAAAACCAGAAATCTAAATTTTTTTTTAATCTTATACTTTCTTCTTATATAGGCAGAAGATAGAATTTTTTTTTTTTTTTTTTAATAAGTCAATTTTAGTTAATTCAAATGCAAGGAAATCACAAAACGGGTAAATTCATCGAAAACTGGAAATCATTCTTTTTTTTATTTTTTTTATTATACTTTCTTCTTATATATGCAGAAGATAGAATAATAAAGCCATTTTTTTTTAAATAAGTATTCAATTTCAGTTAATTGAAATGCAAGGAAATCTCAAAACGTGTAAATTCAGCAAAATCCGGGAATCGTTTATTTATTTATTTTAATATTATACTTTCTTCTTATATAGGCAGAAGATAGAATAATAAATCCATTTTTTTCTTAATAAGTATCAATTACAGTTAATTGAAATGCAAGGAAATCTCAAAACGTGTAAATTCAGCGAAAACCGGAAATAAAATTTTTTTCTGAATCTTATACATTCTTCTTATATTATATGTGCAGTAATAAATCCATTTTTATAGAAGATATAGTCAGTGGCAGATTTAAGGTGGGGGGGGGGGGGGGCTAGTCGGCTGAAGCCCCCTCCCCCCCCCCCCCCCCAAAAAAAAAAAAAAGTCAAGTTCTGGATCCGCCACTGGATATAGTAATAAATCCATTTTTTAAATAATAAGTAGTCAATTTGTCTATGTGTATAAATAAAGAACATTTTTTTTTTTTTTTAATTTCTTTAAATTTCTGAAGAATCATAATCTGTTTTAACAATAATGCATCTGTCTGGCAAATCAACGTCTTTTAATTGAACACGCCCATTTTCTATGCTTTGAGGTCAACTGTGTTGCCATTCGCGAGACACCATGGCGCGATTTTATCCCTGCCAAAAGAAAAGATCACCAAGGAAGTTCCGAAACAATGTATGTTCTGTAAATACGCAACCAGAAAGACGAAGATGCCTTAAAAATTAATATATATATATATATATGTATATATTACTTTCTATGATTGCGTCAGGTGTATATGGGGTGGGGTGAATGGGGAATAGAGATAGGAGAACTGCTTATTGATTATTTTTCTTCCAAATAATACCAAGAAAAAAGAGAGGAAAGGTGTCTTCAGTAGATTAATTGTACAGTCATCGATGTTTCTTTACAATTTTTTGTCTCAGTGAATTGTTTTAGTCCCCCCCCCCCCACACATACGCTTGTTTTGTTTTCTGGTTAGCACAAGAGCAAGCGGACAAATTTGGCAAATTTTAGAGAAAAAAAAAAAACAGATTAAAAATTTTATAAATTAAAAATTTGAGATGATAAAAACTCAATTGATATCAAAATTTGCCGCCCCCAGCGAAGTGCCGCCTGGGGCAGGCGCCCCCCTTTGCCCCCCCTACGCTACGCCACTGATCACATAATGTCTGTAGTAGATATCGCATAAAGTTTTATAAATTTGGCTAATTGAATAGCTTACCCAATAATTGGATATTTGGACAAACTGAATATTCATCTAGCCAAATAGTTTCAGATTCGGCCAAATGGAATAATCAGTAATATGGCCAAATATTTGGTATATCTCTAGTATGAATATTATGTAGAATATTTCAGTAATCTCCATCTCCAGCAAGATTATAAATAAAAAATACAGATCAATTGTTACAAAATTCCAATTTATGAACAGTGTGTGCAGCTGCAGATTCAGCCGTAATTAACTAAAACTTTAAAAATTAAGTATGACTGCATATTTAAATAAATTTTAATTTAATACAGTATATATTTTTAATTGAAATAATTGTGCTAATTAATCACAAATTTCTTTTTATAATTCTGAAGAACTATATAACTTACTAGCAGGCTTTGCCTGCTTCACTGGACACTATATTTAAACGAATTCTCAAAATTCCATATCATTATTATAAAATCTCAAAAATAAAAATACTAAAATCAGTTGAAACCTAAGTTAAAGTTTATGTCGCATTCAGTAGAGATTTTCTCGCTTGCAGCATGAAGAGTTCAGGTTCCCACTGCCTTCGGCACTGATTTACTCCCCTGTCCACAGCGGGAAACAGTGGCGGATCTAAGGGGGGAAGCACCCCCCCCCCCAAAAAAAAAAAAAACTGGCATTCATTTCACATTTGAATATTACAATTGTAAAATTTTCATTGGTCTGGAATAACATCTTGACAAATCTTAGCCCCCCTCCCCAAAAAGTTAAGTTCTCGATCCACCACTGGCGGGAAAATCAGAATTTTCAATAAATCGAATCAGAGAGAATATTGCATATTCTTAATCAATACTCACAGTGATGCTGCTAGTCTTTCAAAATCTTGGGACACATGAGTTTAAAAAATCTGGGTCAATTTTTCAAAAAATGGGTCCCCACATGAATGAATTTATACATTACAGATATTTTTTTTTTTTTTTTTTTTTTTTTTTTTTGTAAATGATAAACAGATTTTTAGGAATTTTTAACCAGCTCTTTTTGAAATTGTCTTAAACTAATATTATGTAGGAGGAAAAGATCTTTTTTTCTTTTTCAGAGCAGAATGCTTTAAAAATATAAAGAAAATATTAGTTTTAAACAAGAAATATATTTTAAAATTTATTTTTTTCTTTCTTCGTTTATTTATTATTTTTTTTTCAAGAATGAAAATTACGTGTCCGCTGGTACCTGCCACAATAAATTTTTCACGTAATTTACGCACTATAGCACATAAACAGCATCTCTGACCAGGGTGGCTAGCATTTAAACCTTTTCAAATTCCCTGTCTATTTTTCAAGATTTTCCTCCATTTTTCCCTGACTCTCACGTTTATTTTCGATGAAAATTTCACGATACTAGCAAAAAATTTAGAAATTTAAAATATCATTAATAATTTAATGATTAATATAGCTCATTTTCACAAAATTTGTTAAAATTCCCTGACTTTAAAGGAAATTCCCTGACTCTTTGATTTTCCCTGACTGCTAGCCACCCTGTCTGACTCATATGCCAAAATTCGCCATTCCATGAAAATTTGAAGCATATTCAAACTTGAAACTGTGTTTCTTGCTGAGCCTACCCCAACGGACGGTGGTAGTATGTGTGTGTGTTGAGTGGGGGGGGGAGGGTAATTTTGCGAAACCCAACCCCTTTAGAGTGTGTGTTGCATACACATACCAATTGATGCATAAAAAAATCTCTTTCCTCGGATAATTTGGAGCAGAGTTATGCTAAAAACGTGTCTTTGCACACGCCCTGATCCTAAAGTGTGGAAAAAGGGGAGAATTTTGGAAAATCTTTTTATACTACATATTGGATACATATAACTGACCCACACATAAACAATTACTTTTCTATAATAATTTGAAGCAGATTTAACCTTGAAAACTTTCTTTTTACTCCCCCCACCCTCTTCCTATGGGAGGAGGTAGAAAGTAGTTTCACAAAATCTCTTTGTGGTGTGTGTATTGGGTATGCATAACCAATCGACATCAAGCAATCACTTTCCTAAGATAATTTGGAACAGAGTTAGTCTTGAAAATGTATTTCCTTCCAACCTTTAAAAGGGGGAAGGGGGAAATTTCACAAAATCCTATTATAGTGCATGTTGGGTATGCATAACCAACCCACACATTAAAATTAATCTGACTGAGATAATTTGGAGCAAAGTTACACTTGGAAACTTTTTTTTTCTCCCCCCCCCCTTGAACCCAAGGAGGGAAATCTCATTACAATAGGTATTGGATACACATAAACTATTTATGCATTAAAATACATGACTGCAACTTACCTAGATTTCCCAAGACAAATGTAGTGCTGAAAGGGGAGGAGGGGTCACGAATTTGCCCCCTTGCAACACAACTCTCAAAATCGAAAGTCACAAAAATATGAATGGGTTTTTGGAGATATATACTGAAAACAGCCATGCGTTTTCTTTAGAATATGTACCACTTTTTTGTAAAACTCTACTCAAAAATTCCCCCCTACCTCTCTTAAAATTGAAAATTTCAAAATCACAGAAAATGCTTTCTTGTACTCAATTAGAGTCCTGCGCACCTGACCCGCACCCGACAAAAAAAATTTCATCAACCCGAAAACCGACCTGAACCCGACTAAAAATTTTTCATCAACCCGCACTTGACCCGAAACCCGAGAACTAAATGAAAATTACTTTTTCATCTAAAAATCATGCAAAACTTTTTAAAATTATAAAATAAGGTAAGTTTTCCTTGTCATACAGTTGGTAAATTATTTTAAAAAGAATTTGAAATGTAATTACTAATTGTTTAATTTAAAACTGAAAAAAGGATCAATAATAATTTTTAACCATTTATGTGAGTTGTGAAATTCAAGAGTAAACTAGTATGTTTTGGCCACCACAAGACTTTCTTCTATACTTTCCTATATTTTACTAAGTGCAAATAATTTTTAAAAATATTATTTTTTAAGATTATCTAACAGGATGAATGCAAACGATTTTCATCTTAGAGACAACTAACACTAAATATCCAAAGTGACAGTTTTATTGCCTATAAATAGCATCTTAAAAAGTATGTTTTTATAATGGTTATCTCACATATCAGGTTTCGTAGAGCTATATGCCATAAAAGTTGAGATATAGCCTTCCCATTATCGAGGGATATTGCAGCATAGCAGCTCCACCTATTGGCCGATTAGCATACAGATTGATTCAATATAATGTCTCCTTATGGCTTTCTCACATATCAAGTTTTGTTTGATTATACACAATAGAACCTGAGATATAGCCTCCCATTAAATTGCAAATATTGCTGTATAGCAGCACCACCTGTTGAGTGGTTGACACCAACAGTTGAGATACTAATTTAGGTCAAGGTGCATCTACATATAAATTTATATGCAATTTTATGCAGTAGTTCCTGAGATATAGCCTTCACCTAAACTGCTGAAATCGCTGTGCAGCAGCACCACCTGTTGGCCAATAAGAATTCAAATTGAATCATCATAATGTCTCATAATAGCCTTTTTACATATCAAGCTTTGTTTGATTATACTCAATAGAACCTGAGATATAGCAGATATAGACTTCTCTTAAATCTCATAAATTGCTGTATAGCAGCGCCACCTGTTGATCAGTTGACAAAAATTGATAGGCACTAATTTAGGTCAAGGTACCTCTACATATAAATTCATATATAATTCTGAATAGTAGTTCCGGAGATACAGTCCTTACAAACTTTTTGTCACACCAGACAGATATTTTCTATAAATGGTAAAATCGTGTTCTAGACCTCTCAAAACATGTAAATCCGTCGAAAATTTTTATGAATCCAACACTTTCTTCTATTGAATATAGAAGAAAATAAAAAATGCACTTCAATTTAAATGTTCATAATTTATTATTTATTACTTATAGTCTGGAAAAAAATAAAGATGTATTATTCTTTATTGCTTTTGTCCGATGTAGATGTTTACTTTACTATAATAATTTGTGTAGCATGTATGTGATTTGCAGTTAAACATCTGCTTTTTAAGGATCACTGATCATTTTAAATTCGCATAATCACAGGGATGAGATTTTTCAGCTTTTCAGCTTATTTGTACATTTAGCTTTTCAACTTTTTTTAGTTTTTTTCAGCTTTTTTTTTAATATTTCTGATGTGCATTTGTTCTTTTTTTATATATTGAAGATTAAAATGAAAATTTATTACTCAAATATAATAGAGTTTGTCATCAAAATTCTAGTATTTCATTTCAATGTTTTGCCTTTGCGTATAGTTTCAGCTTTTTTGTATTTTTGCTAATCTCATCTCTGTAATCAGCAAACTTAGCTTCTCGTTTCAGTTTTCTGGTGCATTATTTATTCGTTCTAGAGAAGACAATAAAGAATATAATCTGCCTTGATAGTATTCGTTTCCTTTATGTATTTATTTTACATTACTTTTTTTAATTAAATCACGACAAGTATTCCCTTTATATTTGCAGTATATACAAATATAAATGGAAGAAAATTCAAAATTTCATTAACATACAAGCGAGGATTAAAATTCATTGAAAATAAAGATATCTTAAAAAAAAAAAAATGTAAATTGAGAAATAACTTAAATTTCCAAAATGTAAAAGTGAGGTTATGTTGTATTTCTTATATATATATATTAACAATAGTCAATAAAAATTTATACAGTACTTTAAAATTTTCATACAATTTCTACATATGATCAGTTTTAGATTTGTTTAAGAAAAGAAAACGTATACGAATATTTTTTTCTCATGCTTATATGGATTTTTTTTTTTTTTTTTTTTTTTTTCGGGTGGATATCCGTGTATAGGAATATGGAGCTCCGACATATGTCTACAATCAGTTAAAGAAACTATAATTATGTCTACAAATTTATGCTTTCAACTATAAAATTTTTTTTGAAAGGTGTTCTCAAGTCAACCTGACTCATAGAAAGCTAAACCTGACCCGCAAGAGAAAAAAATTTGTCAACCCAACCCATGGGTCGGGTCAAGTTCAGGTAAAATTGGGTTACCCAACCGGATGCAGGACTCTATACTCAATACTCTCCACATGTGCAATTACTTCACCATGAAGTAATGTGAAATTGACTTATGCTTACAATTACAGACGTGTTTTTGCCTCCTGCTCTCCAGGGAGAAAGGGGGGGGGGTCATAAAATTTCATTACTATAGATGTCAGATACATATAAATAATCCACCCACTGAAATTCTTGACTTCTGCTCCTACAGTTTTTCCAAGACAAATTCAGCACTAAAGCACTAGCATTGTGCACAAATTGAATCCCTAAAAAACTACAAAAAACAAAAATGGGTATTTGGAAATTACATGGCTCTTTTCAACATCTTTGTTAACCATTTTTGGTAGAGTTCTACTCAAAAATCGGGAATTTGTGAAATTTTCCACCAAAAATTTATTTTCTCCTCCCTCCCCTCCCCCCCCCCCCCCTAAAAATCAAAAATTTCAAAATCATAGAAAGTTTTTTTCCTTTTTATCCTCAAATCTAGTCTCTCCATGTGCAATCTCCTCATCGTGAAGTAATTTGGAGCTGAGTTATGCTTACAAACATGTTTTTGCCTCCTGCCCCCTTGGAAGGGGAGAAAATGTTGTAAAAGTTGATATATATAATTTTTGGTTGCTTTAAGACCTAAATTCCTGCAATTCAGTTTAGCCGTTCTCGCGTGATACTTGGACAAAAATAAAGTTACGGACACAACAATTGCAAATTTTTTTATTCTGAAATTTACAAACAAAAGTCTGATTTTATTAATATAAATTAGTAGAAAGACAATATTAAAGTTTGCATGTTAAAATAAAATAAACTTCATTTAACCACTTGACCAACTAGTCAGAGGCACACTATAGCTGTTGTCTACACATTACTGCAGCCTGCGAAGTGGTTAATACTTAAGAGTACTACCTAACCTTTGAAATTTGTTTCCAGAATTATTGATTATACAATTTTTTGTTTTGACATTTAGAAATTTTTCAACTGTTAAATTGGTTCTTTTAATATTTTGAGTTTAAATATAAAAAAGTAACCAAGTATATCATTTGCATTTTTTAACTGCAAAATAAAATGTTAAAAGTTTAAAAAATAAATTTTTGCAAAACAAGTACTAATTTATTGTTTGTGATTTTTTCTGAATGTGAAAACAGAATTAAAAAAAATACATTAAGTAATGCATAATTATGGAAATAAATTTTCCCGTGCTTTATAAATCATTTTTTTATTTTTCATTAAATATTAGTTACTTAACTTATTGATGTTTAAATTAATAAATAAATTTTCTTTGTTAGTATAAATATCAATTACTAGTATGAACATCAGAAAATTAGTTTTTTCTTATACAATTTGAATACTTTATGCATCCGTGATTAGTTTTAATGTACATTGTACCTGTAAATTTTAATGTACGCAATGTTTGATACACATAAATGTACATTTTGATGTCCAAATTATAAACTATGTTTACATATTATCATTTTTACATTTTTTTTTTTTAGAGTCCTAAGATTTAAAAAAAAAGAAAAAAAATTAAGTTACACCTTTTTATTTTTATTTTTTGAATGATTGATTATTAACATGCCATCATTTGCTTTTGTTAAAAAAAAAAAAAATATTTTAGATGTTTGAGATCAATTTATATATCAGTTTTTATTTTCAAAACTTTCTGCTGAAAGGTTGAAAGGGGGGGGGGGCGTCAAAATTGACATTTGTAGGGGTAAAACTACCTAATATGCAAAAACCCTGAAATCTGCTATTTGCATGCAGATGGGGGGGGGGGGATTTAATAATGGTATATTATATATCTACCTGTAATAAATAATATTTAACGGGTTCTTAATGCATTTTAAGGCAAACAATCAAAATGACAAATTTCTATAAAAACAAAATAATTTAACATAAAATTCAGAAGCAGCAAAAATTTTAAAAACCCTGAATTCAGGGGCAGCCCCTGAAAAGTTTCACCCCTGCATTTGTTGATATTTATACTAACAATAGCAGCTTATTTACAATATGATTGCAGCAATAAATAACAATACAATGAGAGGCGGCGGATTTGAGTTAGATTGTACCATACACCCATTTCGATATGGCACCCTCCCCCTCCCATATTTTGAAGTATATTATGCATTTGTAATAATAATAGCAATAAATATGATACAGCTAAAGGAGAAGCATTTTTCTTAGATATATCAATCTCTAAGCAATCTTTATATAATAATCATTTCATAAGTAAAAAATAAATAATTATATCTGATCATGAAAAAAATCAATTACTTTATTTGGTTTCTCCTACAAAAAATGTTAATAAGCAGAATTTAATTTTTTATTTAATCACTTAAGAACTGACTAACTTTCTTTTTATATTTTTATTAATCAAAATAGAAATTATTTTGATTCATAAGTAGATACACTGTAAAAAAATAACTATTACCAGCTGCAAGAAACTCTCTATGAATCAGAGAGAGTTTCTTGCAGCTGGTAATAGTTATTTTTTTACAGTGTAGGTTAATTTGTTTAAAAATAGTTTCTTTACAGCTTCTTGTTCGATATTTTATATTTAAATCATTGCATACTTAATTATTTTCAGAAAATAATTTCTCCCATCAAATCATAACATGTTTGACTCATGACAGAGAGAGCAGATCATGCTTTGAAATTTGTATTATCGACTGAAAATGTATTCGATTGCTCTTAATGTTTGGATTTGTGTTCAAAATTAAATCATTTTTAAGAATTTAATAAGCTTAAAAAAAATTGCCACACTCTACCTGGATCTAAGCATAATCCATTGCTGGACGTTTAATCGCCATAAGAAAACAGCAGCATCCCTAGCTACATATTGCCGCTGCTTAGTCCAGAGGATCAACCGTTCAAATATAACACTATCTTTTTTTATTAATATCACACAATCAACACATTGGGAAGAAAATCATATATAGAGAAAATTCATTTTTCCAGCTCAGTGAAAATAATGGCAGGGCCACGAGTCGAACCCCAGATCTTTGACTTAATGGTCAAAGATCTTAGACCGTGTAAGTCAAAGATCCGGGCATTATTTTCACTCAGTTGGAAAAATCAATTTTCAATAACACTATCTATTCGTATATTTCAAACCACTATCTAAAAATCTGTAACGTGTTAAACAGGGATTGATAAAGTGTTTTATAATTGGCAAATAATAAAAACAATTAATTAAAAATGTTTCTCATTCCTATTAAATACTGGTTGTCCTTCAAATTTAACTGCCACTACTGTTCAAATTTTAATTATCTTTAAAACTTAGGCGCCCCTAGGCACGGGCCTAAGCCAAAATCTGTCGCTAAAATCAATATTAAAAAAAATAAACTAGCTTTTAATAAACAGCTTATTTTTAATAAAATTTGAATTTTCTCTTTTTTTTAATACTTTTCATTAGCTTTTCTTTTAATCTTAAAATAATAAAAAATACACCAGAGAACTGTTGAAAAGTAATAAGTGAAAAACTGAATAAACACTATAAACTGCAAAAAACCCAAAACAATTAAGTTGGCACGAGTGCCGGAAACAAAGCGATGATGCAGAATTTATAGTGTTTTATTCAAAGTTTTTGCTTGATAGCTTTTAAGCTTGCTTTCTAAACCTAATATCTTTAATCTTTTATATTTTGGTTTTCCTAAAACGTTTAATAACCATTTATGAGTTTTAAATGTTCTTGTTACTGAGCAAATAAAATGAAAATAAAAAGCTTAAGTACTTTTCTGTTTGAATAAAATATCTTAAAACTGTATTTCATTGAAAATATCCCCTCTTCCTACAAAGAAAAAAGAATATGGGGAATAAAGCTAAATATACGCTTTTTGAGAACAATGAATGAGTTATATTTCACATGCAAGGTTTAAACGTGTTTTTCATTTTATCTAAAAGAGAAAAGGATATTCTCACTTATTTTCTAAATGTTAGTTTCATAAGGATATTCCTGTTATCCAAGAATATTTTCACCTCACGTATTTAATATTTTAAATATATATACATAATAATTATTTTGGCAGAAATAAATGATTTTACGTGGTAAAAAAATATATATAATTTAGGCTTACTAAATAAAAAAAAAAGGGGGGGGCTACTTTTTTTCATAACGATACTATAGGGCTGTTATAAAAAAATGTACTGTCAAGGTACTAGTACTAATATGATAAAGCTATTATGAAAATTTTTAGTAATCCCATGGGGATATGATGAAAAAGAGATGTATACAAAAACTATTTTTCTTTTATTAAGAATATGACATAACAGATTTAAGTTATTAATGTTACTGAAGACTAAACATTAGCTCATTAAAAATATATTTTTAATAGTGTGTATAACATTAAAATCATCTAAATTATTAATAAATATCAATTTTGTAATGATTTAAAACTTTTCAATAATAATGCTTGCACACATAAGCATATATGATTGTGTTTGCAAACTTGAAAAAGAAAAGAATGTGAAAAGCTTACTAATTTATAGTTATTAATGAAGTACACATTTGACAGCAGAATAATTTATTATATTTTTGTAGATTTAATGTTGATAAAGATTTACGACCCGTTACGGTAGTTTTGGTTTTCAATACGGGTAAAATATACAGTTTTAATACAATACCTAGTAAACAAGACATGATAAACTATGTAACGAGACAGAAAGACAAAGTGAGTATAAACTTAAAACTAATTTTAATTGAACAGAAAGTAATTACGGAAATTGTACCTGAGGGGAAAAAAAACTGACAGTAAATTCTAATTTTAATTACATGTATAAAAAAAGATAATTTAAAATACACATCGGTACATAAGTAAAATATGTACAGCTTTCTAAAGACAATTTATTAAAAAGGGAATGTTAATCTTAAGTGCAATTTTTTTCATCGTCTTTAACTGACACTCGATAAATTTCATAAAAATGTATTTGATAAAGATTTAAATATTAACAATAACCGTTCATTGCTTTTTTATTTGTACAAGGATCAATATAGTCCAAGATTATTAATGCGACAAACACAGGTAGCATTATTCTGGGCTATCGAAGAAAAAACATGGCTGAAAAAAGTAAACAAATAGACTGCCGGATACAAGAATCATTCAAATAAAGAATCATTCTTAAAAATTCTCCGGCAGTCTCACTGCGCAAGCGCAGTCAGACTGCCGTAACAATAATATTGTTACGGATGCCGTAGCAATAGCCACAGCCATTCACAAAACAGTTACCTCTTAAGAAGTGAAAAAGAACTCCACACAGATGATGTTTGAAGCACTAAAAAATGACTTGAATCTAACTTTCATTACTTCTAAAAGGACAGTCATCAGCAAAAACAGTTTATAAACATCAATGGGGAAATAAACTTAACAGTTCATCAGGAAACAAACTCTACAAATTCATCAGGAAAAATGTGAATAAAACTTAATTTTAATTAAAAAACAATACATGTTGCATTGAAATCTCTGTCAGGTATTCACAACTATCATGAAGTATTTTTAAATTATGACAAATGATTGCGTAACAGCATGTTGAGGCACCTAACTTTTAGATGATGTCCACTAGCTCACTATCATTGGCCTATATATTAGGTAGGGGATTAAAGTTGCATCCAATCGTTAACAACATGGAGTTTCAGAGAAACACCCTCTTGTGCTACGCAATTATACTGCAATCTATACACCATTATTCAAAGTACGCCAGTCTATTGAAAGCAAGATTAGCAATTGCATATGCAAACATATGTACATGCAAACAATGATATTAAAATTAAGTTGTCACATTTCACAACACTTAAGTACTATCATCCCTGACAGTTACAAATATAAGTGCACTTTAAAGGCATTTTATAAAGAGTTATTTTATAAACCTATATTTATCCAACCAATTCAAACCTTTTTTTTTATATTTAAACTTTAGTTATTGTCATCTTGTAAAAATATAAACATAACTTTTACCTTTGTGGTTGAGTTTAATGTGATTGAGTTTAAACATGATTGAGTTTATTAGCGACGTTTTAAAAGGCAATATAACGTAATGAAGGATGTTTAAAATACTTTAATCTATATGTATATAAAGCTGATTGTTTGTTTGTCTGGATTTCTAGTTTGCTATACAAATCTACACCATTCAGTTGACAGCTACGAAAAGTGACACACTTATTAATCAGGAAAAAAAATCTAGCTAACGCTGTATTTTTTAGTTCCGTTGGATAATTGGATCAAAAGACATTAAATAAAAACTTCATTTTAACTTTAAAATGATTAAAATATTTGATGCCAAAATAAGGAAATTAAATGCATGTTTCTTTCTTTATTTATTTTTTCTGGAAATGAAATATTTTTAATTTTGCATGAATAACAAAAAAAATTAGAGAGAGGAAAAAAAAAAAAAAAAGTTACGTTATGAAAGTTGTGCATTTCTTTTTAAAATCAGGAATTTGTGTGTGGATAAATATTTCCATTTTTAGCATTAACTTAAAATTTTTATTTAATTAAGTAGTCATTTTCTTTCCTACAGTAAAACAAAATTTTTTGATTTTGTGTAACTTATGAGGTTCTTTTATGTTCTCACCTTGATTGTAAATGGTTATAATTTGGATTTTATTAAGATTTATTTTTATTTTGTAAATATCATAAAACTTTTTTTTTTTTTTTTATGGAACAGCTTTAGTATCAGACCCCTTTGGCAAAATTTGAAATTTGGAACCAAAATACCTTGGGCATTTTCTTGCTAAGATATTTATTTGGTGTTATTTTCAGGTGTGTCATTAAGTTTGACAGTTACAGTTTCCCTTTGACTAATTTCATTTTCTGGTTTTTCCTGTAATGAGAGTTTAGAGTTTTGATTTTCTATGAATTTAACCGTTCTTGCGATAATAATACCTTTTCTTCCCTTGTAAATCCTGTATCCCTTTGATCTATAGTCATAACCTACGAAAATTAACTCTTGTGTTTTATTGTCTAATTTTCTTCTTTTCTGTTTGTTTATGTACTCAAAAGCTTTACACCCGAATACTCTTAAATGAGATAAATTGGGTTTAATTCCATTCCATAATTCGTAGGGACTTTTATCATTTCTTTTTGTGGGGGGTCTATTGATGAGATAATTTGCTGTATTAACTGCTTCACCCCAAAATTTCTTTTCTAGATTTGCATCGAACAGCATGCTTCTCACCATTTCTACGAGTGTTCTGTTCTTCCTTTCAGCCACTCTGGTTTGTGAGGGACAATATGGAACTGTAAGTTCGTGTTCATTTTGTTCCCATTTGTTTTAGGAAATTTTCTACTTCTCTTCCCACATATTCTTTCCCATTATCAGATCTGACTTTTTCAGGTAATTTTCCAAACTTATTTTTGACTAATGCTATATATTTTTTGAGTGTGATGAATACCTCACTTTTATGTTTCAAGAGATAAATCATGCAGAATCTGGGGTAGTCATCAATGAATATCAAAAAATATGTTTTTCCCAAATTCTTATGTACTTACGGTCATTCACTACAGTATGTTTGTGAATCTCAACCAAATAAAAAATGCGCCTCTATTTTAAGGTAAATACAAGCTTTTTCACTTGTCTCTCCGTTGCTCAGGTGGTTAGAGCGCCATGTCAGTAATCCGGTGGTCCCGCGTTTGATACCCTGAAGGTCCGGAGTGTTAATTTTTGCAGACAATTAGTAAAAAAGATGTCAATTGATAAAAGAAAATTTATCGTTGACTACACAGTATCCTAAGAATTTTTGAAGAGTTTTTTTAAGAAGCCTTTTTCTTACATCTCTTTTTAGAAGTAAAAAAGAGTTTTTTTGTGAACTACAAGCGCCCTCTATTGTGCGGAATAGTCACTTAAATGTCAATGAAACAATTAAAAATACAAGATAAAAATGATTAGGAAAAACACATAAACATTAACCAAATCAGTAAAATGTTAAGTTATAATATAAAAAAATAATAATAAACTAAAATAATAATAAAAAGGTGCCTCAAACGAATAATTAAATTACAGATATTGGCCTGTAATCAAAAAAAATCACAAAACTTATAGGCAATCGTGTAGTGCTGCCATTTTTTGTGAATTTTAAGAAATAGTTTCTCTTTTCTTAACACAGTTCAAATTTCCCCAATTTTGGTTAATAAACAAAAAAGTTACATTTTTTTTGCAAATTAAATTTTATTCTAACTTTGAAAAGATTTATATGATATGCTGTAATAAGAATTTGGGTTTTAAAAGTTTTTTTTAAAATAGATTATTCTCCCCCCTATGGAGGGTGTTTGAAATGGCCCACAGATGTCTGTATGTATTAATTCAAGTACTCTATTAGTCCTGTATTTAAATCGCTGTGGATATGGTAAATCTGTTAGTTTTCCTTTAATACATGTTTTTGCATGTTTGCAGAAATTTATATTAATTCCTACTGTAGTTGCTTATCCATAATGTTTTTTATATCAGCATAATTTCTATGCCCGAGTCGCTTGTGCCAAAGTGTGATGAAATTCTTATTGTTACATTTGTGAGTTAAATTACTATATTCATTTGAACTGTCTTTGGGTTGTTTTACTTCATATAAGTTACCCTTTAGTTTCCCCTCAAGGAAGGTTTTTCCGAATTTTTGTAGCATACATTTATCATTTTTGAAAATTAACGTGCAGCCATTTTTAGTGGCCTTACTGACTGACATTAAATTTGTTTTGAGGTCAGGAACATGAAGTACATAGAGTAACTTTATTTTGTTTATTTCCCCCTCAGCTGTTTTGGTAGTTATAACTACATCGCCTGAGCACTGTGGTGTTAAAATGTTTCTGTTTGTTGTAACCACATTTGAAGTGTCATAATTTTTTATTTCAGTGAATATTTTCTTATCATTTGCGATAAGTGAGGAGGAGCCGCTATCAACAATCCAATTGTTTTTATTTTCATTGCAGGCAATAAATGCTAAGTTTTTTAGTTTGTTTCTTGTATCAGTTTCATCGTCGAAGGCATTCATTTCATCACTATCATGTTTCATTGTTTGTTCACTTGTACTTTCAAAACATAAAAACGAATTAAATTTTTTATTTTTATTGTAATAACCTTCTGATGAATAATTTTGTTTTTTATTTTTGTCTTTTCTGTACCAACAGTCGTTGGTATTATGATTTTTCATCTTTCAGTATGTGCAGAATTCATTGACTCGTTTTTTTCTGAAAATTGCTTTTGTGTTTTTTTTATTTGATATGCTACAGCATTTTCATCAAATTGTGACGCAGTGTTATTACCTATTCTTCTGTTATATTCATCTATCAGTTTACTTTGAATACAGAGGCTGTTCACACATTTTTTAGATGATTTTATTTCGCCGTAAGAAAAAATTGTTTGCATGGAGAATTTTATTTTCACAACAGTTATATTTTTGGAAGTTTTATTTATCTTCTGATATTTAGAATTTTTGTTTACATGCAAAAAGGCGCTTTTAAAAAAGCAGTGGATGGAAGGATACATTTCCGCTCTTTCCGAAGAGGGTTTTTAGTGAAATCTTTATGAAAAGCATTTATCAGGAGAAAAATGGAAAAATGTCACAACAATAGATGAATCTTGGGTCTATTTAAGTGATTGCAATAAAAAAAGATCAATTTATTATCACAAAAGAGGAGAAAAAAAATTTTCCTGCATGGTTCAAAGAATCAAAAGAAAGTTTTTCTAAAGGATTTATGATTGTTGCTGGTTTTCCATACAAAACCAAGATAAAAGCAAAAAAAGGTGACAAAAATGTCAAAATCAACTCTAAATACTATCAAGAACATATTTTAATTCCAATTTTTAAAAATGAAATTCGAGATCTTTATCCACAATGCTATCAATCCATTGAACTGTGTCAAGACAAAACAAGCAGCCACACATCACAATCCGTAATTGCTTTTCTAGAAAAAAAATTGAACAAAAAGCGGGAATTAAAACCATACCCTTCACTGACATTCCTGATGTATCACCGTGGATTTTTGTGTTTTTCGACTCTTAAAATCTGCATTATCCAAACGCTGACCTACAATGCTTTGTGGACTTTGGAAAGCCGTTCAAGAGGAGTAGAAAAATATACCTCTTCCGATATTATAAAAAGCATTATTATCATAGAAATTACGATGTAGAATGATAGTTAAGAACAAGGGCTATCAAACTGAACAAATAAAACACGAAATATGAGTGAAACTGTTTCAGTACAGTCCATCAAAATTGTCTAAAAAATGTGCAAACAGCCTCTGTATAACTTAGTGTAAGATCCTCGTCAGATTTTGCTTCTAAAGCAGTAATAAGAGAATCATATGAAGAAGGCAATGAACATAGCAGTAATGCTGATAAACGAGAATCGTTAATGTTTTTACTAATAGCTGGGAGTTTTTCTTTTATTTATAAAATGTTAATTATATGTTTTATTATATTACTTCCTTCTGCTAATTTACAGCTATATAAATTTAACAACTATAGCCTGCTGGAAAGATTACTGTGTTCGTGTAAATTTTTATGTTTGAGCCATGTCTCTTTTGACGTGGACAATCCTTCAACGTATACTATTTGACATGCTTGCCAACCATCTCATTATGAAGCGTAGTACTTTTAGTCACCGCCTATTTTTGTACACCAGTAATTTTTTAGAGTAATTTCATTCTTATTTAATCGTAACACTATTTGGAGAGAATTGCTCTAAATATAAAGTGTTGTGGGGAAAAGGGCGTATTTTCAAGGGGCGTTAACAAGTCTACGCTTATTAATGAGATGGTTGGCAGTCCTGATTTGATCATCACTTATGAATAAATTTATCATCGCTTTCGCTTTTCTGTCCTTTTTGCACCAATCTGCAGTGATAGGCTCTGGTGGAGTTTCTGTGATGACATCAAAAAGGTCTTCCTTTAATAATAACATCTTAAGTTTAAAAGACCATGTGGCATAATTAGATGCATTTAATTTATCTATAAAAGTATTTCCTTTGTACGATGCCATCGTTAAATTTAATTAAATTTGTAATAATTACTTCCACCATTAAGAGCTTATGTAATATGAATTTAATTATTTCACTACTTACATATTAATTAAGATGCCAGAGATATTTTTATTCAGTTCGCATAATCAATATGTTGTAATTATTAATAAACACATTTTTGCCTTGGTAGATTTTTCTTAATACAAGGTGAGACTTTAGAGAAAAACAATAAAATCTTCACTTACCTTGTATACAGTAGTACACTAGGTAGCGAGATCTCATGACATCCAGTAGATCTCAGTTGATCCAATAAAGACTGATGAATATTCTAGTGTTTTCATTTTATCACTGTTATCTAATAAGCTTATTTTTGAACTAATAATGTAAGAATTAATTATCTAGATTAGTTAAAATAATAGTGAATATAATTTAATATTTTAATTTGCTTTATTCGAATATGTTTTAAGGAATGCATTTTTATGCATCCTTTCCAGTTGGGAACTTATTTCAGACTGAGAGAATGAATTTAAATTACAATGTTGACTATATTATTATACATCATAAATTATTAGATTAGATTAACATTATATTATGACATTTGATGAGAAAATAATATTTTATACAATCATTAAATTATATTGTTGAATGAAATCAAACTGTAATTTAGATGTTAACATTTATAATATGATTTTATGTAAACTTAAAGTTTAATATTAATAGTTCTTTTAAGTAAATTACAGTTTGTAAATGTTTATTTAGAGTGAAAGAGTCATTAATGTCATTATCAATCTATAATTCTTTTCGCCCACACGTTTTTCAGAATACTTCGATGTTCAAGGTTATATTTGATTACGGAGAAATTAGTTTGTTTATATTTCCGGAATAGATGACTTGGACAAAAAAGGATTGAAAGAGTTTGTGGAGATGATGAAATATCTATTAGAAAAATGTATCTATACACCAAAATGCATCATCGTGTAACGAATCGCCAATGGATGTTCCATATCAAAGCTTAACTGCTGTCTTTTCTGCTGCATTCTCAGTTCATTGAAAGAAATAAAAGGTTGAATGAATATGATTACAAAATGATATATCTGTATATAAGATTCGAGATACTTTATTACTGGAAAAACTTACGTATTTTAAAAATAAAAAATAATGATGTGTTTGCAGAGTTAAACAAAAATTAAAATAACTTTCTTAAACTTGAGAGAAGCAATATTTCTAGAAACACTAATTAAATTAAAGACTTTACTTATACTTCTTTATTTGTGAGCCTTAGTAAACTTGCGGGAGCCCCCCACCCCTCCCCCTTCTTCAGAGGCAGTTCTGTGGAGAACCGCGGAATGTTTAGAATTAATGTTTCTAAAAATTAAAATATTTATGCTAATGTCCAAATGTTGTTAATATTATCAGGGTACGAAATTAGCTGTTGTTAGGCGTACTTTGCACCTAGAAATTTAAATTTAATGACCACAAAATCACACTCTATCACCATTTTTTATATCTAACTTATGATTAAATAAAAAAAAAAAAAGTGTTATAAAAAATTTTTTTTTGTTTATAATTTACAAAATGCTTGTTTTTTTTTTTATCTTAAAAAAATTCTTATATTATCAGTTTAAACACATCTATGCACAAGCTCAATAAAAAACAAGTACAAAAATACATAAATGCTTGTTTAATAATAATAATAATAATAATAATAATAATTTCATTTTTTTTTTTTTTTTTTTTACCTATTGCAATTACTTAGTTTATCTATATATAATCAAAATTTGTTATGATAATTTCTAAAATACTGAATTAATTTAAATCAAATTTTGGCTTATAAAAGCTGAAAATATAAATTAATATTAGAAACAACCAAAAAAAGTTTAGGTGAATATTTTCTAGTAGTTCTCATTTTGCTTGGAGATGTAACACTTGGAAGTCAACTGAATTTTAAAATCAGTTGAACCTGCAAATAATTAAAAAAAAAAAAAAAAATTCTTCTATTTATTCTGTTTTATGTAAGTTTTTAATTTAAAAAAAAATATAAATGTATTTATATTTTAACTTTTTGTGTTTGTATTTATTATTTAAGTAAATAATAATAATAATAATAATAATAATAAACTAAATTGTATCCTGTTATGTTCCTATTCAAAATTTTAAAAATTATTCTTGAGTAGACCAATTAAGGAAAAGTAATTAGGTGCCATGGATGCTTAACTTTCACATTCTAATTTCTAACCCTGATTATTATTGTAATTTCTTTTAAGGGTAAATAAGGGTACTTTTTATACATTTTTCCTCATTATTTAAGTTATCAGTACAGTTTATGGATAAGTTATATCGTAGTGAAAAGGTGAGGGGTAAATTTGGAGATGTGATGTTTCCGTTTTTGTCAAGGACATGAAATCTGGAAAATTCCAATAACTGGAATCAGGTGATTCTGCAGTTACTAGATAATGGGTCTGTTACTATATTTTTGAATTACAGTATGAGTACAAAGCTGAAAAATAAGGACTAAAATTGTCAGAACTGCTAAAAAAACAAATATTTTACTCTATATTAATCATCATAATCAACAATTATTTTTCACCTTCTTCTGTTTATATAAGAAGAAAGTATTGGATTTATGAAAAAAATTTACCTCCAGTTTTAATGGAATTACACATTTTGAGATGTCCTAAACGTGATTTGACCATATAAAGGAAAGGCTATGTTAGGGTGTATCATAAATTTTATGGATGCTCTATCTCATGAAGTAGTGAATGAAACTTAATCAAACTTTGTATTTAGTTGGACCTTGATCTAAACTGGTACTGGTAACATTTGGGGATGAATCGTTCAACAGGTGATGCTATCATCCCATTTTTTATAATTTTTAATATGGCAGTATAGGGAAAAATTTCATATAAAGGTTCATGATGAGAGATATTTTTAACAAATTATTATAAAATTAATATGAATTATTGATAATAGTGGTAGTAAATTAAGAAAAAAATTGTGTGCATGTAGGAGCATTGCTTTTTCCTCCTTGGGGCAGAAGTATTCCCCGGAAGATGTAAATTTTCTATATGGGTAACTTAAAAGTGAAAAACTCGTCAATACTTTTAAAACAAATGGTTGAATTATAGATCTGTGATAATTCAAAACAAAGTTATTATTATTTTTTTTTTTTCACTTTTAACTTTAACGAGAAAAGAAAAAGTTGTCGGCACAAGATTGACTTTCTTTTGGCATTTAGTGTTATGCTTATTTGAGATTAAAATCATCTGCATTCATCATGAAAAATAATTTTAATAAATAATAATTTAATAAAATAATTTGTACTGCAGGAATTTGTATAAGATAATACAGAAGAAAGTCTTATGGTGGCCACAGCCTACCAGTTATTTGCATTACCCTACTACCGTAGATATTGGGAATGTTGTATTCAGTCAAAAAATTCTATATCAAGGTTTTAACTGATTTACATGTTTTAAGGTCTCCTGAGTTCAAAAAAGTTACTTTTGGCAATTGATCAGTGTGTGCTTATATGTATGTGTGTGGAGAATCTTCTGACTATCATACCTCCAAAATTAATAACGACAGAAAGACAAAACTTCAGAGTTGAGTTAGGTCTGGTGTACAGATGATTTTTTAAACTTTTGAAGAAAATTAAAAATCCAGAAGTGAAACTTATGGAACCAGAAATAGGACCGTAAATCCATATCTCAAAAACCACTCTAATGATTTTCTTCAAAGTTGCTATATAAACACCCGATTCATATGTAATAGTTGGTTAGTTCATGAAAATTGATAGACATCCTGTATAAGTAGGTCAATTTGAGGTCTCGCAAGTGCATTCCTTTAAAAATAGCTATAAGGATTTTTTTTTTTTTTTAACTCGCCATATTAACCAGGGCTGGCAAGTTTCTGCATAGGTGGTTAAAACTAGCATGGCAAAAACTAGTAAGTGGCAGAAACTGAGAAAAAAAATGCTAATAATAACTTTAATCTTTCTTTAATAATCTATAAAATTTATGTAAGTATTTAATGTGTAAACAATTATGTTAAAAACTGAAACAAGTTAAATTTACAAAAAGATTTAAAATATTATAACAAGTTGTTATATTTAGAGCATTTTTCAATAAATAATATAATGCAATAAATTAAAATTTTTCTACTGTATCCAAGTAGAAATGATTCCTATAAAAATATGTAGGTAAATAATTGAAGCACAAAATATTACAAAGAAATAAATTTTAATGAAATATGTCATACAATCATTAAATTCACGTTATAGAAAGAATAAAATTATCATCCAGATACACATTTTTAATTTATCAACTGAGCATACTGTAAAATGCAAATTGCTCTAATCGTGTATACAAAATTATGTAACCATACTGTACCTAGTGCTGACTCAAGGCCGATTTAGCAGGGCGCAGTGCCCGGCGGCCCTTTACTAACACATTTTTGTACCCCGCGACCCTTACTAACTCATTATTTTATTTATTTACAGTAGGGAACCAATTATCCAGAATGGCTTTTACAAGGCTATTCTGGATAACTGGTTGCTCATTAAGCAAGCCTTATAAATCAGAATTATTGCATATAGTTCTCATTTAAAATAACTATTTTAAATCAAAAATTAATATCTTTTATCAATTAATCAAATTTAAATACTTAATTAACCTGATTTTATTTTATTTTTATTAAAATAATTTTTAATCAAGTTAAATTATTATTCAAAATTTAAAATGTGGAAAAAAAAAAAATCTGAAACTTAACTTTTTATAAAAATAAAAATCTGCCCAAATCCAGTATTTTTAAACATGATTAGCCAGTGATTTTAAAACATTGAATATTACTAAAGATTAAAAAATTATGACCTGATTTTACAGGCTTTTCTTTTATATTTCTTATGAAAAATCGTTTTTTTAATGTCCATGAAAGTGCAAAATATTTATAATATTTTAAAGGTAATTTGATTTTAATTATCACCTCCCTCCCCTCCCCAGTAAATAAAATAATAATAAAATAAATAAGTGGCTCCATCTATCCACATTTTTCAGAACTAAAAGCTTATTTTTTCAGTTTACATTGTACATTATGACCTTTAACTTATATTCCATGCCAAATATATAAATACCTCTTTTAAATAAATATAACAAAATTAAATGAAATTATTATTTATTAAGTATTTCTTTTAATTGTTTCAGATTACAATGTTAAACAATTATTACAATATATATATATATCTGTAATTTTTTTTTTTTTTTTAATGCATTGGAAGTTAGTTGTTTGAAAATATAATTCTGGATAACTGGATTCCGGATAAACGGTTCCATACTGTATTTGTATTTTTCATGCACCCATTATCCTTCACAATAGTTCATTCACAAATACTCACAGCACCCAAGTCAATATCCACATCGCTATTTGTTTATTATTTATCACACCTTCCTTGAGGTGAATGTGATCCTCAGAAACATACACACAATGTTGCAAAGTAAGTACAAAAGAGACTGCATGTTGAATCCCTCCTTTCTCATAAAGACCTCCACAGAGGACATCTGTGTAGATAATTGGCCTTGACCGATAACCCCAACTGCACAAAGAAAGTACAAACAGGGTTACGAAACTCTTTGTTATTTAGCTTCTAGTTTTTTCTAAAATTACAAATTACAGTCCCTTTAAATGCATTTCCAAGGAAGGAAAAAAAGGAAAGAAAGAGATACTGCAAATAAAAATTTTTTCTCTGCTCTGTGATTAAACATCGTAAACATACAGATTGTTAATAAAAGTGTAAGCATAAAAATAGGTTCAGTTACAAAAAAAAAAAAAAAAAAAAAAATCCAGCTTGTACTTTTGTATGTTTATAAAATGCCACTTTTACAACTTATAAAAACTCATTTCACTTAGCAAGGCTCAATGTTTACCAAATAGTGTGTATATCATTAAATAAACAATTCTACTGTGCCTGATATATAAATGAGATCATTATTAGCCTGATAAATATGGCATCATCAAATAATTAATGTTCATTTTCATCATCTAAATCTAAGCATCCGATAATTTGATTCGACTTTTGGTTCATGTTAAAATAATAAATTTCTGTTCATTGAACTTTATTAAACAAACTTACAAAGAAAATTATGCAAAATATTATTCGCATTTTAAGAAAAATAAAGATAAGGACTATCTAAGCTAACTGACTTGTGTGCTAATTGAAGGTGAATAGGGAAAACAAATCCTTGGTGTAACTTTTGCTAAAAATTATATTGAATTAATTTTTTTTAAATATTCATTTCACAAAACAAAAAACGTAGTATCATAATCTCATTCTATTTTATTTTATTAAAATAGATATCTCTGAATATGTTTACTAATTTATCATAAAATATTTAAATATTATGTAATTTATCAATTATTTAAATAAAACCTTATTCAAAGCAATACTGTATATATATAAATTATTTAAACTTATATTTAAAATAATACTTTAATGATAGAAAATCTGTATAAAAATTGTTTTCCAGCATCAGGTGTATATTTTTCAGTGAAAAGTTAACAGATTCATCTTAATGAAATATATCTCCCTACCCTATTTGAAAAGCTTGAAATTTCTTAACAAATTGAAAAATTTCCGTGGTATTTCATGATAATTTCGATCAGAACAAAAAAAAAAATTTTAATCAAAGATGCTAGGTTTTATATTCAGTACATTGAAAACAATTTGATTCAGAATTACATCTTATTTTCACTACAAAATTCTTTCACATAAAAATTTTATGCTTTGACTTTTGAAATTCCTAATTATAAAAATTTCATGTTTTAGAATTTAAAATTTCTCATGCGAATTAAGCCAACTGCAAGAATGAAATAAAACAAAATACGGTGAATATTTTGGAACATTTTATTGAAAGAGAGTATCGTGATGTTGCCATAATTTTTTCCGTGAATTGAGTTTTTCGAGACATGAAATGTTGGTTAACTGAGAGTTTACTGAATTTTTATTGTTCTCAATTAGATGATTCTTCCAATATTTTGTTCTATATAGAAGCAATGCAATTAATCATTTTTCATATATTGTTTTTATTTTGTCATATTGAGAGGGTCTACTCGACGGAAGATGTCAGGTTTGAATCCAGGTTGCGTTCATCAGCCTAACCATTTGGAGTTTTCAGAAGTTTTCTCCAAAATTGTTTTTCTCCGCAAACATTCCCCAAAATCCTAGGTCCCAAGTGTAAAATATCGGCCCTAAGTCCTTCTACACAATACAACTTTCATATTTTCTTAAAAAGAGGTAAAGGAATTATTATCATTATTTTTTTTTAATATTTGAACATATTCAGTTCAGAATATAAACTTAAATTTCATAAAAATCTGTGTTACACAAGCATTCATGAAACAATTCAACGAAATTGAAATAAGTATCGCATCTGTAATTCATTAGAGGTTTTTTTTTCTTTCTTTTTTACTTTCTTCTATATTCAATAGAAGAAAGTATTGGATTAATAAAAATTTTCGACTTCCAGTTTTCGACGGATTAACACGTTTGAAGAGGTCTAGAACACGATTTTACCATTTTTAGAAAATGTCTGTCGGTCTGTGTACATGTGACCAAAAATTTTGTGGCAACTGGCAACTGTATCTCCAGAACTGCTGCTCAGAATTGTATATAAATTTATAAGTGCACGCACCTTGATCTAAATTAGTGCCTATCAACTTTTGGTGTCAACCGCTCAACAGGTGGCACTGCTATACAGCGATTTCTGCAGTTTAAAGAGAGGCTATATCTCAGGTTCTATTGCGTATAATCAAACAAAACTTGATATGTAACAAGGTCATTATGAGAAATTCCATACTACTAAAAATCTAAATTCAATCATTCCACATATCCCATAATGCATCCAAAATCTTTTATGCAATCCAGTAAACAAAAAACTTTAATTTTGATTTAACAATTTTTAATAGAAAAGATAATTTTACGCATCTAAAATGTGATGTTAATTTCATTACATTTAGTGCTCTTGAAAGTAGTGGGAAATAAGCTTAAAAATATCCTTCATAGTCTCTAGACTACACACCATACAAGACATAAAGCCTCACGTTTGTACAAACTAGTAGCAACATGAATATACGATTCTGAATAGGTTGATGGTTGGCTGCACGGCTTAAAAGGCGGAATGACTACTCTAGGGTCCTAGGCTTATAGACAGATGCCCTCGGACCTAGCCAGTATTTATGTGAGTTTAGGAGAAAACCATGGAAAACTTCAAACGGTTAGGTGGAAGAGTGCGACATGGAGTCGAACCCAGCACTTCCCATCTACCAGCTTTGAGTGCAGAACCGCTCGATCACTGGTGGGACTCTATTTCGAATAAGAAACTGGCTACTGTGACTTTAAATAACATGTATCAGTTTCAAGGCATGCTAAAAATATTTGCAGAAATCGGAGTGCGACCAGACAAGCAGTTCGACAATCGATTTATTCAGAAATAAATGCTTTTATTTGCCTTCTTCATTAATAATGAGGAAAATGAAAAAAAAAAAAAAAAAAAGGAAAAATTTTAATCCAGGCCAAACCCGAGTTTATGAAAAATAAATAAATACATGAAGCCTATGCCCGGCTCCAAACCTAATTGTGAAATTATTCTCAAACCCAGCCGGATGGCCAGGCCAGGCTAGCCGCAACCTGAATCCCAAGCCCGAGCAAATTTAAATCAATCAAGTCTGAATACTTGATCTCAATGAAAAGTTTAGTGTAGCCTCATTATAGAATACTGAGTTTGGATTTTCAGCTACTATTTGTTCATGAGATGTGATGATAACAGACAGACACACCCAGACCAACCGCTAAAAACGATATTTTTGGATTCAGGGGACCTCAAAACATGAAAATATAGCAAAAACTCAATTTTAAAAATTCGACTCAAAAACAATACTTTCTCTACCATAATATATGAATGAAAAAAAACTATGTCAGAAAAATTTATGTACTTTTTTTCTTTTTCCCCCAAAATGTGAAATTCCTAGAATAAAACTGAAAATTAATTATTATATTAGGCTAAAATAAATTATATTATTGCCCAGGGAAAGCAAAAATTTTAATAAACCTTTAAAAACACTGAAATTTAAAATAAAAAATAAGTTTCCAAAGAAACCGTTATTATTTTATTTTTAGCATATTCAAATCAACTTAATGATGTCCTGTATAAAGCAAATTCTTTCTTTTTTTTTTATATTCTAGGAAGTGATGGATTTATTAAAATTATATATGAAAAATTTATAAAATTCAAAAATTCGTTTAAATGAGATAGATAATTACCCGTACTCAACTCGCACTAAAGAATGCGTCAATATATGGATCATGATGAAAAGAAACATTTTCTAGTACAGCCTGTCAAAAAATTAAGTGAACACGAAACCTTTCTCAAAATGCTAAAGAATAAGTCTATATATTAAATTAAACTAAATTAAAACGAAGTACTTTATACATAATTAATTAAAATAAAAAACCTTAAAATGTACCTCATGTTACATTAATATTTTCATCTGGGCGCCCAGACCTTCTCAAACGTTCATCTGTGCTGGATCTCTTCATGTTGCAGTCTTTTATAGATTCTATTAGTTGATTCCACATCCGGTTTGGTGCCATTGCGTCACTATCGTTACAAACTTCCGGTGTCGTTGCAATTTCTATTGCTTCTCTGAACATGGCGTAATTATGGTTATTGTAGTTAGCAATTTTTCTGGTTTTTTCAAAATTTATTGTAATTTCTTCATTTTCGAAGGTTTTGGCTAAAGCTGTGTTTGTTTTTCAAAAAAAAAAAAAAAAAAAAAAACACAACCACAGCTACGCTACAGTAAGAGAATCCGTAGAAATTTTAACAAATTCCAATTGCTGCAATGGCAACGATGGGGCTGTCCTCAACCGCCAATGGCGAAGAGTATATATAGGAGGGAAGAAACAAGAAACATCAGTTTCGAGCGACTTCGCACAATGTGATACTGGTGAACAAGCTGGGGCGCCCCAGAAGAAACCGGTCCAGCAATTAAACATGGAGTAATAAAAGGTTGTATATTTTATTAAAATTTTAATTTTAACTTCATGGATATAAATTATTTCAAGTAAAAGAAAATTATTAAAATTTTCACAACAGGAAGTATTTTATACAAATATGTTATCATACAAATAAAATAAAACATTGATCCTTTTAATTCAAGATGTTTATTTACATTTTTAGAATCTTCATATTTTACTAAAGAACTGAAAAGTTTTTTTTACATTTTGAATTAGAAAATGATTCATCAAAACTATATTTTAATGAATCTATATTTTTCAAATTAACAATAATTTTATCATTTTCATAATAGAAATCATACAATTTATTAACATCTGAATAAATTAAAAATAAAATATAATAATAACGATATATTAACCATAAAATAACACAAATATACAATATTGACGAATCCATTTTTTTCAAAATTATCAAAAATCAGTATGACAGGACTAATTATATGTTTTATAAAACCAACAACATATAATAATAATTCATAATTTTTGGAGATCTCATTAACATTGATATTCTTAATCAGATTACAAAAATGTTATTTTTTTTTTTTTTAGTTGCTACATTCTCTAATCACATAAATTGGATTCCTCCCAATCCGAATCCAACAAATCCATTATTAATCTTTGCCGGTCCATTCGTTTGACTCATAAATCTCTATTAGGTAGTTTGACGTTTGTAAATATACTGTAATCTCCGCATGTCCCCACCTATATAACTCAAGTCTGAAATAGGAGCCTTCTCATACTTATGGGAAACTGACTGGAAATTAGTGAAAGATGAAAGATGGTTCTCTTTTAGGTTTGTTAAATTTGCTCCTATTAGGACAGATGAAGACATCGGATAATGACAAATTTCATTACGTGTATAATGGCTTTGCTTTTCCTCAACCATTTTTTTTTTCTTCTTCTTTAAGTAAAGCACCATATGTTGAGTTAACACAGTTAATAATTTATTACTTCCTTTACTTTTCGTTTGAATGTTTAACAAATGATTCTAATGATACTTGTTTGCAATAAATCATGTAACAATTTCTATAGACTTCTTTTGGAGGGCAGTCCTTCGAGTAAGTTTTATCTGTGTTTGTTCCATTTTGTTAAAGTTGCTTTAAAAGAAGGTGCTGTTTCATTAAAAGAGTTAGTCGCCAAATACTATTGTCATGTGCCCGTCTACTTAGTTAGCCTTGTTTAATTTACGGAGAGAGCTTAAAATAGGTATATTTAAAATGCTTTCACAGCAAAAAAAAAAAAAAAAAAAAAGCAAATAAATAAATAAAACAACTTATAAAATCTGCTGTGAGCAGTCAAAATATTATCAACTTATTCAAAAGGTAAGTTTATTTTTATTATTTATTTTTTCAGCGAATATATACAAATTAATAACAGTATTTCTATTATATTTAATAATTTTTTAAACTCATCTTATGCTCTCAAACTTTTATATGTTATCCGAAACGTTTTCATCTTTATTGTATAATTTAAGAAAAAATATATTTAAAAATTATTCCATATTGGACTATTTGGCCCTGCTGGGTTCTGAGCAAAACAGAGTTAATTATTTATTATTATTATTATTATTTTAATGCCAATAACAGCCATTAACATAAAGGACTCTCATGCAATTAATAATTCTGCTTATTGAATATTTAATATATCACTTTTTACATATGCATGATTTAGAAAATTTTATCTATTATTTTACTTATTTTTTTCTTTCTTTTTATAATTCTATTCACACCAGTATTTTTATTTACATTTGACTTTATTTTTGCTCTTCACTTTAATTGGTGTAGGGACGAGAAGCCCTACAATACTATTTTAAATATTTCCAAAGCCCCTCCAATATTATTTTAAAATTTTCCAGTTAATATTTACAGTGAATATTATTTCATCTTTATAAATGTCTTTTTTGATCAACTTTATTGTGTTTTATAAATGTCTTTTTTTTCCAATAATATCCTCTCTTAAGCCCCCTGTAACAATCCCACATAATACCCTATAATTCAAAAGAAAAGATGGCTCTTAGGTAAAGGAGTCGAATGGCCACATCTCAAAAAAATAAATAAATAAACAAATAAATAGATAAATAAAAAAATTCTCACCCCACAACAGACCCCCACATGCAGATTTTTACAGTGCTGCCCAATCTAAAAACAGGCATAAATAAGTAGCCTAATATGCATTGACCAATAGAAAAAAATCAACGCCCCTGCAAAACAAAAAATAAAAAAAAAGAGAAACGGGAGGTGAAGCAATAGATGATTCAGACCCCGAGAGACCCTCACGGAGAGAGAAGGTAGAAGATTCGGGGAATGCTCAGATGAAGTTCTGCCTGGAGCGCACTCCCTGGATTCCGGACGAAAGAGACCTCCCAAAGATGCTAAACAGCACAAAATCTCAATAGGTGAGAATTTAATATCATGTTTCTTTCTATGTGGCCATTTCCCTCCCTTTATATAAAAACAAGAGCCTTTAATCCGTAAATCAAAAAATAATATGAATAGTTATTACCTCCTTTATTTTAATGAGAGGATTTATTTTGTAATTCTTGATATATTATCTAGCACGGTCAATAAACAGAGTTAACCTTATTAATTCTAGTCACTTTATTCATTTTATCTATTTTATCTGTATTAATTCTAATCACTTTATTCATTTTATTTATTCTATTTGTATTACATAATATTATAATATTCAAAATGAGAAGAAACAGAGTCCTGTTGATAGGGAATAAGACCATTTTTTTTAATATTATTACTGTAAGAAAGTTTTACTTTAGTAACTGGAAGGAGGATTCACAGGTGTTGCGGGATGCAACGTAATTGATCACGCCAATAATATTTCTTGCATGATCTATTGAATTATCCAAAACACACCACCATAATCCCTATAATTGGTTTTGTGCGTTGCCGCTTTGTTTGCATTGCATGACTCGTGCCTACATTGCTTGCCTGATGAAGATTTGTGCCTTCTTTCAACCCGAAACAATTGTTGCAATTTTTTTTACACTTTATGGTGTTTATTGAAAGTTTTGTACTTATTATTCCATTTCTTTTATCATATTTTTTCGAGTAATGCATAATAAAATACTATATATAAAATTCTTATAATGACATATTTTGATTAAAATAAGTTAAATTATTTATTTATTTATTTATTATTATTGTTTTAAAGATTTATAGAATTTCATGATTTATCATTTTTTTGTGGAATTAAATCTATTATGTGAATTTCATAAATAAATTATGATAATAAAGTAAGTCAAGGTTATATACAGGGCTCGAAATTCGCGGTCGTTAGTCGTATTTTGCAACTATAAATTTCGTTTTGGCAACTGTGATTTTACACTCAGTCGTCATTTTTATGCCTAACTTTCTATTATTTCATTAATTTAAAGAGGCATGTGACATCGCGAAAGTTTCGTTTTTAGTATTTCAGCTTATTCTCCAATCTTACCAAGGTCATAAATCTTTCTTTCTTTCAGTAGGGATTCACTGATTTAATCAATGTGTTACCTCATAATATATCTATTGGCAAATAGGCAATTATTGAAAAGTTTTAAAATTACAAACTTTCTTCCTTTCCTAATTTAAGGAAAGTAATGAATTTTATTATGATTCTTCACTTAAGTACAGCTCAGCCATTTTAACTTAATCAAAAGAAAAAACAGACACTGTCTTAACTTCTACTATAGATGATTTACTATTTATTCAGCTATAGGGATCAAGTTTAGAAAAATTAAATCCACAACCTGCTATTGATTTATGGTAGAATGATGTTAAGCAGGGATATGTAAGACGTTCAGAGTTTAAAAAATAATTTTGTATTTTTAATAAATTTTATTATTTGCAAGGTATTTGTGGGTTATTTCTAAGCATTGTGAATCATTAGATGTATATGTATATATATGTGCATTTATAAGCAAACAAATCATTTCAAAATGGCAACCAAGTAGAACATTTTGACAACTAAAAAAAAATTGTTGGGTGCCATTGACACCAGACTTACTGACTGTAGTTTCGAGCCCTGGTTATATATACAGTAGAGAGCCAGAAATCCGCTGACCTAAAATCCACCAAAGTCCGAAATCCACACAGCTTGTCAAATATATAAACGATAAAATTCACTATATATAAATTACAAAGTGCAAATCAGAATTTTAAAAAATGATCTCGAATGCAGATTCTGTACTTGCATTTTATGATTATAAAAGAAAATTAATAACATAAAAGACTATCAGAACCAATAAAAAAAAAAATAAAAAAAAATAAATAAAAAGTAAAATAAAAAAACAAAACAAAAAAAATAAATAAATAAAAATTAAATTAAATTAATTGTTTATTCCTTCCCTCCCCCTCCTTTTGTTTTTGTGTGTGCATGTGTGTTCCTCTCTGATTGGTCCTGCATGATGCTTCCTATTGGTTGTTTGTGTTGCTCCTCCCCTCTGGATTTTGCCCTGCTTTCAGTCTTGCTTTTGCCTCCAAGGCAGTAGCATCTGATGAAGGAAGGCTACGTCCTTTCGAAACCGGTTGTGCTGGCTTAAAATTTATGGTGTGTGAAGAAGTCTTTTTTCTTTTTATCGTTTGTTCACCAGTTTTGCATTTAGTTTTGGTATCAGAACCAAGTTACTGATAATGAAATTATTGACAGTATATTTAATCCATCAATGAGTTATATAATAACAAAATAATTTTTAAAAATGTTATCTGATGAAGACATAACCATAGGAAAGAACTAACTTAAATTCTTAAAACAATAAATTTGTGTTGCAAAATAAGAATAAATGACAATTTACAATATACAGAGGGGAAAAAAAGGAAATCTCAATGATGTATGTATGTACAAGTGTAGTTTTGAAAACAAACTACATGTGAATAGATTTTATCGAAATTTGACAAATTTATTTATTATTTTCGTTATGTACATTCTTTTAATGTTCAGTGCTATTCTTATGTACCTAATAATTTAATATTCAAGTGAAATTGCGTCATTATCCGCTAGTGTGTGTTTAGTTTGAATAATATTCTGCTTTTATTATTAAAAGTGACAATCATTTTTTAAGGGCCCTGAAATCTGCCAAATCCTAAAATCCGCACAATCTCTGGTCCCGAGCTGTGCAGATTTTTGGCTCTCTACTGTATATACATAAAAAAAGATTTAAAACCAAATATAATTTATGGAACATGTTTCAGTTTTTGAAGTATTGAGGTGTTAGTAATATTAGGTTAATATAAACTAGCTGGTGTAGATGGATTCTGTTCAGTTCTTCACCCCAGAGAATAGCAGAAAATGCAAGACATGAGATATGTACTTTGCAGATTGTTTTTTTTTTTAGTCTGCAGATAATTTCCAAAACAGTATTGGGCAGAAGTCTCCTGATTTTAAAAGGAAAGATAATGATAGTCTTTTTTCATCCCTGGCATAAATGTCAATATTAATTTTAAACCTGTTTTATTACATTCTAGATTCTATAAAAAGGTAGAATTATTAAATAGCTCTCACTCATGTAATTTTTTATGACCCCCTCCCCTCCCCCTTCCCTAATGATTGGTGATCCAATGAATCGCAGAATCCTTGCGATTTCCAATCTTTTTCCATCCGCAACATAAATGTCAATAAACTTTTAAAACTTACCTTATTATATTCTAGAACCTATAAAACATTAGAATTACCAACGATCGTCGAACAAATGCTCCACAGAAGTGTTGTGATATCCAATCTTTCTCCATCCACAACATAAGTATCAATATTCATTTTAAACTTACTTTATTAGTTTAATAAAATTAAACATAATTTATACGTCTCATTAATATATTAAAACCAATGTAACTTTTAAAATGAGATAAAAATACAAAAATTTTTAAAAACATTAAAAATATATTTTAATTAAAAACACAAGACAGACGTTTCGGCTAGAACACTAGCCCTCCTCAGTGTCAAACATACAAGTACAAACAACATTTACAAAAATTCATAATACATCATAACAAGATTAAATACTCAGGGGGAATAGCTTTAGCCTCGTTCAAGGCAGAATGTTGCATTTTGGTAAAAGCGCCCTCTAGAAAAATACGGGATTCATAGATATTTATATTAGAAGCTAAAATTTTAAAGTTTTCAAAATCCGGAATATGATAACTATTGAGAGAATGGATTACGAGTTTTGATTTTAAATCTCCTGTTTTATATGATCGTTTATGTTCCTTTAATCTAATTTCACCTGTTCTGCCAGTTTCACCGATATATGTAGAATCACAATTTTTACAAGGAATACTATAGATTACACCTAGACGTTTAAGAGGGGGGACAGCGGGTTTAAAGTTTGAGAGAAAGTTACTAATACAGAGTTGAGGTTTAAAGCTAGTAGAGATATTAACCATTCTAAGTAATTTAGAGATATTTTCGGAAATACCTT
Source organism: Salticus scenicus (assembly GCA_963930645.1). NCBI lineage: Eukaryota > Metazoa > Arthropoda > Arachnida > Araneae > Salticidae > Salticus > Salticus scenicus. The sequence goes on along the minus strand of OZ005651.1, from coordinate 12,802,104 downwards.
TATAATAAGGGATAGTCGTACGATAAGTGGAATTTTTAACTTTAGGATGAACTGATTTATATGAAAAATAGAACTCTTCTTTATAAATTCTTTTAATAAAACGAGGGGGGTAACCATTATTTTTTAAATCAGAAAAAATTTTTGGATAGTTCAATATTTAATAATTCGGAATTACTACAATAATGCTTTGCACGATGTAAAAGAGTACGAATGACTGCAAGTTTATGCGATAAAGGGTTAGCTGAATTGAAGTTAAGATATTGACCAGAGAAGGTGGGTTTTCTATAGACTGAAGTTGAAAAATGTAAAAAATCATTGACAGGTTTATGCATTATAAGGATGTCAAGAAAGGGTAGTTCATTATTAATTTCAGTTTCAAGGGTAAACTGGATAGCAGGACATAAAGAATTAGCAAAATCTAAAATATCATTAACATAAAGTTGCTTAGTAATTACAAAAACATCATCCACATATCTTTTCCAGAAATTTTTTTTATCATGTAACTGGGAATTAATTTTGTTTTCTAAGTGTTGCATTACAATTTCAGCTATAACGACAGATATAGGGGCACCCATGGCAGTTCCGTTAATTTGACGGTAGTAAGAATCATTAAAAATAAAACAATTAGAAGATAAACAAAAAGTGGTAAGATCAAGTACAGTATTTAAATTTAAATTAGTGTCAACATTAAAATTAGGATAAATATCTTGAATAATATTACATGCAAATGGTATTGGAATAGAAGTAAAGAGAGATACAACATCTAATGATATCATAATACAACTAGAGGGGACTTGAATAAATTTTAAAGCATCTAGAAACTGAAATGCAGAATTTAAACTATAATCAGATGAAGTAATGAGGGGTTTTAATAAATTTGATAGAAAACGTGAAAGATTGTAAAGGGGGGACTTAGTATAATCAACAATGGGACGAAGGGGGATGTTAGGTTTATGTATTTTAGGTAAACCATAAAAGATAGGTGCAGAACCAGTATAACATTTTAACTTAGATGAGAGAACACGATCAATGGATTTAGATTTTTCAAGTCCACTAATGAGCGAATTAAGTTTACGTTGGAATGAGGGGGTAAAGTCTTTGTCTAAGAGTTCATATGCTTTTTTAACATAAACAGACTTGTTGAGGATAACAGTTATGCGGCCTTTATCAGCACGTGTGATGACAATAGAAGTGTCGTTCGATAAGTTTTTCAGAACTTGTACATCAGAATTGTAATTTGAAGGAAAACTAAGTTTATTTTTTAACAATACTTTTGAAATACTATTACGAATAGAGTGCTGTTCTTTACAATTAAGCTTTGAAATAACAGGTTCGACAGAGGCTAAAAGTTTAAAAGTATCCACAGAGCGTCTGCCTAAAGCAAAGTTAAGTCCACGATTCAACACATCTAATTCACTTGGAGAGAAGGTGCGAGAAGACTTATTAACAGCCCAGTTGGAAGTCACAGAAGACGATTTACAATTATCAGTATCAGTAGTAAGAGGCAGCAAGCGGTCAAATTTTAAACGGAACTTACGTACGAGTTTAAAACGAAGAATAGAACTTTGTGATGACAAAAATGAAATAACATGAAGTTTATCATTGTTATCAACTTGGAACAGAAGTGATTCAAGACATGAATGTAAAGGTTTGTGTGAAGAGCGCAGGCTGCCATAACTAAGCGATATAGCTGCAGAGATAAAACGGAAACTTGTAGACAAGGCAATTTTTCTTCCTTTAATAGAATGAACTAGAGTCTTGACGGTGAATGAAGCAGGAACAACATGCGATTTTTTGCACTTTATGAGAAAATCACGTTGGCAATTTAAACGTACAATCTTGAGAGATGTCTTAGAACAAAATCGTAAAAGTTGATGCACAGACGATCCATATTTTAATTTAATAAAATTAAACATAATTTATACGTCTCATTAATATATTAAAACCAATGTAACTTTTAAAATGAGATAAAAATACAAAAATTTTTAAAAACATTAACAATATATTTTAATTAAAAACCTTAAAAACACAAGACAGACGTTTCGGCTAGAACACTAGCCCTCCTCAATGTCAAACATACAAGTACAAACAACATTTACAAAAATTCATAATACATCATAACAAGATTAAATACTCAGGGGGAATAGCTTTAGCCTCGTTCAAGGCAGAATGTTGCATTTTGATAAAAGCGCCCTCTAGAAAAATACGGGATTCATAGATATTTATATTAGAGGCTAAAATTTTAAAGTTTTCAAAATCCGGAATATGATCACTATTGAGAGAATGGATTACGAGTTTTGATTTTAAATCTCCTGTTTTATATGATCGTTTATGTTCCTTTAATCTAATTTCACCTGTTCTGCCAGTTTCACCGATATATGTATACCGATATTTCAGTTTCTAGATGCTTTAAAATTAATTCAAGTCCCCTCTAGTTGTATTATGATATTGAAGGAAGAGTGCGTGTTGCTGTAGGTTGTATTCGAACCGAGGATGTCTAGGTAGTAATCCAGAGACGTACCTCTGGACAAAAGGTTAACCCATTGTCCATCGGTAAGTTAGGATTATCTACATTAGAATGTCGTTAATGGCGTCGCTACAGTACTCCCTCTCCAGTGAGTACACCATCGTACGAGCGATAATTGCTGCAGACGGTAGCGATGACCAGATTGTGCTGTCAGTTGTCCCGTTTTGCCAAGTTGAAGGAGCAGCGGCGAGTTGAAGGCGACGGGCGTGACAGACTTTGTGCTGTGAGAACAGCGATTCACAGGCTTTGACGCTCGGAGGGTTTTTGTGGTGCTGCCATCTATTGCCAGAAAGCGGAGTTGAAAGCTTGTTGCTTCGTCCGCGGTCACCAATGAAGGAAAGTGCGTGTTGCTGTAGGTTGTATTCGAACCGAGGATGTCTAGGTAGTAATCCAGAGACGTACCTCTGGACAAAAGGTTAACCCATTGTCCATCGGTAAGTTAGGATTATCTACATTAGAATGTCGTTAATGGCGTCGCTACAATATCATTAGATGTTGTATCTCTCTTTACTTCTATTCCAATACCATTTGCATGTAATATTATTCAAGATATTTATCCTAATTTTAATGTTGACACTAATTTAAATTTAAATACTGTACTTGATATTACCACTTTTTGTTTATCTTCTAATTGTTTTATTTTTAATGATTCTTACTACCGTCAAATTAACGGAACTGCCATGGGTGCCCCTATATCTGTCATTATAGCTGAAATTGTAATGCAACACTTAGAAAACAAAATTAATTCCCAGTTACATGATAAAAAAAAATTCTGGAAAAGATATGTGGATGATGTTTTTGTAATTACTAAGCAACTTTATGTTAACGATATTTTAGATTTTGCTATTTCTTTATGTCCTGCTATCTAGTTTACCCTTGAAACTGAAATTAATAATGAACTACCCTTTCTTGACATCCTTATAATGCATAAACCTGTCAATGATTTTTTACATTTTTCAACTTCAGTCTATAGAAAACCCACCTTCTCTGGTCAATATCTTAACTTCAATTCAGCTAACCCTTTATCGCATAAACTTGCAGTCATTCGTACTCTTTTACATCGTGCAAAGCATTATTGTAGTAATTCCGAATTATTAAATATTGAACTATCCAAAAATTTTTTCTGATTTAAAAAATAATGGTTACCCCCCTCGTTTTATTAAAAGAATTTATAAAGAAGAGTTCTATTTTTCATATAAATCAGTTCATCCTAAAGTTAAAAATTCCACTTATCATACGACTATCCCTTATTATAAAGGTATTTCCGAAAATATCTCTAAATTACTTAGAACGGTTAATATCTCTACTAGCTTTAAACCTCAACTCCGTATTAGTAACTTTCTCTCAAACTTTAAACCCGCTGTCCCCCCTCTTAAACGTCTAGGTGTAATCTATAGTATTCCTTGTAAAAATTGTGATTCTACATATATCGGTGAAACTGACAGAACAGGTGAAATTAGATTAAAGGAACATAAACGATCATATAAAACAGGAGATTTAAAATCAAAACTCGTAATCCATTCTCTCAATAGTGATCATATTCCGGATTTTGAAAACTTTAAAATTTTAGCTTCTAATATAAATATCTATGAATCCCGTATTTTTCTAGAGGGCGCTTTTACTAAAATGCAACATTCTGCCTTGAACGAGGCTAAAACTATTCCCCCTGAGTATTTAATCTTGTTATGATGTATTATGAATTTTTGTAAATGTTGTTTGTACTTGTATGTTTGACACTGAGGAGGGCTAGTGTTCTATCCGAAACGTCTGTCTTGTGTTTTTAATGTTTTTAATTAAAATATATTTTTAATGTTTTTAAAAATTTTTGTATTTTTATCTCATTTTAAAAGTTACATTGGTTTTACTTTATTAGATTCTAGAACCTATAAAGAAGTAGAGTTGTTCAATATCTCTCATTCATATGATATTTTGAGCCTCCTCCTTTACCATTTGCTAATGGTCGGTAATGAAACTCTCTATAGAAGTCTTGTGATTTCCAATCTTTCTCTATATGCAGCATAAATGTCATTATTCTTTTAAAACTTGCTTTATTAAATTATTGCAGAACCATTTAGAGGTAGTATCACTCACTACTCATGTCATTTTTTATTATTACTTCTTTGAATATATGTACAAGATTTTCCATCAATTTCAAAATTTGATGATCTTGACAAATTTTTTTTTGAGTACCAGTAAATGGATCGCTAGCACAGTAGAAGTTGAAATAATCGCGTATGAAATAAAGTTTTTATACAAAAAGTCTGCTAGTGAGCTGTGAAAGAAAATACCTGTACTTATTAAATTTTTGGAAAAGAACAATTTAAATATATAAAGTTTCTTACTCAGTGTGGGTTTGATTTTACCTATCTCAACAGCAACAGTAGAACAAATTTTTCTCAAATTAAAAGAATTGTTACAACATCTAGAAATTTAAATAATATTAAAAACGTTTTTTCATTTATATTATATATGTCGATATGATTTTTTTTTTCTTCTTTTTAAATTTCATTTATTTATTTATATCTTGAATATATTGCTACTGTTAAAAAAAAGTAATATTCTCTTTTTTTTTTTTTTTTTTTTTTTTTTGAAAATTTGGAGTGGAATGATGATTTTTATACCAACTATGTGAAAAATACCAGAGCCGGGAATCGAACCCGGGCCTTCCGCGTAACGCACGGATGCTCTACCACTGAGCTACCCTGGGTGATAACCAGCTAGGCATTTCTCACATAATATTCATTGGCAAGGTCACCGAGTCTGCAAACGGAGCTATATCAAGTGACATAATTAATCGTGGCACAACTCCAATAGACCACAAAATTTTAAGTTAGAAAGTCTTTATTTATCAATCTTAATTAATTTTTAGAAAATTTGGAGTGGAAGGATGATTTTTATACCAACTATGTGAAAAATACCAGAGCCGGGAATCGAACCCGGGCCTTCCGCTTAACGTGCGGATGTTCTACCACTGAGCTACCCTGGGTGATAACCAGCTAGGCATTTCTCACATAATATTCATTGGCAAGGTCACTGAGTCTGCAAACGCAGCTATATCAAGTGACATAATTAGTCGTGGCACAGTGGTAGAGCATCCGCGCATGAAGCGGAAGGCTCGGGTTCGATTCCCGGCTCTGGTATTTTTCACATAGTTGGTATAAAAATCATCCTTCCACTCAAAATTTTCTAAAAATTAATTAAGGTTGATAAATAAAGGACTTTCTAAATTAAAATTTCGTTGTCTATTGGAGTTGTGCTATTAATTATGTCACTTGATATAGCTGCGTTTGCAGACTCTGTGACCTTGCCAATGAATATTATGTGAGAAATGCCTAGCTGGTTATCACCCAGGATAGCTCAGTAGTAGAGCATCCGCGCCTTAAGCAGAAGGCCTGGGTTTGATTCCCGGCTCTGGTATTTTTCACATAGTTGGTAAAAAAAAATCATCCTTCCACTCCAAATTTTCTAAAAATTAATTAAGGTTGATAAATAAAGATTTTCTAAGTAGTATTCTTTTTTTTTTTTTGTGTGTGTGTGTGTAAGGGGGGGGTGTCCACATTTTGTAAGTGGTATATTTCATTAAAAAATATACAAATTTTCTAAAATTGCTTCTCATAAAAGTCTGACGTTTTTGTGTTCTTACACTCTACGATATAATCTTATCTATTTTCTTTTTGTCTTTTATTATTCATGTTTTCTTCATATTATATATTTAAGTTTGCTACCTAAGTTATTAAATTTCTGAAATCTTTTTACTATATCATATATAAGATTTTAATAATATGGTTGTAGAAAATCTTTTTAATTATAATTGTTAACTTTAGTTGAAACAAGTTTTGTTCCTGGTACATAAAATATATAGTATATATTACATTAACTTTTTCTCCTAAAAATTAATTAATTCCATTAAATTTCACCACTCATAAAATAATTTTCTGTTCAAAATTTCCATAATCATTCTTTATTGTTATAAATTGCATATAAAATATCTTAGTTTAAAGAACTTAAGTTTTTATTAAGTCACGTAATCAGATTCAATAACCTAAATATTTTGTGGATTTATGCTGTATATTCATGATTTCCAGAAATAAAATAATTTTGTATAATTATTTATTCATTAAGAATAAGTCATCTTAATCTATTTATTCATTAGGATATAAGATGATTTACACTGTTTAATATTAAGAGAAATAGATTTATGATTTGGATACTTGGTAATATAGAGACATAACATCTGTGTTCAAAATTTCTATAATCATTCTGAGCTTGTTGTATATATGCTAAGAATTCTTTTAGTTCAATGAATTCATCAAATTTTGTATTTATATTAAAAAAAAAAAAAAAAAAAAAAAAAAAAATCTAAATATTTATATGCCAAATATTCATTTTCTGTATTCACTATTAAAATAGTTCATGCAGTCATTTATTTATTAAGAATAAGTCATCTTAATACTTTTTCAAAAGGATAGCTGAATTATATTGTTCATCACAAGAAAAAAATATATATGATTTGTATACTTAGAAATTCTGATTCAAAAACAGGACTTAAGTAACTATACTAAATTCTGCACAGGAAAGGTTTTTTTTTTTTTTTTCCTTTTAATATATTATAATTTTAATTTAATAGTTAATTTTTCCATTTAAATATACCAGAAGCGGGGAAGAAAGAAGAAAAGCTTCTTTACTTTAAAATATGAAGTTATATTTCTTAGAAATAGTAGTTACTATATTAATTTAAATAAAAACTAAACTCACTGTATCTTAGAAATATATACATTCTGCTTTTATGACTTGTACATATGGTTTTTCCATTATCACATTACTTCGTGAATAAGAATTCCCAAACATTTCAGCTACAGATAGAAACTATTGATAAACATTATTATTCTGTATTATTATGCTGGTTTGCTTGTCCATACAAAGACTATTATTAAAACAAATTCAAAACTAATTCACAGTTTGTATTTTGAATAAGACGAGTGCATACAAAGGCTATTCTTAAAACAAACTCAAAACTAATTCACAGTTTGTTTTTTGAATAAGACAAGAGTATGTTTTGGAAAATAACATCACTTATTAGTATATTATTTTAAGAGCCATTTTTTTTTAAAGCTGGACAAAGTCTATGGAGGTGTGATAGTTGACATTTTCAATTTTCCCGAAACTTTCAGGATATGTCAGTAGTATTGTGATAAGAAAAAGTGAAATTTATTTTTTTCTGAATTTCATTTGTTTGGCCTAGAGAGGGGGTCAAAGTCTGAGGCCGTAAATAAAGGGTGCCATTTTAATATCATTTTACTCCTAAAGCCATGAGTAACCCATGTGAATTTTTTTAAATACGGATACTACTTGATAGTAAGTACATTTTAGCATAAACAGTTTGGTGGGTCATTCATGGCTTTAAAGGCCAGGGTCATTCAAAATTGCAGTTTTCGTTGATTTTTTCCATGTTTTCAGTCTAAATATCTGCTAAGGCCATGAGTGCCCCATAGAAATAATTATGGGGTTAGTTACACACCTTAGTACTGAACTTAAAAATATTTAAAATTGCATGGGTCACTCTTGGCTATAGTAGATAAACGGTCTCAAAGTTGAAAATTTTCAAAAAAAGGTCAAATTTGATGGTAAATTACTCTATAAGCCATGAGTCAATAACTATGAGAGAGAGTTTTAATTGTACCCTAGATGGTCAAGTTTTAGACCCAGGTTACAAACCTATGGGGCTTGCAAGATTTATTTAGATATAGTCTATTTTATATCGCCAATGTGTACCTATTCTATGTAGTACAAAACGCTTGAGACCCAATTTTGTAATACATTAATGCTTGTTTAAAACTTCCCATTTTACATTACAGAGGTCAGCATCAAAATAAATATAAAATAAATATAAATCATGTCATCTTTGCTTATAAATCAGTGTCATCTTTGCTTAAATCGAGGAATTACTAATGCTTACCACTGGGAATGAACATGTCCTTTTAAAAGTTTGAACAATGTAATAACTTTTCAATTCCTAGAGCACCTCTCACTCAAAATTCAAATAAAAGTGCAAATCACCCCGAAGAGGCAGTTAGCCAGGAAATGACCAGTGAGGGTACAATGAGTGGCTGTTGACAACTACTAGTGTCCAGACACCTAACACAAAAACATCAGCGATCGCAAAAAACACGTCAACCAGCTAACTTAAGTGCTCTCCCTGACAAAAACCTGTCTTGTCTCCTCGATACGGGAAGTTCAATTTCTGTTATCTCATGCACTTTAGTAAAGAAGTTAAGATTAAAAAAAGACTCCCATTGATGAACAGTGGCGGCTCGTGGCAGGAGCTGCATAGCTGCAACCCCCCCAGAAATATTTGAAAAAATTATTTGATCAGCTTTCAAAATATTTTGAAAATAAATATTATATTGTATAGTATTATGCATATAGAAAAGCAGATTACTCCGTTATCATAAAAATTATTAAAAAGCTGAGAAAAGTTAACTTTTTTAAACGTAATAGCACCTCCAAAATTCGTAAAGGGACTGCTCATTCATGCAGCTCCCGAAAAAAGGGATTTCTTTAGGGAAAGAACAGTTACAACTGCCCCTATTCGTTTTCCCTACCAATTTCAACCATTTGGTTGGAGCTGCATCCGATGCAGCTCCGATCTGATTAGGGATTTCGGTAATGCTGGAAAAGAACAATTTCCCTTTGTAATCTACGTTTTTTCTCCACAGTTTTTAATGCGGTAATCGCTGTGTTTGAAGATTATTCACGATTATATGAGAAAATAGAAGTCATTTTTATTTATTTTCCAAACAGATTTTTATTTTATATTACATGGAAGTTTCGCACGTTTTTTTTTGGTTTCTTGCTTTGCCAATAGCAGAAACGTTGAATAGACAGAATCTCAATTTTTATATCAATTTTGCCTTAAACATAATATTTAAAATTTATCAAGTGTTCAATCGCTTTGTTGATAAGATTATTATTATTTTCACTTGTATTTTAGTCACTAATGTTTTTTCTATTTTGATGAGAAATATTAGCAGTCGAACCTTTCTTAAAAACACAAGATTACTCAATTTTTATTTTCTGACATTTTCGTACAACGAAGTTGGAAAGCATTTATAACTTCGTTTCATCTGTCTTTCTATTTGAGTGAGAACTTTCAGAAATATGCTCAGAAATTTAAGCATTTTAATATCCATTCTTTAGATTGACCACACTATTTTTCCTATTAAAATTGGGTACGTTTCGTTTACAGTTCATTTAGAGGAATGCACAAAAATTTCTTACACATTACACTTTATAAGAAAATTAATTTAAATACGTTTTAGCAGTGTGATTCTGTTACAGAATCTAGGAAATTTATATAAATTATTCTAATGCATAACAAACTTATCCATTTAGAAAATGTTGTATTTTTCATTTATACATCTTTTACAAGGACACACAAAACATCCAGAATGCACTGTTGGCTTGGATAATATTTCAAACCAAATTAAACTGATATATACTATTCAAATCTTTTTAAATATATCTAAAAAAAATAGTGTTTTAACATTTGTAGATTTTTTTTTTTTTTCTTAATGCACGGCAATACAGAAGATATCGGATACGTTACTGACTATGTGCAGCAAATTTTGGAAATTCATTTTTAATTATACTAAGGTTTCATATCTAAATGAAATTTTAGTTTACTGTACCATGTGTAAATTTTAGTTTACTGTACCATGTGTGTAAAGTTTGCATTTTAAAATAATAATAATAATAAAATGTTCGTAATGTTAGACAAGCATTTCATAATCTATGTAATGTGTAAGATTTTACGTCAATGTTAACTCTTTTAATTAATATTTCAAAGGATGTTCTAAATAAATTAATGAAACACATCATTATAATTGCACTTTTAAGATACGAGCATTACATTACTATAACGTTTTGAGGTCTCCTGAGCTCATTTTTGCTATTTTTACAGTGTTATATGTATGGTGTGAGTAAGTGTATATATTTCAGTGAATATCATAACATCTAAATGCTTGGTTCGATTGAACTGAAAGCTGCTAGGTATGCGAAAGGTCACCATCAAACAAGCTGTATATAATTTTATGGATGTGAGACTTATAGTTCTGTTACAAGGACACAAAGAAAAATTCCTTATCATTTTTATTAATGGACTTAACTTTATGAAGTGCGATTGCGCCTAAATGTTTTATCCAATTGAGCTAAAAATTGGTAGGTAGGTTACAGGTAATCGTCACGCAATTTGTATAGTTTTGATGAGTACAGGACTTATAAATTCTTTTACAGAGACACAAAAAGAAATTCTTTATCACTATGGAATATAGATTTGAATTATTTGCAGTTATTATCGCAAGAACTGTACAGATCTACATAAGTATGTAATCAAACTATTTATTGTTATTTTTATATTAATCATTGTGTGTATCTTTTTAATGTGCAAAAGTTGATTTACAATCATGTATGTATATTTCGTACCATCTTGGAGAAAATAATAGCGTACAGATGAAAAATATTTTGTTGGGGGAAAATTGATTATCATTAATAAATAAAGTTAACAAAATGAAATCTCTAGATTTTCTTTTTTTTCTTTTTTTGCAATAAATGTCCAATAATATAAACTTTTAAATCTATGCTGTATCCTGTATTGCTCTGCTTCTTGCTCAGTCTGCGCATATAAAACCCGAAGCCCGCGATTAAAACAGATTATTTAGAAAATCATTTTCGTTTTTTTTCTCAAATCTTACATAGACATGCAGCTATGCAGCCCCTCTGTAAAGGAATCTCACGAGCCGCTACTGTTGATGAACCCGTAACAGCTAGACAAACTTGTGGACTCATTAAAATTAAAGAAAAATGTTAAATATCTCTAAGGATTGGTAACATTAGAAAAAATATGGTAACTGATTAGAAATAACATAAAGTTCTATATCTTCATATTGTTTTCCCTTACTGTGCATTATTTAACTTGAATCTTAATTTAGTAAATTTTACTGTAACTCAAAATGGTCAAGATAGCCCAATACTAAATCAGGTGAATCATCATTATCAGTCTTTGCATATTTTTGAAGATAAAGTAGGTACTAATTCCAGAGTAAATACACACGCTGTGAACCAGGTGCACCATTCACAGAGTGTTGTACAAAGCTCGTCTAGACCTACTGTATTGTCATCTGAAAATAATGATTTACCTACTTTGTTAAATAAATATGAGAAAATTTTCGCAAACTCGAAATACGATGTTGGGCGTATCAAAATGGAGCCTCAGAGAATTCACCTAACTTCAGATTTACCTGTTTCCCTTAGAGCATACCGCACCTCTTCTAAAGAGGAAGCTGAAATTAAAGATCAAATACAAAATTTATTACAAGCCAAAATCATTAAAGAGAGCTATTCTCCGTATTCATCCCCTGTAACATTAGTGCATAAACGAGAAGGGAAGAAGACACGACGCTGTGTAGACTTTCGTAAATTAAATTCTATAACTAAAACAGATGCAGAACCATTACCCAGAATTGATACTCTCCTAGATAAATTGGCTCAGGCAAAAAATTTTTCCACATTGGATTTAGCCAGTAGATATTGGCATATACCTATCCACCCAAAAGATACAGAGAAATTAGCATTTGCCACCACATTTGGATTGTATAAATGACTCGTATTACCATTTGGCCTTTAAAATGCCCCTGCAATATTTAATCACACTATTAGAAGAATCTTACATAAGTATAAAATTGATTTTGCTTGTAATTATTTTGATGACATTATAATTTTTTCTCAAACTGAAGAACAACATTTAAAACATTTAGAAACCATATTTCAAATTTGTGTCAATGAAAAGTTAAAGTTATCTAAATGTAATTTTGTAAAATCTAAAATAAATTTCTTAGGTTATGAAGTGTCTAATACCACTATAACACCAGATAATGCTAATATTGAAACTATTAAAAAAATTAAAGCATCCCACTAATGTTAAAGAGTTAGAGGTTCCTGGGATCTGTAAATGTCTATAATAAATTTATATCTAATTATGCTAAAATTCGCTACCCTTTAAACAATTTACTCAAGAAAAATGTACCCTATGTATGGGATGATAAATGCAAAATTCATTTCAAAAATTGAAATATGCCTATTTCAAAAATTGAAAAACCTATTTTAAAGCTGTATGATCCCAAGAAGCTTTGCCACTTACTTGTAGCTGCTTCAAGTCACGGAGTTGGTTGTGTAATCAAACAGTCAGATGAGAAAGGAAAATTACACCCAATAGCTTACCATTCAGGAAATTTGAAAGACTATGAAAAAAATTATGCTATAACTGAATTAATGTCTTGCCATCGTAGATTCTTTAGATAAATTTTATCACTATTTACATGGTCAAAAATTTGTCTTTCATACTGATCATGCGGCATTAACTTGGCTAAAAATGTTAAAAATCTTAGGAGGACGTCTTATCCGCTGGTCACTTAAACTTAGTATGTTTGACTATGAAATAAAATATCAGAAAGGAATCACTAATGTAGAAGCTGATATGCTGTCCCGATTACCTGTAATACAACATATGTCTCACCATGTACATCTCCTTGACTTGAAAGATCTAAAACGTTTACAAAAAGAGAACACAATAGTCAATAGTAAAAAGTATGTTGAAGTAAATGATCTCATCTCATAGTAACAAAAAAGAAAAGTTTGTATAAATAAGATCATTGTTCCTATGTCACGAAGGTTAACATTGCTAAATAAAGCCCACACACAATTTGGCCACCCAGGAATTAAAAAAAATTATCAATTTAATCACTCCACAATATCATTGGCCTTTCATTAATAAAGATATAGAAAATTTTGTTAAACAATGCTATACCTGCCAAGTAAATAAAAAATGTAAACAAAAAAGATTTGGCTTATTGCAGCAGGTACCTCCAACAGATAAACCATTTGAATGTTTGTCATTAGACACTGTTGGTGGATTTAATTATTACAACTCAACTAAAAAAAATACTTGTATTTGGTCGTTGACCATGCAACACGTTATGTGTGGGGTTTTCCATCTAAAAGTGTGACAACTGAAGTTTATACCATCTTTTTAAAACAGATTTTCCAAATTAAAGTCCCTGAAAAACTACTAACTGATAGAAATGCTGCCTTTACTTCATCACGTTAAAAAAAATTCTTACGTAACTACAATATTAAACACCTTTTAACTAGCAGTCATCACCCGGAGACAAACGGGAAAATTGAACGTCTGAACCAAACTATTCTAACTAGATTAAAGTGTAAAGTAAATTCTGGTTCATCTAAAGTACCATGGACAAAATTACTAGATGAGGTCTTAAGCCAGTATAATGCTACCCCTCATCTGTTACAAAATTTTCACCTAGTTATCTATTGTTTGGAAATTTACCCTATGACCCTTTAATTATATTAGACCCCTACAATTATTATCCTACTAACAATTATTATCCTAAGGTTGATGAAATGAGAAAATTGGCAAAAGAACATACAATTGAATATCATAATAAAAATAAAGTAAGGTATGACGCTCGATTTCTCCCTGCTAAATTTAAAGTTGGTGTTGAAGTATTATATGAAGAATTTCAATATCCTAATACACGTAAATTAACTGCTCCATACTCAGGACTCTATACCATTTTAAAATAGTTATCTGACGTAAATTTTGAAATCAATAGACCAAATCCTCATTTTAAAAGACAGTCTAAAATTGTGCATTCATCTAAACTTAGATATTATAATAATCCTCAAACTTTTAAACTATGTCATGAACAATTATAAAGCAAAGGAAAACAAACTGTTGCTATTGTTGTTTTAAATGGCATCTAAGTGAAAACGTTTTCATGTATTTCAAAGACATTTGGTCAAGAACTTTTTTAAATATCTACTTTATTTTATGTTACTTTATTGAATATGTTTTTTATATAGTGTCATACATTTGTTCTATTTTACTAGTAATTTTTAATAAGAAGTGTCAATGTTTGTTTACTAAATATAATGAAGAGTATAATGTTTAATCATTAATTAACCTAGAAAGTTAAAATGTGCATAATATGTTTATTCATCAGCAAGCTTATTGTTAATCTTGTAACCCCTCTGTATATTCCCAAGGCAATGGAATCATGGTAGGATTAAAATTAGTTAAAAATAATTAAACTATGATCAATCAATCCTAAGTCAAGAAATAAAAAATAAAAATAAAATAGAATAGATCAAAATATTAGGTCCGTATCACCTGGAACATCGTCTACCTCCAGGTGAGCTCCCACGGCTTTGCAGGCAAACCTGGGGGATCTCGCTTGGGAGGGGGGGGGTTATAAAAGGGATAAAAATAAATAGTTTTAAGTTATTAAAAAACCTAATTTAAAAGTGTGAAAATCACTAATCGAAATTATAATCACGAATAATTCGTAATTGCCCCTTTAAAGATTGTTTCCTAGCAGAAGACTTTATAACTTAGAGATCAGAAAAGGAACGAAATTATAAGTCGAAATTTGCTGACGGTAGTGCAATTTGTAACTGTCGCTGCATATTAATTAATCCCAGAAATTCCTTTTAAGAGCCCAGATGATCTAAAGAACCAATCAGCAGCTCAGACAATTCGGTATAAAAGCCCAAACATTAAACAAACGGAGACTTTTTGCCACGATTTTTATTTGTTAAACAATTACACGCTGCAGTCTCCCTCCAAAATTACGTAGGTACTACAGGCCTTCCCAACAGATTCTGCGGCCCAGGGCACCGATGGAGCCGCCCGTGGATCGGCAGAGCGTCGGATTCAGACTCCATTCGCCTTACCCTGTCTCGACTTAAAAATACTGAAGCAATAAAGGTTTCCGAAAGGATTCCTAGTTGTCATTGTGTGCTATGCCTGTCCTCTCTCTCTTATCCAGTAATTAATTCATCACACACACATATATATATATCAAAATTCCCCACAATATTAAAACAGATGTGAAAATACTTCATTTTCCGGTGATAGTTGTAATGTTTTTGGCGAGTTTCCCCCATCATCCTCTTTACTTTACACTGCGACTTTACTTGTAGTGAAACTGCAGTAGATTCTGCTGTTTATTTTATACTGGCTCTTTCCTCTATGAGGTGGTGCCACGTACTATCTATGTCTGCGGCAGACTCATTGCCATTACAAGAATTTTTACTTTTAATTATTTCTATTGTTTCTCTATAGTATACATATCCATGGTTATTATAATTAGCAATTTCAATTGTTTTATTGAAATCTATTTTAATTTTATTTCAATGATGAATTTTTGTTAAAATGGTCATTAATTTGTCAAATTTGATGTCGTTAAAATGTTCTTTTATACACGTTTTAATTTTTCGTTTGTTCATTCCTGTATAACAACCTTTACTGCCTTCTTGGTGGGTAAATGGGATTTTATATATGCCTGCTTTTTCAAGGGGGAATGGGATCTTTGTCATTTCTAATAAGCTGGTAAAAATTTGAAGATAATTAATGTACAGTGTGTTTCTTAAATTTCACAACTATCAAAAAGGAAGTAAAAATTTTGACAAATTAACTTTTTGGAAATTTTCACACCAAACATGTCAATGAAATATGCAAACTAACAGGAATAAGAAAAAATATTTTTCGATAAATGTTTATTATTATTACATTGATAATATAATTTCAATCCATCTATGCGTTATATTAAATATTTTTATTTTCAATACAAATAGCTAATCTGGTGTTTAAATTAATTTATACTATGCCCTATATACTAAAGATTTTACTTTTTTTTTTTCCCCTAACAAAACAATAAAAGAAAAACATAGTTATCTTTAATAATAATAATATAAAAATCAGACTTATATATAAATGAGAGAGAGATCAATTATTTAAAGCTGAAATTACATAATTAGCAACCATTCTATTGTAAGGCAAAAATTTTTTTAATGGATATTTACTTAAAGGAAATTAATTGGGAAATAAATACTGTTTCAGACTTTATAACAAATTGATCGATGCCTTGGAGAGAAATTACAAAATTTTAAATATATATAGAGCAATTATATAGCAATTTCTATATTGTTGTTTAAAGTATTTACTTTTAAAGATATTATAAAACAAATTGATTAGAAAAAGCTTACATTGAATAAAATTATTACTTATGATTATTTGGATTTAGTTGGTAAAATATTAATTTCATAAAGTGAATAAAAACTATGTTATTTAACTACCATTATGTTTAAATTAAATTAAAACAAAAATAAAGGCTTATAGTGGCCAAGTGAATCGAAATGAAATTTGAATTCTTTCCTACAAATAGTATAATTTTGTAAACGAGGCCTATTTGTTTATTGTGTATGCACGATACTGTACTCCTGCAAAGTTCTTCCGAAAGCCATACAAAAGTCAAAAACTTATATTTTCAGATATCTAAATTAATACCAAATGGCTACAAAATTGGTATTGCTAAGTGTTCGTGTATTGTGGTATAATCAATTACTCAGAAGGATTTTTTATAACAACATTTAGGTTTAATTATAATTAACGAACATTTTGCTAGGTTCGCATCTAGCACACCATACCATACAGATTTTTTACACAACTACCGATCGAGGTAGGTTGGTTGGCAGGTTGGCAGACACAGTTAAGCGAGTCTGGGAAACAATGAGTCTGAAAACACTGACCATGGAGGAAAAATGTTCAGTTCACATCCAGAGTCTTTTGTGGTGTGCTGCCACATCACCCCCTTCCCAGTGTTGAAATAACATTGAGGTAGCGAGGGTTGAACCTAACTTGTCGACCAGACCTTGTGACATATGGCTTGTTGGTGGATAGTTGTGGTTGCTGAGTTGGAGGGTCAGATTGCTGTGGTGGATCTGCTGAGGGCACTGGAAAGAACAGCGGCTCTTGAGGAACTGCATCTGGGATGGTGTCAATAAATGCCGGCTTCAGTCTATCAATGTTCACCGTTGAAGATTTGCTGTTCTGCAGGATGGTGAATGTCTTGCCATTGCGGGATAAAACTTTAAATGGCCCAGTGTAGAATGGCTGCAAACTGCTACGGGTGCTGTCTTGTCATAGGAAAACATGGCTGCAGGATGAGAGTGCACTATGGACAAAGATAGACCGGCCAGTGCGCAAGTTGGTTGGGACAGGTTGAATTGTTGACATGTGGTCTCTCAGTCGACCAACAAATGTGGCTGGATCCACATAGTCTCTGGAGGTGCAGAAAAATTCGCCTGGTAGTCTTAAGGTGTCACCATAAACTAATTCAGACACGCTGGCTTGTAGGTCTTCTTTTATGGATGTTCGAAGCCCAAGAAGAATGGTAGGTAAAACTTCTACCCAGCGTTCTGTTGCATGGCATCGCACTGCAGCTTTAAGGGTTCTGTGAAATCGCTCAGCAAGGCCATTGGAGGCGGGATGATATGGTGTTGTGCGTATGTGGTGGGATCCAAGTATTTTAGCCAAACTTTGGAATAGCTGACAATCAAATTGGCGTCCACGATCTGTGGTGATGTGGAGTGGTACATCAAATCTGCAGATCCATTCACGATAAAAAGTGAAAGCAATTGTATCTGATGTGATGTCTGCCACTGGAATAGCCTCTGGCCAACGAGTATATCTATCGACCATGGTGAGCAAGTACTGGAATCCCTTTGATGGAGGCAGGGGTCCGACTAGATCCAGGTGGACATGCTCGAAACGAGAAGTTGGTGTGGCAAATTGTCCAGGAGGGCTAGATGTGTGTCGATGAATCTTGCTGCGTTGACACGAAATGCAGGAACGAGTCCATTTGGCGATATCAGATTGCATAGAAGGCCAACAGAAACGTTGTTTGATTAGCTGCATAGTTGCCTTGACACCAGGATGGCAAAGTCCATGCAAACTGTCAAAAATTTTGTGACGCATGATTTCAGGAACAAATGGTCTGATTTTCTCAGTTGAAGTATCACAGAAAAGTTCAACTGAAGAATCACTTTCAATAGGAAATTTCTTTAGCACCAAACTCGATGAGGAAGGATTTCTTAATATGTCACAAAGTTCATTATCGTCTCTTTGTAACTCAGCCATGGTTTTCAAACTGAGATCAAAGGATATTGAACTGATGCGGGAGAATGCGTCTGCAACGCTATTGTCTTGCCCACTAATATGCCGAATATCTGTGGAGAACTGTCCTATGAAATTGAGGTGACGGAGCTGTTGAGGTGTACATTTGTCTGGCTTCTGCGCAAAAGCATAACACAGAGGTTTGTGGTCTGTGAATATTGTAAATGCTCTAGCTTCAACCATATATCTAAAATATTTAATTGCCTCGTAGATGGCTAACAGCTCTCTGTCATAAGCTGAATAGCTTTGTTGTGCAGGAGATAGTTTCTTAGAAAAGAAGGCAAGTGGTTGAAGACATTCTTCAATGTTTTGGTGTAAGGCTCCACCAATAGCTGTGTCTGACGCATCAACATGTAGCACTAGGGTAGCATTAGGGTCAGGGTGACATAACAGAGTGGCTTCGGACAATGTCTTTTTAGAGTCCTCAAAAGCCCTTATGGTAATGTCAGTCCAAAAGACAGGTCGCTTGTCATTCTTTGTGTAGTTTTTTAAAAGGCTATTTAGCGGCATTTGGGTGGAAGCCATATTAGGGAGGAAACGTCTATAGAAGTTGATGGCCCCGATGAAACGTCTGAGTTGCTTCACTGTCTCTGGCCGAGGGAAATTTATGATTGCCTCGACTTTCTCTGGAAGAGGTTTACACCCATGTTCTGTAACAAGGTGCCCCAGAAATTGTACTTCTTTAGCGAAAAATATACATTTAGATGAGTTGATGGATAAATTATACTTGTCAAGACGGCTTAATACTTGCTGTAGGTGGAGCTCATGTTCTGCTTGCGATTTACTAGCAATTAAAATGTCATCCAGGTATGGGAAACAAAAATTAAGGTCACACAAAACTTCATGAATGTGCCTTTGAAAAGTTTGAGCAGCGTTGGAAAGCCCAAATGGCATAAAAACAAATTCAAATAAACCAAAAGGAGTAGTAATGGCTGTTTTTGGAATGTCGCTAGGGTTAACAGGGATATGATGAAAAGCTCTGACAATATCTATTTTAGAGAAAATTTTAGTGCCGTGTAGATTGTGTGTGAAATCTTGTATATGTGGGATAGGGTACTTATCTGGTTGTGTTATTTTATTAAGTGCTCTATAATCACCTGTAGGGCGCCAATCACCTGAACTTTTACGAACAAGATGTAAAGGGGATGCCCAGTTGGATTTAGATGGTCGGCAAATGCCTTGCTCTAGCATGTACTGAAACTCCTTTTTGGCCGCCATGAGTTGTGCAGGGTGCAGCCTTCTCGGTTTGCTAAAAACAGGTGGTCCAGTAGTTTCAATAAAATGGTAAGTATTATGAGTAATCTTCCCATTAAAAGGGCGTGGGCGTGTAAGATTTGGAAATTGATTTAAGATTTTGCGAACCTGTGAGTCATTAGATATACTTTTTATTGATGTAAATATGCCTTTGATAAACTGGCCTCTACTTGTTAAATTTGTTAAAGGATCAATGAGACAGTTATTTTTTAGATCAATAAGTAACCCAAAATGAGCCAAAAAATCGGATCCAATAATAGGACGCTTAACATCAGCCAAAGTAAATTCCCATTTGAAGCTACGTCTGAGGTTTAATTCTACTTCTACAAGTTTTTGTCCATAAGTAGCTATCTTAGTATTATTTGCAGCGAAAAGACAAAATGTTGATGGATTTGATTTGGATGTGTTGGGGATTACAGAAACATCTGCGCCAGAATCTATTAGGTAATTTGTCTTTGTAGCCGGATCAAAAACACATAAGCGACTATGGTGTGAGGGTAGTGTGCGATCACATGCCGCTACTGTGATGCACTCTTGTCGTTTCCCGTTTGGGAAAAAGAACAAGGCTTCTGACATTTACGAGCGCGAGAACCAAATCGTGAGTGATAATAACAAATATCCGAGTCATGTCGACGGCCTTTGGAATGACTGCGATTTCTAGAAAAACTGCCGCCTCTGGGACGATATGGGGAGCGAGAGCGATTTTCAGCATGTGATGCAGTTAACTCATCAAGCTTTTTGGTAAGTTCAGAAATTTGCAACTGCAGAATTTTAATTTCATTTTTGTCTGAGATTGCGGCAATTGCATTATCATTACAAGAGGTATTGAGTTCGGACACTTTATCAGCAAGTATAGCAAGTTTATCTAACTCATCACCACTTACAGCCAATACTGTCTGAATGTTACTAGGAAGGCGCTGTAGCCAAAGATTTTTTAGGAAGTCATCAGTAACTTGCCCAGATGACACTTCTTTCATCTTTCTAAGTAAGACACTAGGTTTTTGATCACCAAGAGTAAGCTCTTGCAATAATGCTTTGGTATTTTGAGCAATGGAGCTTTCATACAGTTTTAATAATTTGTCTTTGAGGATTGTAAATGGGTTCTCAGCGGGTGGAGCGTATATAAATTCACTAACAGAGGAAAGAATTTCTATGTCAAGAATGTTAACCAAATAATTGAATTTATCCTTCTCATCCGTAATTTTATTCAGCATGAATGCAGAATCAAGTTGGGCAAAAAATAACTTTATGTTATGTTTGGAAAAGGTAGGCATTTTTGCTTGCACTGCAAGAATTCCTGTATCAGTATTCATGTTTATTTTGTGACAATAAATGAACAATTAACATGAATGGGAATAAAATTACTATATGATTATAACTAATGCAAATTTGAGATAAATAAAAATAATTTCAAACATATATACTAGCTAAGAAATGCACTTAATTGTGTTTTGAAGAAACATAAAATGAAAATAATGCATGTAATTTAGAAAATGATTATTTATAAAAGGAAATTATCAGAAAAGGAAACAGCCATGGGGAACCAAAAAAAAAATTTATAACGACCATACCTGGAGACAAAAATACGGATAATAATATCCGCCGATAATTAAATCATTCTAAAAAACAAGGTTCAAGGATGATTGCATAGACATTGCTACCTGTAGATGTTGCAGCGATTTTCGTAATTTCTCATTCCACGTGTGGTAACAAGTTAGGCCTAGTCACGCTGTTCGTGAAAATTTACAGTTAAAAAAAACATAATCCAGAGTCCGGAAGTCACCACTGTTCGTGTATTGCGGTATAATCAATTACTCAGAAGGATTTTTTATAACAACATTTAGGTTTAATTATAATTAACGAACATTTTGCTAGGTTCGCATCTAGCACACCATACCATACAGATTTTTTACACAACTACCGATCGAGGTAGGTTGGTTGGCAGGTTGGCAGACACAGTTAAGCGAGTCTGGGAAACAATGAGTCTGAAAACACTGACCATGGAGGAAAATGTTCAGTTCACATCCAGAGTCTTTTGTGGTGTGCTGCCACACTAAGTTTTTTAGTATCAAGTATGACGGAATTTTCACTCGTTTCCTGCAAGTACTCTACATAATTTACTATAATAGTTATTTTTTGATTTAAATATACAGTCGGTAACAAAAGTGTCCGAACACTAGCAAAAATTCCTATGTAAAAAAAGTGCACTTCTTACGGTTTTGTTAAATAAATCCTTGTTGAATCCTGTTCTTGGGCATTGTAAGAACATGATTCAATAAGGATTTATTTAACAAAATCGTATGAAGTGTACTTTTTTTACATAGAAATTTTTGCTAGTGTTCGGACACTTTTGTTACCGACTGTACAAAAATCCTTTAAAAAAGGGAGGGGGTTCTTAACTTTGTTTATAGATTACTACATAAATTTCTGTCGAACATTAAAACTAATTTTACCTTTAATATTTTTTAACTGTGCCAAAGGAAAAAAATTACAAAATAAAAAGATAAATCGTTTTTATTTAGTCTATGTTGTCTCAAAGAAATAGTCCTCAAAAAAAGTTTGGGAACATTGTTTCAGAAAATTTTAAGATTGCTTTGATATTAATGTGATATTAAATTTAAAAGCATTCTTATCCATTCCATACATCAAAATAAATTGAAAAGACATCAAGAAAAATCACATTCATTGGTAAATTAAAATTCATTTCCCTTTTACATAATTGTGAGTTTCTTAACTTCATTCAGAAATGAATATAAAAATTCTCATACTCACATTTAGTATAAAAAATCAGGGTATAGACAAAATGAATGTATAGAAAAATTGTAAATAGAAATTACCTCTGCATATGAATATTCACTATATTTATTTATTTTAAATTAAAATATATATATATATATACATATATATATATATTTTTTCATAAAAGCATTAAACTATTTCCACTCTCTCGCTGTACTTTTAACATTTACTGATTTACCTGCAAATAATAATGCAAATTGAAAATCTATTATCTTTTGTTCATTCGCAACCAGAAGACACTGCCATTTATAAATCACAAAAAGTACATTTAAAAAAAAAAAAAAAAAAAAAAAAAAAAAAAATCAGTTCTCTTTAAAGAAAACAGACAAAAAATATACATACAGATAATATTTAATTTAGATATTTTTTTTTCTTCTATCTTTTTCAAAATATTCAAGTATTAAATGTTTTTTCTCTCAACATAAAATTTAGTATATTACTTAATTTGCAGCGAGCATTCTCTGTGAGAAAATCCGGGATAGAGTTAGAAGTGGTATAAATCTCTTATCCGGGCCTATACATAAGCCTATGAATATTTCAATAGAAAAACTCTTATTGTAATTAATGAAAGATTTAAAAAAGAAAACATCTGCATATTTGTAACCAAGTTTATGTAAATCTGCATGCTTAGAATTTGTTCAAATAAATTAAATACTGCAGCATGAAATTTAAGTGATTGAAAGATATAGATTTAAATCAAATAATAGCAGGAGACTTGGCGGTGAAATATTAAAACAGGAATAAACTACTACGTCAGAAACGCCAAAAAAAAAAAAAAAAAAAAAAAAAAAAAAATTATTGAGGTGCATACAGCTGTTTCGGTAGCCTAAAGCGTACCGTCATCAGTGCAAAAAGAATTCTGAATCAGGAGAAGTGCTCGTATATATAGGAGAGGAACCGGATTTAGTTCAACCAATAGGATTACGGAAGAGGTGGGGAGTGTGGCCAATAGGAATTAAGGAATGTGTAGCTGTGTAAACAGCAGAAATATTAAGGAAATGTGGACTGAATGTAAAATTTCCAACAATCAGACAAATAGGGAACAGCGAAATCACAATTTACAAGGTTTTTAAAATTTTTATAAATATGAAAAGCTTCAAAGAAATCGAGTTCATGAATGGATTTAGGTCTGCAAATTATTTTAGCTGAATTAAATTTAAAATTATGATTTTCCTCCCAGCAAAGTTTAGAAATAGCCGATTTATTGGTTTCTTGTTTGCGAACGTAATTCATATGTTCTTTTAGACGAAATTTAAGACTGCGTTTAGTTTGGCCAATATATGATAAACCACACTGACAGGAAATACTATAAATGCCCCAAGAATTATGCATATCAATAGGATCTTTTAACTGAGAAAAGGTGAGTTTATTGGAAGGCGAAAATATTATTTTAAAATCATATTGTTTGAGAATTTTAGCTATGGTTTGACTGGTTTTAGAAAAATAGGGTAAAACAATACTGATAGTAGATGTGACTGATTTAGTAGACGAAATACGAGGGAGTTGTAATTTTTGGATAGCTTTGTCTATAATGGAAGGGTCATAACCTCTGTCAATTGCGATGGCTTTCAGGTATTTAATTTCAGATTTCAATAAAATAGGATTTGAACAAATATTAAGGGCACGGTTTACAAAAGTATAGAAAGCAGCCATTTTTTGGTTAGGTGGGTGACATGAACGCGCATGGGGAGGAAGGGAGACTGCAAAATTTTTACGATAGACAGTGGTTGAAAATCCATTTACAGTGCGAGAGACGAGGGTATCAAGAAATGGAAGGGAGCCATTATATATACGAGCACTTCTCCTGATTCAGAATTCTTTTTGCACTGATGACGGTACGCTTTAGGCTACCGAAACAGCTGTATGCACCTCAATAATTTTTTTTTTTTTTTTTTTTTTTTTGGCGTTTCTGACGTAGTAGTTTATTCCTGTTTTAATAGATTTAAATCAGTTCGAATGTTTTAAATATTATAAACTTAAATTAGGACTATTTTAATCAGGATAAATGACAGAGACAGAAAAAAAAAAGTTTTATTAAACTGTTAAAATATAACGTGAATAAAGTCATTTATATTGTATATTATAAAAATTTATATATGTGCAAAAACCAGTAATGAAAAGTGTAGAAAAACCTTTTATACATAAAACGTTGCAATCACTTAAAACTTGAGAAAAACATCTTGGAAAATAATACAGTTCAATCACAGATAAAAACTAAGTCTTTTTGATACCACTCATAGTAGTATATTGAAGATGAAACAAGTATGCAAAATAATTAGATAAAAATTCATATCTCTCTTACTATATCACGCAGTATTGACAAGCGAGCTAATGAGACTCACGCTTCCTGCTGACAAGCATTATACTGGAAATTCAACTTAAAACATCTCTGGACGTAACGCGACGAAAAAGCCGCTACAAAACGAGAGACAAAACAAGGCAAGGCAAATGGCAAATAAGCTTTGCAAAGATTCAGTACTTATAGTTGAAGAAACGATTCTCCAATAAGATATGCAAAATATAAGTCAATAGCGAGGAAAAGCGTGTCACGCTGGCAAACAGCCAACAGATCGTGACGTTACAGTTACAGAAACATCGCTGCTTCATGGAGCTTCAGTAAGAATATCTACTACTTCGTAGTAGATATTCTTTGGCTTCAGTATAGAGTGAGTTACGATCAGTGAAGGTTGCAAAGGAGTAACGGAGCCCGTCATTGTTCAATGTTTACGTTGCTGGTAAGAATTGGAATGACTTTTAAATAAAGTTCAATGAAAGATGTTTTAATGAGAAAGATAATTTATGAATGATGATTAAATTATTTAAATTAGTAGGATTATTCAGTTTATTAAACATGTAATTTAATTCAATAAATTAAATTGCCGATACGGCGAAAACTCAAATAGATGGCAAGATAATGTTGGAGGAAAAAAAGAACTATCTATACCTAACAATATGGATTCACAATACATTGTAAGTAACCAATTTAGTGTTAAATTCATTTCTAAAGAAACTAAAAAATATTCTCTGAAAAAATATTTTTCACTTTAATCGGGGAAAAAAAAAATACATTACTTCCCCAAATCATCGCTAAATTGCTCGATGTGGCAACCCAATTAATGTCAACTGCGTAAAAAGGTCCCTATAACCTTTACAATGCTGTCAAGTTTTGCATTCCCCAAGTATAGGAAGAACCTGCTTGCTGTTATCGCAAAGAATATAATGTGTAATTTTTGAAAAAGTCATCAGAAATTCACTTGCAACGGTTACTGAAAAATTAACACATCTTTGCCAAATTTAGTTTGGGAGAATTATTAATATAAGCAGACATTTTGACTAATTATTTAATGTAGAGACTGCAACAATCAGGCACCAAATGTTACATTACAATGCAGGATGAAAGAAATACAGTCGGCTGCAAAATTATTCGAGCACTAGCAATAATCCTTGCCAAAAAAAAGTACACGTAATACAGCTTTGTTAAATAAATCCTTGTCGAGTCATGTTCTTAATCAGTCTAAGAACATGATTCGACAAGGATTTACTTAGCAAAACAGTCTTAAGTGTACTTTTTAAATATAGGAATTATTGGCTAGTGCTCGAATAATTTTGCAGCCGACTGTATGAATTAAGAACATAGGCATTCACAAAATAAAATTAAAAAATAAAGTCAAAACATATTTTATGATATTCATAAGAATTTTCATTGTGTTATAGAAACAAAGATTTCGCTCATGTTCCTGTAAAAAATAGATCCATTGTGAAAAGAAAAGAGCAGATATAAAAATTTAGAAAAAATACATTAGTTGTGTTTTGTTCATGAATTTAAGTTATTACTCATAGATTAAAATAGTCATATCGTTATATTTAAAAAGTTTTTTTAAGATTAAGCAATTTAATTTATAATTTCTTTTTATTTAAAATACTTGATTGTCTTATTGAGAGAAAACAAATTTTATAATATGCGATAATTTATATCACAGCTGCCCTTTTCTTCTATTTGATACTTTTATGTTGCTCTAATTTGTTACATATTTCTGTTGGTGTCAGTTTCGTATTTAGATTTTCCTCTAATTCCATGCTATTTCCAAAGCTGGAGTCCCTATATTTGAAGTTTAAGAATATATTGAGCTATTTTGATTTATTACGAAAATCTTCATTTTTGGACACTTTACGAAGTTTTTAAAGTAGATTTGTTATATACCTTCATCAGAAAGAAATATAAGGATTTTAAAATTAAAAAAATTTTAGATTTTTATCTACGGCAGGCTCTCTTTGCTGACGGGCCCCTGGACAGTTTTCCCGTGTCCCCTCCAGAAACCGGCCCTGCAAATCGAACTGAACATATGTGACTGATTTTGTCATGAGAAAACATCGAGACCGGTTTTTACACGACTGATTTTCATACGGTTTATTTTAGCATGACAGCATCTGAGATGCTATCCCTGAAAATTTGAAAGCTCGGTACTTATCCCTCAAACTATCCTGAGGATACCATATTTGTCATATAAACTGACATCCTGTGGATGACAAAAATTGTCCTACAGTCTGTCAAAAAATGTTCTTTGACTAAGTCCTCATACTGAAACTATAACAAACTTTAAAACTTTCAATACTGTTACGAAATTGTAAA
This sequence comes from Salticus scenicus, assembly GCA_963930645.1. Classification (NCBI taxonomy): domain Eukaryota; kingdom Metazoa; phylum Arthropoda; class Arachnida; order Araneae; family Salticidae; genus Salticus; species Salticus scenicus. Next base: position 12,774,804 of record OZ005651.1, on the reverse strand, counting down.
TAATTGTGTTTATTTTTGTATAAATTCTCTCAAAGAGGCTTAGTAAGTTGATAAAGTGCTAATTTTGTGCATTTCTAGTCGTTTTAGCGTTGAAATAGCCTTATTTTCCCTTAAAAACGCATTAAAAAGCCCCAGTAATGCACGTAATGGATTTGGCGCCAAATTTGGCGACTTTTTCCCACCTTGGCAATTTTTTTGGCGACCTTGGCGAGAAAATCCTTATATGGGATATTGGAAGCTGTAAGTTGATTGGTTGACCACTTTCTAGAGTTTTCTCGAAAAATCTGGGCTCCATGGAACAGCATATAAGGAGCGCTTCCTCGCCAAGGCAGTCAGTTCAGCTCAGATCTCAGCCAGCTTCGCTAGTGCTTGCATTGCTCTTGAGCCTCTTTGAGAGAGACTTGCTTCAAGTGTTATTGGTATGCAGTTTGTACTGTGGATTTGCTATTGACAGCTGTTGTTTAAGCTGTGTTTACTGTTTGAATTGAAGCTGATACTTGGTTTATAGACCTGCATTTTTCTGGAATTTTCTGTGAATAAATTACTGAATTTTTGTACGTTTGGCCTTTCATTCTCAGACAACTCACGAACCCCCAAGTACGCAACATTTCTGGTGTCAGGAGTGGGGTTGTCTGGGAATGGTGATAACGAGAGCTATGGAACAAGAAATGAAGAAATTTCTAGAAGGACTCACTGCTCAGATGAATGAGTTAAGATCTGGATTGATAGAGGAAATGAAAGCAGGACAAGAGAAAATGGAAACATCGCAAAGAGAGTTAAAAGACGGTTTGACTGAAGAAATGAAGGTTGCACAAGAGAAAATGGAAACATCGCAGAGAGAGTTGAAAGACGGTTTGACTGAAGAAATGAAGGTAACACAAGAGAAAATGGAAACATCGCAAAGAGAGTTGAAAGACACTATAGGTGAAGTTCAGGAAGAAATTAAATCTAATCAAGATGAGATGAAGAGAGAGCTTTCAACGGTGAAAGAATCAATCGAGGGTAAATTAACGGTGATGAAAAATAGAATGGATGGAATAGAAGAGAAAGTTTTGAAAATAGAAGAAAGTTTTGAAGAGAAAACCATGAAGATAGAAGAAAATGTTATGAAGGTTGAAGAGAAAGCTATGAAGATAGAAGAAAATGTTATGAAGGTTGAAGAAAGTGTTACGAAAATAGAACGGAGTTTCGAGGAGAAAGTTAAAGAAAATTTTGATCAGGAACTGAAAGAAAGGTTTTCAGAGATAGAAGGTAAACTGAAGAGAATAGAGGAAGATCTTGAGAGAAAAATGAGAGAAGAGTGGAGCGGAGAGGTAATAGGGAATGAACTGCAGAGCAAGATTCGGAATCTCGAAGAAAAGTTAGAATCCAAGCCCCAGGAAACTGAAAAGAAAGAGAGAAGAAGCCAGAATCACGAATTTATTAAGCTATCTACCTACGACGGCAGTTCCTCCTGGCATGTATATAAGACGCAGTTTTCCATCGTAGCTGAAGCTAACGGCTGGGACTCTACCGCCAAGTCGGTCCACTTAGCAGCAGCATTACGGGGAGATGCAGCCGAGATACTGAGAAATGTTTCTAAAGAAGAAAGGAACGACTTCGAGGCCTTGACTAGAGCACTGGAGCTACGGTTTGGAGAGAAGTGTTCTAAGGACTATAGTCGCCTCCAGCTAAAGTCCCGTTACCAGAAAACGGGCGAAAGTTTGCAAGAGCTGGCAGCGGACATTCAGAGATTGTCACACCTAGCATTCTCAGACTGCCAAGTTGACACTCGAAACGACTTAGCTCTTCAGTACTTTATCGATGCTGTTCGGGATCCAGAAATTCAAAAAGCGCTGAGACTCTCCAACATCAGAGACGTAGAATCAGCTTTAGGCTATGCACTTAGGATAGAGGCAGCCCAACAAGCCACCCGTAAAGACCGCCATACCATAACAGCAGTCTCATTGAATGATACGCCTGCTGATGAGAATGAAATGAAGAGAAGATTCGCAGAGATCTTAAAGAGATTGCGCAACCTGGAAAATAACATAGAAATAAAGGATCGGAAGATAAAGTGCTGGGGCTGTGGAGGGGATGGTCATGTGAAGAGGAACTGCCCCGTACGACCAACCATAGGAAATCACCCGGCTTCACCATCACTGCAGAGAAACTAAGAGGAGGCCATCTCGCGGGGCGGAGGTTGCCTAAAATTAAAGAGCCCCAATTTACAGTATTTCATGTTTCATCGATGAGTGGCGGCGATAATGGACTTCACGTCTACGGCCAAGTAAACAACACCACCTGCCGGATGATTCTGGACACGGGAGCCAACGTTACCATCATTAGAACGGATTTGGCTCAAGAACTAAAAGAGAAGATCATCTGGACGCCGCCCTGTGTAAAGCTCCAGACTGTGACCGGAGACGGAATCAAAATATATGGAAAAATTAACTTGACCATCACTTTTGGAAATGCCAGTTACCATCATATGGCATATGTGGCTGATATAAGAGATCCTTTAATCATTGGAATTGATTTCCTGAGAAAATTTAACTTTCAATTGGACTTCAAGAATAATGAACTGCATTCGTGTTCGGAAGATATCGCTGTGTTCAACACTGAAAATCAAGACATTCAGACAATTTGCCAGATAACAGCCAAGTCTGAAATTTCCATCCCTCCACACACAGAGACAATAGTTTCAGGAAAACCACCTACAAAGCAATACTTCCGCTATGGACTGATTGAATACCCGAATACAGACAATAGCCCAAGAGGAGTTCTGGTAGCTTAATCTCTAGTTGATCTCTCAAAGAGTACTATTCCTGTGAGAGTCGCAAACATCAGCGATAAGGTCCGAACAGTGATGAAGGATGAGGTGTTAGCAGCCTGCACTCCTGTAACATGCATCAACCGCCCCACGCAATCAACTGAATCCAAGTCTTCTGAACAATTAATAACGGAATTACTCAAGAATGCAGAGTTAGGAAAGGAACAGAGATGTGCTGCGGAGAAGCTACTCCAAGAATTTAAAGACCTTTTTTCTCGAACACCTGAAGACGTCGGGAGAACGAACATCACCCAGCACAGAATTGATACAGAAAATCATCCTCCAATCAAACAACATCCAAGAAGACTTCCATTTGCTAAACAGGAAGAGGTCACTGAACTTCTAAATGAGATGCAGCACAATGACGTCATCGAGCCATCAACGAGTCCTTGGGCCTCTCCCATAGTACTGGTGCGGAAAAAGGATGGTTCAACAAGATTTTGTGTGGATTATCGTCGTTTGAATGACATCACGAAGAAAGACAGTTACCCTCTTCCCAGAATTGACGACACATTAGACACACTTGCTGGCAATAAATGGTTCTCGACGTTGGATCTGAAGAGCGGTTACTGGCAAGTAGAATTACATCCTGATGATCGTGAGAAGACTGCATTCACCACGGGACAAGGACTGTGGCAATTTAAAGTTATGCCGTTCGGATTATGTAATGCTCCTGCCACCTTTGAACGCCTGATGGAGACAGTGCTAAAAGGACTTTCCTATGAAGCCTGTCTGGTGTATTTGGATGATATTATCATTGTGGGGCGCACCTTTGAAGACCATCTACAAAACATCCGAAAGGTGCTGGAGAAACTCAGAATGGCTAACCTCAAATTGAGTCCAGGCAAGTGTAACTTGTTCCGTCGTGAAGTGAGCTACCTCGGCCATATCATCTCTGCCGAAGGTGTGAGAACTGATCCTGAGAAGATCTCTGCAGTCGAGAACTGGAGTCGCCCTGAAAATGTACACCAACTACGAAGTTTCCTGGGGTTATGCACTTACTACAGGAAGTTTGTCAAGGGTTTCTCAAATATTGCCAGACCACTCCACAAGCTGACGGAAGCCAAACAGAAGTTCCTGTGGACAGATGAATGTGAAAATGCGTTCAAGCGGCTTAAAGAGGCCTTAACATCATCGCCTGTCTTGACGTATCCACAGCCCGACAGACAGTTCATACTTGATACAGATGCCAGCCATGAGAGTGTCGGTGCTGTTCTGTCGCAGGAAATTGATGGTCAAGAACATGTCATTGCCTATTGGAGTAAATGCCTGTCTAAACCGGAGAGAAATTATTGTACCACCAGGAAAGAGGTACTCGCCATCGTAAAAGCCATAGAACATTTCCATCATTACCTCTATGGCAGAAGATTCCTGCTCCGGACTGACCATGCATCTTTAACGTGGTTGCTCCAGTTCAAGAACCCGGAAGGACAGATTGCCAGGTGTATACAACGCCTGCAGGAATATGACTTCGAGATACGTCATCGTAAAGGGACTCTACATGGTAATGCGGATGCCTTGTCCCGGAAGCCCTGCTCGGAAAGGTGCAAGTATTGCTCTAGAGCTGAACAGAAATACCTGCCGATAAATCCGGTTGCCTGCCAAGTTACTGTCTCAACACCATCAGATCAAGATCCCGATCCATGGAGTGACGAAGAACTTAGAAAATCCCAGCTGGAAGATCCTGACATAAAGCCAATATTACAGCTGAAGGAGACGACCAGCAACAGACCTATCTGGCAGGATATTTCCAGATTTAGTCCCATTACGAAAAGTTATTGGGCACTTTGGGACTCTCTTCATATCAGAAACGGCGTATTATACAGAAAGTGGGAATCTGATGATGGGAAAAGCCTCAGATGGCAGATTTTATTACCAAGATCAAAAATTCCAGCTGTTTTAGAACAACTGCATAGTAGCTCTACCGGAGGCCATTTTGGGGTAATGAAGACTCTGCAGAAAGTTCGGGAACGCTTCTACTGGTGCAAGGCAAAGGAGGATGTGGAGAAATGGTGTAAATCCTGTGATGCTTGTGCGGCACGTAAAGGCCCGCAGAAACGAAGTCGAGGAAGATTGCAATGGTATAACGTGGGAGCACCATTTGAACGGATTGCAATCGACATCTTGGGTCCTTTGCCACGGACCTCCAGTGGAAATAAATACATCCTCGTCGTGATGGACTATTTCACCAAGTGGCCTGAGGCATATCCCATTCCCAATCAAGAGGCATGCACGGTCGCAGAGGTCCTAGTGCAGCAATGGGTGTCAAGGTACGGCACGCCCCTACAACTTCATACCGACCAAGGTAGGAACTTTACCTCTGATGTTTTCAAAGGACTGTGTCAACTACTCGTCATAGACAAAACCCGGACAACACCCTTACATCCCCAGTCGGACGGCATGGTCGAGAGGTTCAATCGTACCATTCTGAATAACCTCTCCCTTCTGGTATCAAGGAACCAGCAAGATTGGGACTTGAAGTTGCCATTGTTCCTGCTGGCTTATCGAAGTGCTGTCCATGAAACCACCGGCTATACTCCAGCCCAGATGCTGTTTGGACGGGAACTTCGTCTCCCTTGTGATCTCCTGTTTGGTTGTCCACCCGATGCGCCTTCATCGCCCGAGGAGTACATCCAAGATCTCCAGGCACGATTTGAGGACGTTCACAACTTTGCTCGGGAGCGAATTCACATTGCATCGGAGAAAATGAAGACAAGGTACGATCTAAAGGCTACGCAACATGAGTGTCAGGAAGGAGAGAAGGTCTGGTTGTGGAATCCTGTTCGACGCAAAGGACTCTCTCCCAAGTTGCAGTGCAACTGGGACGGACCATACACAGTCTTAAAAAGGCTGAATGATGTAGTGGTGCGGATCACTAAAACACCTTCATCAAAACCGAAGGTGGTGCACTATAATAGGCTAGCCAAGTACCACAAGTAACGGTAATATTAAAAATTAAAAATGTAAATACTGGTAAAATTTGCGCATGCGTAATGTAAATATTTGTATATAAATATTTGTACATATTTGTGAATTTTGTAAATATTTGTATATAAATATTTGAACATATTTGTGAATTTTGTAAATATTTCTCACTTGATTTGTATTTCTATTTTATCGTTATATGCAACTTAGTTTTTGTGTTTTAGATTGTGTAAATTTGTTTAGTTTCGCCTCTTGACCAAGGGTTGCACTGCCCGGGACGTGCAGTCCTTGGGAGGAGGGCAGTGTTACGAAATTGTAAATAATTGTGCTTATTTTTGTATAAATTCTTTCAAAGAGGCTTAGTAAGTTGATAAAGTGCTAGTTTTGTGCATTTCTAGTCGTTTTAGCGTTGAAATAGCCTTATTTTCCCTTAAAAACGCATTAAAAAGCCCCAGTAATGCACGTAATGGATTTGGCGCCAAATTTGGCGACTTTTTCCTACCTTGGCGATTTTTTTGGCGACCTTGGCGAGAAAATCCTTATATGGGATATACCAAATATGGAAGCTGTAAGTTGATTGGTTGACCACTTTCTAGAGTTTTCTCGAAAAATCTGGGCTCCATGGAACAGCATATAAGGAGCGCTTCCTCGCCAAGGCAGTCAGTTCAGCTCAGATCTCAGCCAGCTTCGCTAGTGCTTGCATTGCTCTTGAGCCTCTTTGAGAGGGACTTGCTTCAAGTGTTATTGGTATGCAGTTTGTACTGTGGATTTGCTATTGACAGCTGTTGTTTAAGCTGTGTTTACTGTTTGAATTGAAGCTGATACTTGGTTTATAGACCTGCATTTTTCTGGAATTTTCTGTGAATAAATTACTGAATTTTTGTACGTTTGGCCTTTCATTCTCAGACAACTCACGAACCCCCAAGTACGCAACAATACGAAAGGTCTAAATTTTAGTTTGCTTAAATTTTACAACTAACACGAGTCTAAATTTCCTTAATCACAGTGTGGTGAATTTATGTTGTTGTACAAAACCAAATAAAAATGAAAACATTTACTTTATCTATCAATTTTGTATATTTTAAGAAGAAAAAAAAAAAAAAAAAAAGGTGTACAAATCTTCGATCTTGCAATGTAATGGTGGCTAATATAACACCTATCTCATTCAGGCCTCATAGTCCTCCTATATTTTCTCAATTTGGTAGATATTCTCCTATATTTTTACACCAACTCCAATATTTCCTCTATTTTTTTTACGTCTACTGTTAGATGATATCCAAATTGCAAAAATTTACTCTACAAAACATTCTCTGAAGATTTATGTACTAATTTCTTCTGTAATTAGAAGTGATAATTTCTTTTATCTGTCTTTCGATAAAACAACAAATGATTATGGAGAAAAGCTATTAGATATACATATAAGATTTTGAAATGAACAGCATAACCAAATTGTTAATACCTTCCTGTGTGCTTTTGAACTGGGACATTCTACAGCAGATATTTTGAAAAACAAGATATTTTTGACACTTGCACTTGATAAGTTACCAGTTAATAAATTGTTATCTGTAAGCTCTGATGGACCACCTGTTAACAAAAAAACTGAAGAAATTGACAGAGAACTAAATGATAAAGATTGTCTGCCTCTTATCAGAGTAGGTTCTTATAACTTGCATATTGTACACAATTTCTTCAAGAATACAATTACACAAACAGCAATTCACTGGATGGAATATTGAAGATTTTATGGATACTGTGTTTAAATTTCTTCTTAAATATTTGCCTTTCAATGAAGATTTCTGAGGTGTCGAAATCGAAGTTGGAACTAAGAAAGAAGAAATTATGAGATTTGTAAATAATAGGTGGTTGACACTAATACCAGTCATTACTAGAATTATCAACCAGTGGGAAGCATTAAATGAATATTTCCTGAAATTTATACCAGAAAGTAAGATCAAGAGCCAATTGCAATCCACTCATATCAGTTCTTGAGAACTGTTCTTACTGATTCTACTACTTTGACACGTTTACATTTTTAAACTAGTTGGCATATGGGGACTCTGCTCAGTTCCCCCATCATATATACTGTCGGTGTCGGTAACAAAAGTGTCCGAATACTAGCAAAAATTCCTATGTAAAAAAAGTACGCTTAATACAGTTTTGCTAAATAAATCCTTGTTGAATCATGTTCTTACACTGACTAAGTACAGGATTCGACAAGGATTTATTTAACAAAACAGTATTAAGTGTACTTTTTTATATAGGAATTTTTGCTAGTATTCGGACACTTTTGTTACCGACTGTATGTACTCATAAATTTCTAGTGTAGGGCATATTATAACCATGTTAAGAAAAATGAATTTGACCAAACGTTTGAGACAGTGACAGAATGAAATCCCCGCCTAATAGGCTATCCACCATTCACTTCGGTATATTTATCTTATTCTAACCTATTAATTTATTTTATTAAGTTCAATTTTGTAGTTTAGTTTTCATGCTACTATTTCCAATGCAACAATCCTCAAAATGCATATGTATATGGAAAATTTTCAGTTTCGCTATGTTGATAAAATCTTAAATTACAAATAACTTATGAGATTTTCCTATTAGAATATTTGTAGTCAATCATGTTCAAACAAGTATCATAAATGTTATTTTGAAGTTGTCTGATATATTTGTGATCGGAAAAAGAATGGACGTTTATGCTCAATTTTGCCCTATTCTGCCATGTTAAGTAAATCGTAAATTACAAATAACTTACGAATTTTTTAAATTGGAAAATTAATAGTCTATGATATTCCTGCCAGTATCCTAAATAATATTTAAAAAGTGGTTTGACTTCTTTACAATGAAAATATCCCTCAAGATTGACGTTTATGTGAAATTTTGCCCTATTCTGCCATGTTAAGAAATTAGTAAATTTCCAATAACTTATGAAATTTTTATATTGGAAAATTCATAGTCAATAATATTCATGCCAGTATCCAAAATAATATTTAAAAAGTGGTCTGACATCTTTATAATGAAAATATCCCTAAAAATTCACGTTTATGTGAAATTTCGCCCTATTCTGCTATGTTAAGAAATTCGTAAATTCCAAATAACTTGCGAAACTTTCAAAATAGCATGTCTATAGTTAATAATGTTCATTCCGTATTCAAAACTGTCCTGACATCGTTACAGTAAAATTTTGTACTTAATGGACGTTTAAGTGAAATTTTGCCTCATTCTCCCATGTTAAGAAAACCGTAAATTTATAATAACTTACGAAGTTTTTTAATTCGAATATTGCAAATGAATAGAGTTCTTGCCAGTGTCGAAAGTAATATTTTAAAACTGATCTGACTTTTCTGCGACTATTTGTTCTTGAGATATCGTGTACACAGACTAACAAACTCACTAACAGACTAACACCCTACAGACGGACACCATACAAATTTTGTCATTTTCGGATTCCTCACACCTGAAAACACGTAAAAAAGTTTAAAAAAACGAGGTCGAAAATTTTCATGATTACCTAAGTTTCCCATATCGGCCCAAGCATCCTTGATCTAAATCAGACTCTGCAGGTAAGCTAAAGAATTCCAGTTGAAATTTTTTCATATTAGGATTTAAATGATAGCTATTTTTCTGACTATGTATTTTTCTAAAATGTGTTAATATAACCAAGCATATGTTATTGTATTTTTTTAACCGACTTCGAAAAAGAAGGAAGGTTCTCAATTCAAACCGTATGTTTTTTTTATGTTTGTTAGCTCATAACTTCTGAACGGTTGCTCCGATTTTGATACTTTTTGTTTTGTTGAAAAGGTCTTGGTCTACAATAGGTCCCATTGTAATATCTTTACGGTCCAAAGAAAATACAGGGTGCCCAAAAAAATCAGTTCCAACTCTTTGAACTGCTAAGCGGCTGCAGCTATCATAGTGATAAAAATGGTATGTAAGTATAGCAAAGTGGCCATGCAGTACAAGGTTAAACCGCTTGCAGCGCCACCTGGTGGAAAATAACGGAGTTATTGTTCCTATCTCGAAAACAGTTCTAAAGAAAAAGTGAATTACAAAGCTGAAGAGTATGACCGATTTAGTACAAAAAGATAGTTTAGACATTCATGCTAACGTTCCTATCTCGGAAACGAGTTAAAACAGGGGGAAAAAGTGAATTCTAAAATTGCAGAGCATCATCGATTTAGTACGGAAAGATAGTTTTGACATTGATGCTAAAAATACAAGGCTAAAAACATGCATTTTTTTGTTCGCAATTTCTTACACTGTACACACTTGAGCTACATTGCTTACGTTGTAGCGTAGCTGGTGAGACATACGCTATATAGTTCAAAATAAGGTTACTTGATACTTTTTGTTTTTTTGTAGAGATCTTGGTCTGAAGTAGGTCCCATTATAACATCTTTACAGTCTAAAGAAAATAAAGCGCCATCTGGTGAAAAACAGCGGAATTAGCGCTCCTATCTCTAAAACGGTTCAAGATGGGAGTAAAGTTAATTACGAAGTTGTAGAGCATCATCGATTTACTACGAAAAGATAGTTTTTAGACATTATTGCTAAAAATAGCGACGTTTAAAACGTGCAGTTGTGTGTTCGCAATTTCCTACACTGTGCACACTTGAACTACGTTGCTCACTTTGCAGCGTAGCGGATGACACGTATACTCTGTGGTTCAAAGTACTGTTACTGTAAGCGGTAACATCGATTAGCGCAAAGTCGTTTTCAACCAACTTCAGAAAGGAGGGTGTTCTTAATTCGAGCTATGTGTTGTTGTTGGTGTTTGTAAGCTTAAAACTTCGTAAGAAATGCTCTAATTAACCGACTTCAAAAAGGAGGAGGTTCTCAATTCAAAACGTATGTTTTTTTTTTTTTTTTTTTTTTTTTTTTTTTTTGTTAGCTCATAACCTCTGAACGGATCATCCGATTTTGATACTTTTTGTTTTATTGTAAAGGTGTTGGTCTGAAATAGGTCCCATTGTAAGATCTTTACGATCAAAAGAAAATACAGGGTGCCCAAAAAAGTCAGTCCCGACACTTTTAACTGCTGAACAGCTGCAGCTATAGTCATAAAAGTGGTATGTAAGTAAAGTGGACATGTGCTACGCGATTCAACCGCCTAAAGCGCCACCTGGTGGAAAAGAGTGGAGTTAGCGATTCTATCACGGAAACGTTTCAAGACAGGGGAAAAAAGTGAATTATAAAATTGCAGAGCATCAGCGATGTAGTACGCAAAGATAGTTTAGACATTAATGCTAAAAATAGAACGCATAAAACGTGCATTTGTTTGTTCACAATTTCCTATTTTGTGCATACTTGAACGACATTGCATATGCTGTAGCGTAGCGGGTGACATTTATGCTATGTAAAATTCAAAGTATGGTTATTGTAAACGGTCACATCGATTAAAGCATGGGCGTTTTAAACCCACTTCATAAAGAAAGAGGTTCTCAATACAAACCATGTTTCTCGTTGTTGTTGTTGAAATTTGTTAGCTTATAACTTCGTAAGAGATGATTTAATTTTAATATTTTTTTGTTGTTGTCGTAATGATCTTGGCCTGAAATAGGTTTCATTATGATTTCATTAAGATATAAACAAATTACAGGATACTCACAAAAGTCTGTTCTCACTCTAACTGCTGAACGCATGCAGCTACACTGGTAAAAGCAGTATGTAAGTATCGATGTTGAAACTTCTGTCCTCCAGCTGCAATGCATATTTTGCACTTTGTTTGAACTTTACGCCGCGCAATTTCCAGCGCAGCGGGTGACACGTATTCACTGTAAAGTTCAATATATATGCCTAACAGAATTTTCGGTTACGAATACAACGTATCCGTTCTTTACATTTCTAAAGACTTTTTAATTTAACGTATGTTCGTTCAATAGATAGTTTTTTGCTGATATCCGATAAAGACAAGAAAAGTGACACAACTTAAAAATGCAGCATTTGAGAAAAATCTATTTAAAAATAACTTGACTAGGATAAAACTGACACAACTGTCTCTCGAGTGGATAACTTTCTAGATGGAGATGTAACTTTTTTGCTCACATTGGGTGCATTTCATGTATATTTTTTCAGTGACATAAACCATTTTTTGAGTAATGTCACTTTTCTTGGAAGTTGTGATTTGTGAAACTTCCATCGAACGTCTTCTGATGCTCTGCTATATGAATAAGTTTTCACTGAAAAGAGAAAAATAAAATCTTTTTGTAAAAAAATAGAACCGACTCCAAAAAGGAACTACTATTCAAACAACTAAAAATGAAAGAAAATTGGTAGAAAATGGAACTGTAAATTGCGCCTAAAAGTATAAAATAATTTCCTTCGCCAAACAACCTATAACACTACAATTAATCATAACTTTTGAAGTCGGCGCAAAATTAAATAGAAATTGATACCTTTATTCAATACAAAAATCAAATCCTATTCAAAATACACATCTCACATTGTTACCCGCAAAACGCAGCCGAAAACTACTTTGATTCAAGAAAAGAAATAAGATTTCGTAAGCAGCAAATGTTGGCGAAGATGCTGGTATCTGACGTCCTTGGTGAACGAAAAATCGCAAAATTATCTGGCAAAGATATTTAATTTCTTTACGAAATTACGAAAATGGATCATTCGAGACAACAGCATTTGTTGCTACCGATCTAAAGACAAACCTTTAAAAACTAATTTAATTTTATTTAATTTTGCGCCGACTTCAAAAGTTATGATTAATTGTAGTGTTATAGGTTGTTTGGCGAAGGAAATTATTTTATACTTTTAGGCGCAATTTACAGTTCCATTTTCTACCAATTTTCTGCCAATTTTTAGTTGTTTGAATAGTAGTTCCTTTTTGGAGTCGGTTCTATTTTTTTACAAAAAGATTTTATTGACATTATAGAATTGTGGGGATAATGATACTCAGTTTTGTTTGTGTACATGTGCTCCATTGTTCAAAATTCCTATATATTTTTTCTTTTAAACTCTTATATTTTTTTCTTTTAAACTCCTATACTTTTTTCTTCCTTTGCTATGACCCCTGCTCATTCTGCTATGCAAGATTGCACGTTTATCAGTTGTGCATGAGTGTTTGACCTGAAAATCCGCAATATTTTCAGATGATAATTTCTAGTGCTGGACGATATCAGAAATTAAATATTGTGATATATCACCAAGTTAATATCGATATTAGTGATATATTGCGATATTTCTTTCAAGACAGAAAAAATAGACATTTGTTATTTTTTAAAGACATATGCACACGAATTTTAAAGTATACAAGTATAGAGTATTTTCCATGTATTTTCTGGTATATTACTACCATAACTTTATCATAAAAAAAAGCATAAAAAGTGAATCAATGTTTTGTGTTTCTTATAACTTATACTATTGCTTTTTAGTATACCTCTGTACAGTTTATCCTCTATTCTTCCCATTTTAAGCTTTAATTATTTTAAAATCATATTTTAACACAGTTAATATATAATCTGTGTTTTATTTGTACCAAGTATATCAAAATTCATAATTCTACTAAAAATAAAGCTTAAGAAAAATTGTCTTAAGATGTAGGTATTAAATAAAAATGAAAATAATTTTAAATAGTTCAGAATTGCCATTATAAATAGTTCAGAATTGCCATTGAATACACCTTTTTTGGTCGTAGAGAGTAATATTTTTTACTTAAAACTCTTATATGCATCCTAAATGTCAGTTACTTGTCATTTTTATTTTTGTATCTGCTTACCAAATCATTACAATATCTTTTAAATATACATGTTCAATTCACATTCGTAATAGTTTCACAATAATTGAAATTTGAATTATATATATATGTGTGTGTGTGTGTGTGTGTGTGTGTGTGTGTGTGTGTGTGTGTGTATGTATGTATACATTGTCAGTACAAAAATTATATTATTTAAACAAAATTATGTTAAAGTTTCATTTTGTTACTTAAAGTAACTCATTTTGCATTTAAACCAATTTTATTTAACATGTACGGCTTAAAAATAAATAAATAAATGAAAAGAGAAAAAATAAATGCTACATAAAAAAGTAATAAACTATTCAATATTATATAATTCTATAAAGAAACTGTCACTGTAAAATTACTGAAGATAAAACTTTATTTTACATCAGTTAGATAGCACCCTTTCTCCCTTCCCATGTTATCCAATGAGATTTTTGTCGCTTCGTTTTATAAAAAATATTTTATTCAAAAATGAACTTTTTCGAATTCTGTTTTTTGAATATTAGTCTTTGAACAGGTCGTCTTTTAGCTTAGTGAGCAATTTTTCGAAAAAAAAAAAAAAAAAAAAAATTAAATATTTTACTTAGAAATCTACACTTAGAGTCCATAATTTACTTATTGAAATAAAATATTTAAATTAATTTTTTCGAAAAATTGCTCACTAAGCTAAAAGGCGTTCAAAGAGTAATATTCAAAAAAAAAAAAAAGAATTTGAAAAACATGGGAAAGGAGAAAGGGAGCTATCTGACTGATGTACAGCCTTAATAAAAAAATATTTTATCGAAATATTTAATAATAATAAAATAATATAAAAAAAATTACATTCTATAATTGCTTATATTTTCAGAAGTTTTTTATTAAACGCTAAGAAAATTTGCAAAAAAAACTCTTCTAGTAGATATCAGTTCGGCTTTGATGATCTTTGTTGAAGCTCGCACATGTTGAAGGTCGCATGTCATTGGCCAGAAAATATCGACACTTTGAAATAGACCGATATCAATGAACCAATAGCAGGAAAGGAGCTAAAACAAAAGATATTGTTTTCATTCGTCATAATGAGCGTTTGTTTTTGTATCGGCTTGACTGTTGTTTTTCATCACCTACGATATGCATGAATGTAGAGTGGGAAGTCAATATAGTGTGCTAGATCAGAACTCATAGTAGATATCTCGGATAGGGATATATCGTTTCGACTAAATTCAAATGTCTTTCCTAGTAAACACACCTGCTGATTATAGGTATGAATACGCATCAATAGATAATGGGATTGTGATATTGGAGTATAGAATTTCTTCTGAAGGGGTAGAACCGTGACCTTGAACGAAGTCAGCTTATTCACGCGATAATCAAAGCAGATGGCTTTTAATAAATACTGGTTTATTTTTTTATTATGCGGTGGCCTTTTTAAAGCAGTGGTGTTTAGATTTGAAGTTATCAAAGATGAGGAAGTATATGTATTGCAATAGAGATCGTTTGGCGTGGGGTTATTTTTTCTAGTTTATCAGTGAGTAATTAGAGAAAAGTAGAGATTGGGTATTAGAATAAGATATTCGGCGCTTTTTCTCGTCGGGTCTCGTTCGCTGTTGTATGTTGGCTGATCGGGTTTCGTTCACTCGGGTGCGCACTAGGCAATATCGTTAAAGGGATATATCGGCGGGGCTAGATCTTAAATATTGTTATCGGGATATTAAAAAAATATCGATACTTGGGGATATATTGATAAATAATCCAGCCCTAATAATTTCATTAATTTGTCCAATCAGAAAACCCACTGGCTTTACAATGGAGAAGAATGGCTAGATAATTCCATTTACTGTATCCTTTGCAAATTCAGTGGATAGTTCTCATACAGTATAACAAATACAGGATCTGTATAATAATTTTAGGATATCTACAGGACAACTGTGGTTGTATGGGGAAATAACCATAGTCCCTTAAGTCCATCAAAAGAAAGATACTAAAATAGACTTCAAGAACATTTTAGAACTGGCTAATTATCATATTTTTTACATCATTAAATGTTAAGCAGTTTAAATTATAGTTTTTTTTTCCCTCAGTTTGAAAGGATACTTTTATAAAGGGATTTCTCTTTCATTTAAATATATTATATGTGTAATATGCTGTGTTAAGCGGAAGGCCCGGGTTCGATTCCCAGCTCTGGTATTTTTCACATAGTAGGTATAAAAATCAGCCTTCCACTCCAAATTATCTAAAATGAATTAAGGTTGATGAATAAAGAATTTGTAAATTAGAATTTCGTGGCCTATTGGAGTTGTGCCACAATTAATATCATCACTTGATATAGCTGCATTCGGAGACTCGGAGACCTTGCCAACAAATATTATGTGAGAAATGCCTAGCTGGTTATTACCCAGGGTAGCTCAGTAGTAGAGCATCTGCGCATTAAGCATAAGGCCCGGATTTGATTCTCGGCTCTGGTATTTTTCACATAGTTGGTATAAAAAATCAGCCTTCCACTCCACAATTTTCTGAAACGAACTTTCATGGTTGATAAGTAAATTTCTAAATTAACAAATTTTACAACTAACACGAGGCTAAATTTCGTTAATCAAAGTGTGGTGAATTTATGTTGCTGCACAAAAAAAAAAAAAAAAAAAAAGGAAAAATCTTCTATCTTGTAATGTAATGGTGGCCAAATATAATACCTATCTCATTCTACCATGCCAGATTGCACGTTCATCAATTGTGCATGTGAGTTTGTCCTGAAAATCCACACTATTTTCAGAGGATAATTTCATTAATTTGTCCGATCAGAAAACCCACTGGCTTTACGGTGGAGAAGAATGGTGATGGAAAATTTAAATTTATTTAAATTTTATGTTAATGCAGAGCAATATTTGCACAATGGAAGCTTAGCTTTCTATTGATATAAACATAAGTTTGATTGAGGTAGGTTTTGGCAATAAGACTGACACCTATTTTAACAAAATAACAAAGTTTATTAATGGCTTAAAACATAAAAAGAATATATGTGCAACATAGGTTAGAATTATCGACAAATAACATGTTAAAAGTATTGCTGGTCAACAAACTTAACAATAGAAAAGTAAAAAAAATGTTACTTTAGCTCTTCATTTAAGTACAACTTGAAAAAACAACATGCATCTGATCACCATCATAAACACCATTGAGGAATGCATACTTGAATCAAAAGGATTGTAAAAACTTCAAGAACCAAAGCACCATGTTAAAACTAACGATCTCCCCATTAGACCGGTAGAAAAGCCAACGGTTTGCACTAAATACTAATGAAGCACTTCCATTTCTTAACAGGCTTCACGAAAGAAGAGTAAACACTAGCCATACGCCCCTTTTATCTAAAACGGCAGGGATTCTCCTTCAACCAACTGCAGACAAACTCCCGTCACAACAAATCCGCAGATGCCACGATAGACAGTCACGTGCGTCCGCTGCCGATGATGCAATGTCATCGACGGCTAGCGATGTCATTAGCTATGTCACAGGTCGAAAAACTGGAAGTGAATGACGATCTTTTCACCCAGTAGTTTGCTGGTGATAATTGCCGATGAAAAAATGTAAACAAAGTATGTAATTAAAATGGTGCTGGTGACGAGATTCAAAAACATGCAATTTAAATTAAAGAAGGATAAAACAGCAGCTTACAAGAGTTTAACTCAGGAAAATACATTTTAAATGTAAGTTAATAATACTTTAGTTTTTCAAAACCCATTAGTATTAATGTCTATTTTTATTATATATAATGCTTTTGCAAAAAGTAATTTTAAATAAAGGAAACATTTAAAGTTAAAGTTATACCGTATATTTCTGTGTATAAGCCGAGAATTTTTGGAAATATTTCGGAAACTGAATTACGAGGGTCGGATTATATACGAGTTCATATTTCTAGCAAAAAACGTACATTAGAAACAATGATTGAATACATATATTTTAAGCTTAAAAACTATATATAAAGTAAAATAGTGATATTAAACCTTATTTTTAAATAATTACCACATATAAAACTCTTAAATTAGCAATTTTAAATTTATAGAAACGCTCGATGTGTTTACATTTTTTTTTTTTTTTTACCTGCTGGTAGCTGACGTCATCGGCAGCTTACGGAGTAACTTCTCTGTCTGATTCAGAAGTAGTATAAGAGAAATTTGAAAAAACAGTACTCCCTATCATATTTTTAATTTATACAATTAAATCATCTCTGTTTAAAATGTATCTAGGCTTACACTATCAAAAGAAGTGGCAAATCTTCGTTTTTTTTTTTTTTTTTTTTTTTTTTGTTGAAGATTACCTTGAGGCACTGATAAAAATACTCAAAAGTAGAAATATACAAAATAATTTAGATCCGTCATTTAAAAATATCGATGCAATCGGCCTTTAAACGGCATATTTATCAGGCATGAGAATTTTCCGCGGATCCGCGATTTTCCGCTTTTTTGTGATTTTCGTTAATTTCGCGGTTTTTTATTTTGTTAAAATCAAACTCCAATAACAATCTGTTCAAATGCTCCACGAAAAACTTTAGATTCTCAATCTTTTTCCATCCAAAATATAAATGTCAATATTCATTTTAAACTTGCTTTATCAGATTCTATAACATATAAAAGAACAGAATTATTCAATATTTCTCACTCGTGTAATTTTTTTGTCCCCCCCCCCTTTCATCTCTAACCATCACCTATCAAACATTCTGCGGGAAGCAGAATGAATTTTTTAATATTCATCCATTCACAACAAAAATGTCAATATTAATTTTAAACTTACTTTATGATATTCTAGAACCCATAAAGAAGTAGAATTGTGTTTAATATTTCTCACTCATAAACCACTTTTTAACCCCCCCCCCTTCCCACCACTAGTCAATGTTGATTGATAGCAATTTTTTTTTTTTTTTTTTTTTTTTTTTTTAACACATGTTTTAGTGTGTTCATGCGTTATTCTTTTATTTTAATTTGTCACTTTAAAGTACTTTGTATAGTTTTTTTTTTCTTTTGAGCATTATTTTTCATTTGAAATAAATTTTATGAACACATTTGTATAGTTTTCCCCGCACGCGTTATTTTTCCTTTGAAATTAATTTTATGAACACGCGTGTTTCCTCTTTTTTTAATTTTCTGCACTCTCATGCCTGATTTATTTATGTAAACATACAATGGCTGCAGCGTCGACGTTAGGCCTCCCGCTTTACGGCGACTATCGTTTTTGGCTGCCGGCACTTGCGTATGTGAGTGCGTCTGTGCTAGCCTCCCTTCTGATAGGGTTGCCAGAGTTAAAACTATCGCCGCACAGTGGATCGAAGTATAGGCAGTGGCGAACATAGGAAGGTTGTGGTATTATTATTATCTATGTATGATGTTTTTTGTCACATTTCGATTTAAATATGTATATATGTATGATACTAAAAGCGATTCTATTTTTTTTTAACCCTTTATAAGGCCACAGGAATATTTTCCCCACCAAATTCGTTGTCATTTTATTCAACTGGCACCATTTTTTTTTATTACTATTATTATTCCTGTGTATCATTTCTCTAGAAAAATATCAGTATAAATATTATTTTTATAATATTGGTGCGAAAAAAAAAAAAAAAAAAAATAGTCATTTGTGGCAATTCATCTTATGCTAATACAATGGGTTGTGAGAAGTTTGCGATTAACTAAGAGAATATTATGTCAAAATTAAAATTAATTTTTTCTAATAAGCTAAATGAATTTTTTTCTTTACATCAATTTTTATTCGTGAAATTAGTTTAATGTGCCATTTGAGGAAAAATTGGCATTGTAAAGGGGTTAAACGGAATCATATTTTTCTGCTGCAAACAGGTATTTAGAAACATACCTGATAAAGAAACAAATGTTGCAAAAAAGAAGAGAATAAAAGGAAAAAAATAAAAATTTCGTGAAGAAAATCTATATTTATAACACAATTAATTTAGCACACAATGTTAAATATATCATCACATTACTGCTTCTTTTTTCTTTCTCTTTTTATGTAGTATTTCAATAGAAAACTCATACAAGCATTTACTGACAAACTCTATGAAAAATTCACATTTGACTTTATTTCTATTGCACAGAAACTTTCACTTTAAATCGTTATATGGGATTAGAATATTTAATTTTAGCATTTAGTAATTTAGTAATTTAACATTAAACATTTATTTAATTTTAACATTTTATGACATATCACAGCAACCATTTACATCCCCCCCCCTTTTGGGGGGTCCAACGGTACTTTTTAGTACCTTTAAAGTAAAATTAATTATTTTATTAAATATTTTTTTAAATAAGAAATAACTTCTGATTTATTAAATCTATTTTAATCCTCTAATTTCTATAATATTTTCACTGTAAAATTTTTACAATAATTTCTGTCATTAATGAATACAGTTATTCAGATAAATTTCTCGATTGATAATTTGGGGGTAAACAGAATAAAAATTTATTTTTCTCTGAAAGTGGCGATTTGCGGCGAAAATCCTTTTCACAGATTAAAATGTAAACTTTTGGGAGTAGTAAAATGTGTTTGAAATTTTGGACAATTTTGGACAAAAAAAGTTACGCTACTTAAAAATTTAATTGTGTTGTTAATTTTATATTCACATTTCATGCGTGAATCACAACATAAAAATCCAACAAAATGTTGGCAGAAGTACCTTAAACTTTTATTAGGACATTATTAAAAGTATTTTTATTTCGTATTTTTTCATAGTTATCTTAATTGCCACTTGATGGCTATTCAAATAAAGTCACTTAAATTCATCGAAAAATCATATTTCTGAAAGTTTCCGTTTTGAACTTATTTATATATAATAAAACTTCGTGCAATTGAATAAATAACTATATATTTGTATTTTTTAGGCACTCTGTTAAATTATTTCACTGCGAAATGTCTGTTATTTAGAGATTGATTTTTGGGCCTATGTTCGTATTTTAGCATTGTTCGATCCACTGTGCGCCGTTGGCGAATACACTGCGATCGTTTTACGTCCTTGCTAAGCAAGATAAGGAATTCTATTGGATAAGCACGCATTTCGCGCAATTTCAATGGATAGATTATCCTGAAAGTTTTATAGATTGGCAATATTTCCACCGTTTTAGCAATATACTCGAACTTTAAAAGAGTATTTTTTCAATTCGGCTTATACACGGGTTTGCATTTTTGGGCAAATTTCTGCAGGGAAAAACGTACTATCGGCTTATATTCGGAAATATACGGTATTTTATATTATAATTTAAGTTATATTTTGAAACAACATAGGAAAAAGTTAAATATTTCCATTGTATGCCCCCCACTATGTTGTTTTGAGGGGGAAAAAAGTTGCCGAACAATTTATGTAACAAAACAATATTACAGAATAAAAATATTCTTGAAGCCATTTGGTTACATAGAAATGACCTGTGGAAGACTGACATATTCACATGAAGACTTCAAAAAACTTCTTCACAGTTTATGTAAAGCTATTAGTCCTTGATACAGCCGTTACATGAGCTCACAATTCCAATTCCACATCGAAGATATTCATATGTACTACTAGAAAAATTGTAAAACAATCAGTATATCATGAAAAACGGCAGTTTTTCTAGTGACGCAAGCGGAAGGACAAACGGACGGAAAGTTGCGAACTCATATATACGGCTAGTTTGACATTAAAGAGATTTGTAAAAGCCGACACTTAATATCTCAGCAAATAAGCCATATTTTGTTCTGATCTTTTCAAAATAGTCTTATCTTCGGTCTTAATCTATCCTGAAAATTTTACATTTCTACAGGCAGTATGTTTTGAGATCTGAATCTCAATTTAAAGCCAAAAAGGGAAAATGTGTGGTGTAAGGTTGTGATGGACTAAATTCATGAAAAAATATCTCTAAAACCGCACGAATGATTTTAATTTAATTAATATATGTTGTTAATGGGATCTTTCTGAATCTAGTAACGTTTTTTTTTTTTTTTTTTTTTTTTTTTTTCAGGAAAACTCTTGTTTTTTGTTAAAGTTGCTTTAAAAATAGAACTATGTTACTCCGCCAAAATGCATGCTTTTATTCGGCGAAAATGTCGTAATTCGGTTCTTACTTTCAAGGCACGTTGGTTGGGTGACCAACGTGAATGCAGTCAATAAATTTTTGTTATGAAGAAAATATTTTTAATTTTAAGATTTCCCATTTCGTCAAAAAAGTATTTAGATAATATTTAAAATAAACGAAGTATTTTTTAATTATAGATATTCTATTTCATCATTATTCATAATGAATTCAGAAATTTTTTTAAAGCGAAAACGTTTAAATCCCTCATGCGCACGAATTTATACCATGATCCATGGTCTTTGGAGCGCATGCGTACATCCTGTAGACGCTAAGCTAATTGCTTACACTCTCGATGCACTGTATCCCTGCGCGATGTTTGTTTAATTTGTTGATTGGATATCCTTCCATGATTTAGTAGTAAGTGTTTTATAATTTTATATTCTTAAAACTTGCTTATATTTTTAAACTTAATTTTACGTATATGTAATTATAGGCTTCGTCTGATGTCTCGAAAGTATTATGTCATTGCTTTCATTTTTTATAGTCGCTTTTTTCGCAAAATGTTACTCAGTTTTCTTGTTATTATTGGTAATATGTCACCTTTTAGCTTAGCAATTTTTGGAAAAATAAATTTAAATGTTTTGATTAGAGATCCTAACTAATCGAGAAACTAAGAGATACTTCGATTACAGTCCAAAATTTATTTATTGGAATAAAATAGCTGTATTATTCTTCTCAAAAAACAGAATCCTAAAAAGTTTATTTTTGAATGATACAGCCTTGTAAAACGAAGCAACAAAAATCCTATATATGATAACATGGGAAGGGAGAAAGGGAGCTATCTGACTGATGTACAGCCTTAATTAGATACATCACAAGTCTAATGTAATGGGATAATTGGGGAATGTTGTATGCACTGTATTTGTACCGAAGTGGCTAATCAGACCGTTGGTGCGATTAGTGTGCAGGGTATTTGGACCTTCTTTTCCAAGGAGAATAAGTTAGCACTGATAAAAGAGTAAAATTTATAAATAATATAATGTGTCTCATCCCCGTGTATGAAAAATTATCTTTTTTACTTTTTTTTGAGTGTAGGAGTGGGGTAGAGATTAATTATTTTCACAAAAATTTTGTACTCTAAATGATGCTAAAATTCTTCATAAAAAGGCAATAAATCAAAATAATTTTTATAAAGCAAAAATGAAAATAATAAAGATTTCGTAAATTGAATAAGAAAAATAAAATTGCAACACAAAAACATCTTAGTAAATGAGTATTTTCAATATTTGAAAAAATCTCCACAATATGCTCGTTTATGAATGCGTATAAATGAATCTGCATATACAACTACATAGATGTTATTTGTTTTTTTATTTCTTTTCCTTCTTTCCTTTTTTTTTAAAATTAAACTGTTCCAATATAATTCGATGCAAACCAATTTCTAACAGCAATGTTCAAATAAACATGGATTTTAGATCAATCACATTATACTCTTTCAAAATGTTAAAAGTTTGAATTTGCAGTTGAAACAAGCAAAATAATTAGTACTATATTACAGAGAAAATTCAAGGTCAAACAAGCAAAATCATTATTATGACCAGTGCAACAAGGAAGGAAGCGGTCCGAATAGCCTGCACACTAATCGCATCGATAGTCCGAATAGCAACGGCCTATTTGTACTTTTTAACTGAATATTGTTAAATTTTAAATGAATTTGAATGTCTTAGTTGTGTATCATAATAATCATTTATAATGTTTTAATCATTTATAATGTTGCCACACTACCTGGAGAACCTGGAATAGTCAGGGAATTTGAAAATTGACTATAAAAGTCAGGAAAAAGAAAGAAAGAAAAAAAAATCTGCCAATGCACGGTCATCCCCCCCCCCTTTTTTTCCCCCAATTAGCTTCTGCTATTTTTTTTTAAACACCCCCACCCTTCTTTTTGCTTATGTAAGGAATTTCTTATCTCGCTTATAAGTGACAAATGCTATCATTATATGTAAATTTTGTGTTTACAAGTGGAACCTTAATTATTTTGCCCTCAACACAGTCAATGCTCAATATACGGTTAGACTGGAATTTTTTTAGAATATACCTGGAAAACCTTTGAAAAGTCAGGTAATGGTAATTTCATTCTCCTGTTTGAGTGGCAACCCTGTATCAAGCTTATACTGTACTCTACTAATGCAGCACAAGCAGTATAAAGAAAATAAGGCTGAGCTTTACTATAGGGTACCCGTTGGCGATTCATGATGTTTCGCCAACCTTTTGTATCGGAACTTCATTTAACTGTCTTGGAACTTTGTTTTTCTTTATGCGCCAGCCGCGCGCGTCTGTTTATCGTAATGCTGCCCAGCTGAATGATTTTTCTTTTTAATGCGTTTTTGAGATATAAAAATTAATTTCTTGAGTGTACTTTTTAATAAACGGAATTATTTAGGGGGGAAAAGTGTATTCTAGTAATTGATGCAGTATAGATTTTGATGCATTTTCTTATTCATGTGCCATGAATTAGGAGTATCCAGTGATGTTTTTTTTTTGTTTTAATATCGGGATAGTGACCACTGTAGTACAGATTTTTTATGCATTTTCTGATTCATGTGCTACGACTTAGGGGTATCTAGTGATATTGTTTTAGTCTTAATATTGGGATACTGACTGCTGTAGCATGAATTTTCAGATTCATGCACGACGAATTAGCTGCATCCAGTGATTTTATGTATTTTTGTTTGTTTTGTGATTGCTTCTGTGCTGATTTTTATGCATTTTCAGATTCATGCAAGGATGTAATTTTGAAAATTTGGTGCAAATCTTCAAGTTATTTTATATTATACATCATTTATAATGCTGAATTTTATGTGTTAAAGCTTGAAAGCTCTCTGAATATTTTTTTTTTTTTTTTTTTTTTTTTTTTTGTGGTGAAGTAGCTCAAATTTTTATTACTGTTTTAAATATTTTCTTAATATTTAAAATATGCTTAATTTATTTCAGTGAATTTCAAAACAAGCGCCAGAGAGAAACAATAATTTATTTTCTTAAAATGTGTTTTTGATGTTTTGTAATTATTCAGAGTATCGATTTGCAGTAATCGACTCATTCAGTGAGATGTACATCAGCAATAGCGATGGGCGCCTTATAGTAAAGCTATTCCTTCTTCTTTTTTTTTTTTTTTACTTTCTTCTATATGTAATATAGAGAAAGTATTGGATTCGCGAAAATTTTCGACCTCCGTTTTTTGACGGATCTACACGTTTTGGGATGTCCTGAACACGAATTGATAGTTTTTAGAAAATGTCTGTCTGTGTGTCTGTCTGTCTGTCTGTCTGTCTGTGTGTCTGTATCATTTTTTTGTGGACGCTGTATCTCACGAACATATGAATGAAATTTAACCAAACTTGGTATTTAGTTGCACCCTGACATGAACTGGTGCCCATTAGATTTGGGGATCAATAGCTCAACAGGTGGCGCTGTAATCGCATTTTATGCAAATTTTTAACATGGCAGCATAGGACAAAATTCCGTATAAATGGGCATAATGAGAGTTATTTTAAACTTGTGATTGTAAAATTAATTTGAATTATTGATGATAGTAGTAGTTAACTAGGAAAAAAAATTTGTGCATGGGGGGGGGCATCGGTTCCCCCCTGGTAAATTTTGAAGATGGGTATCATTCGAAAGATCTCGTCAATACCTTTAAAACGAATGGTTGAACCATAAATCTGTGATAATTTAAAACAAAGTTATCGATTTTTTTTACTTTTAACAAAAAAAAAAAAAAAAAAAAAAAAACAGAAAAAAATTCGATTTTTTTTTTTTTTTTTATTATTGTTAGTGATTGAATATGTATTAATTTTCACAAAAAAAAAGGAAAAAAAAATCTTTTTTTTTTTTTTTTTTTTTAAATATTGTTACTGATTGAATATGTATAGGAAAATATAGAAGAAAGTATTGTGGTGGCCACAACATACTAGTTTTTCATAGCAGTTAATTGTACAAATGCATCTTAAAAATTAAACCCACTTTCAAGGCCTGCATTATTTATCATTAATAGATTGCTCACACTTGTTTAGTGACAGTTTGTTTATAATTTCATTTCTTACCAAATTTATGCAACTGAAGAACTATTTTCACAATTTGTCCGAAATCACAATATTTTTGAAAAAAGTTCATCCTGAATGAGGAATTTGCACACATGGGGGATTTGAACAAAATTCTATTCTTCTGGTAGTTTTAAGCCCATAAATTTCAAAAAGTTTATTTAAAATGCAAAAAAAATTCTCATTGATTTAAAAACTTTAAAATTAACTAAAAATCACGTGACTTCAAAACGCTGCCTGACGTTACACTTTATGATGCTTCAATGTTTACATTCTCTTAGCCTGGTTAGTAAGCAGCAATTCGTTTTAACTTTCGTAATTATTAATCGTTTATGTGATTTCTGAGCATTTCATTTTCATCTTATAATCATTCAATATCATCATCACCATTTTTCATTATCATCATTTTCAAATGTTTTCTTTTCATGGCGGTTGTCCACTGTTTTCGTTTCATAGGATCCTGTGGAACGCTAAAGGATAACTTTTGAGAAGCGTTAGCCGTTGTATTAGTGCAAAATGGTACAATACAATATTTATACTACAATTTTTTAATATCAGTCATTATTATAACATAGAAAACCTATTTCACTGATTCAAGAAGCAAAGCATGAAATCGAATGTAAACAACGATTACTTTCATTTGGTGTCATAAAGAGTGACGTCACGATATATTATACTGCGTTTTCTCTATACAGTAAATAGTGCGATGTTAAAATTGTTATAAATCAGTCATTAGATTTCAAATAAAGAAAATGTATGTATTTATTTTCTTACCTTTTCATTTTCTATTAGAATAAAATCAGAAAACGTGCAAATTGTCTATTGTGACTTTTTGTGAAAGATTTTTTTATTATTATTATTATTATAGAATTTAATGTAATTCTTTAGTATAAATGTGTGATCTTGTTCTTTAATTATCGTATTTTGGATAACTGTCTAGCATTTTGCATAAAAAGCGACTGTAGTGGAAACACTGGTTTGTTTATATTTGACAACATTTTTGTTCTTCATAACAGACGAAACATGTAATTACATTTTATGAAAAACTAATTGTAAGTTTTAAGAAAATAAAACTATAAATATAGATATATCTTACCGCTAAATCATGGAAGGAGGTGGAATATCCGTAGACATTGATTAAATATAAACAACTCTTGCTGCCAGGGATCACTCTAGAGCGTTTCAGCGGTACCAGCTGCCACAGGATTGGCATAATACTTACTGTGTAATGGTGTAACGGGTTTTATCAGTTTTTACCGCCTTCATTTATCTCAAACACTTTAAGGATATATTTTAAAGTTTTTAGTTCTCAATTTCCCAATGTATTATTTAATATTTACTATTAAATTCCTATTTCTGCAATTTCTAAAAACATTTCAAAAAAAAAAAAAAAAAAAAAAAAAAAAATTAAAGCAATGTTAGAAATAATTGGCCGAATACCGAGTAATTGTAAGAAAGAATAATTGATACCTATGTGAAGAATTTTGCACATCTTGAAATTAAAAAAAAGTCTTTTAAACACAAAATTTAGTTAATTGACAAACAGCATATTTCAGGGTTGGCAAGTTTCTTCCAAGGCGGAAAAAACCATAGAAAAACCGGCTAGAAGAAATAGGTTTCTTCCAAATGGAAGAAACTTTTTCTCAAAAATTTATCCTATAAATTGCAGATTTGTAAGATACAATGGATGCATTTATCTTATAAACTTTAAGTAACTTTAATTATACCTATAAAAAATTAATAACATATTTAATTAATATTTATTTAATATGAGATTTTTACCGAAGTGAGCTTCGGTATCTGATGATTACGTTCCAAATTACTCAAAATCAAGTATTAAAAAAAAAAAAAAAAAAAAAAAAAAAAAAAAAAAAAAAAATCAATTTAAATTTAAACAGTGTAAAGTTTTATAATTTAGACAATTTTATTTCTTTAACTGGTAATAAATAATAGTTTGCATCATTTTCTTATATTTTCTGATAAAACAGCTTTTAAAAAACATCCAGTTAATTAAAAGAACCAGTATTCAATGCTGTATTACAAAATGCCATCAAAAACTTTATTTTCTTTATAGTCATATACAGTACAGTCAACTCCCTCTAATCCACAGATTTATAATCTGCAAATCCTTCTAATCCATAATTGATTTTTTAATGTAAAAGAAATTTACATCTCATATTTTTAAAAAAAAATCACATTTCTCACATTTTTACTTTTTTTTAAATCAAATTTTTAGCTTAATCCTTGCTTTGAAACACAATTGGAGAGGGGGGAGAGTAACATTCTTGTATTATTATCCTGCAATTCATGCAGACTAGCACTTAAAACAAACCACTATTACATCAGTGTTTAACAAAATTTATCAGTGATGAATATTATTTCCGAACTTTCAAAAGTATTTTGTTTTGTATTTTTTTAAATATGTTTGTTTACATTATACTGGTACTTATTATTTGAATATGCTTGAATTATTTATCATTATATATGAATGAGATAGATTAGTCTTATTAATATTGAAGAAATATTTTATTCTAAAATTTATTAGAAATCGTCTTTCCATTTTGATGTCTATTTATGAATTAATAATAACCGACTTTGTATCTGCAAAAGAAAACAGTAAACAAAGGCAATGATCTCTAATCTGCAAATTCCTATAATCCGCACAACCTGTGGACAAAACTTTTGAGAGTTAGAGGGAGTTGAGGGAGGGGGGGGGGGGGGGGGGTAACATTAGTGGTGATCTCGTGCAACAATACACGAATACAATTTTACTGCAGAACAATATAGTATAAACAATTGCGTGTACTCATTCAATTCATCTCATTCAATTAAATATTTTATAGCAATGTTTGACACAACACAATATAAATAATTATAAATAATAAAAGTTTTAGTTTTGATACAGAAGTTTTTTTTTAAGTGAATTGTTATTCGAAAGTTGCAGACAAAAACTGTCCACAAGCCGCTTTTCTGTGTCTGCAACTATGTTGCGGTGTTTCTGCCACTGGGTCGAAATCCATCGTTTCATGTCTTATTAACAAAATTTACCTTTATCATGGCTAATTGCTCAAATAAGCGATTGTTTCTCTTTTTCACTAAATAAAGATATGCAAAGATAACATCCTATATAACGTACACCTATATAACAGGCACTTTTTTCGTTAATATAATTTAAGTCGATTTTGTAAATACCGGGTGTGGAATTATTGTCTATTTTATCTTTTTCGTTCCTAATATGTTGGATAACAGGCGCTTTTTTCGTTAATATAATTGAAGTCGATTTTGTAAATACCGGGTGTGGAATTATTGTCTATTTTATCTTTTTCGTAATATGTTGTTCATCCAACATATTAGGAACGAAAAAGATAAAATAGACAATAATTCCACTCCTGGTATTTACAAAATCGACTTCAATTATATTAACGAAAAAAGTGCCTGTTATATAGGTGTTACAAAAAGGAAAATTTACGATCGTGAAAAAGAATATAAATCAGATTTAAAACATCATAGGCTATCTACCGCGCTCTCCTCTATCCACCATAATAACCCTATCAACATTAACTCAATTACTACTAAAAAACTTGCTCCATATAATAATCACAGTTATGCCCTAAAACGAGAGGCCCTCTAAATTCTGACTAACCCCTACGCAATTAACGAAAGAGAACACGCAACAATACCGAAAGAATGGCAGCTAGAGACCCGACCCGAACCCGACAGATGAATTTTAAATCAACCTGAAATTCGACCCGAACCCGACAAAAAAATTTTCATCAATCCGAAACCCGAACCGAACCCGACAAAAAAATTTTCATCAACCCGAAAACCGACCCGAACCCGCAACAGAGAATTTTTTGCAACCCGAACCCGACCCGAAACCCGAAAAATAGTCAACATTACTTATTCATCTAAAAATCATACAAAATAAGGTAAAATGATATAACATGATATAAAACAAATTTTCATTGTCACACAGTTGGTAAATTATTAAAAAAAAAAAAACTAGTATGTTGTGGCCTCCACAAGACATTCTTCTATATTTTTCTGTCAAGTTCACTAAGTACGAATAATTTATTAAAACTATTATTAAAACGTTTAACGTGATGAATGCAAATAATTTTCATCTTGGGGAAATCTAACACTAAATATCCAAAGAGAGACAGTTTTATCGTCTATAAATAACTTCTTAAACAGTACGTTTTTTAAAATGGTTGTCTCACATATCATGGTTCGTACAGTTGTATGGCACAGAATTTGAGATATAGTCATCCTGTTATCGATGAAATTTGCAGTATAACAACGCCATTTATTGGCCGACAAGCATTAAAACTGAGTCAGCATAATGTCTCATAATCTCGCCTTCTCACATATTAAGTTTTGTTTGATGATACACAATAGAACATGAGATATAGCTTTCCTTGTAATTATGGAAATCGCTGTGTAGAAGCGCCAGCTGTTGAGCGGTTTACACCAAAATTTGACAGGTGCTAATATATATTAAATGGCACCTACATACAAATTTATATAAAATTCTGTGCAGTAGTTCTTGAGATATAGCCTTTCCTTAAATTGCGAAAATCGCTGTGTAGCAGCGCCACCTGTTGGCTGATAGGCATTCAAATTGAATCAGCATAATATCTCATATTGGTCTTTTCACATATCAAGTTTTGTTGGATTATGCGCAACAGAACCTGAGATAGAGCTTCCCCTGAAATTGCAGAAATCGCTGTATAGCAGTGCCACCCGTCGAGCGGTTGACACCAAATGTTGATAGAATCTAATACTTTCTTTTTCTGAATATAGAAGAAAATTTAAAAAAAAAAAAAAACTTGTAAACTGGGAAATCTTTTCAATTTCCAGAATGTAAATGCGAGGTTATACTGTATTTGTATTTCTTTAATTTATATATTAACAACAGTCGAGAAAGATTTATAATACATTTCTAATTTTCATACAATTTCTACAAAAGACACATATTAGTTTCGTTGAAGAAAAGAAAACAGATCCAGATACAAATACGGATTCATTTTTTCTGGCGGATATCCGCGGATACGAATAGGGAGATCCGGTACATGTCTGCCCACCAGCATTCGAGCGGTTCTGTGCTTGAAGCTGGTAGATGGAAGGTGTCGGGTTCGATCCTTGGTCGCGTTCATCGACCTAGTTGTTCGGAGTTTTCCGTGGTTTCCTCCGAAACACGCGTAAATACGGGCTAGGACCCCTTAGAAAGACTCAAACGGAGGGCATTCTCCCTATAGGCCTAGGACACATCTGGAGAGAATCGGCCTTAAATCCTCTAACCAAACAACCAACCGATAAATGTCTAGTATGTGCAGAATGTTTAAATTAGTTACATAGTTGTAAACATGCCTATAAATGTATGTTTAAAATTGTAAAAAATATTTTGAAAGGCGTTCTCAAGTCGACCCGACTTGTTGAAAACCAAACCCGACCTGCAAGAAAAAAAATTCAGTCAACCCGACCCGCACGAAAAAAAGATCAGTCAACCCGACCCGCAAGAAAAAAAATTCTGTCAACCCGACCCGCGTGGCGGGTCGGGTTCGGGTAAAATCGGGTTACCCGACCCGATGCAGGACTCTAATGGCAGCCAATCTTAAATTTAACTGAAGTGAAGCGAGGAGAACTAACGAGCCGACGAGGATCAACAATAGAGACAGATGATGAGAAAGAAGTCACTTAGCACCTGATGATGAGTGTGACGCACTTGAAATACGTATTGTGCATAAAAGAAATAAGGACATTATGTAAGGTAATTGTGTAAATTTATTTAATAGACAAACATATTTAAAAAATATGAAACAAAACATTTTTGAAACTACGGAAATAATATTCATCACTGATTATTTTTAATTTTGTTAAACATTGATGTAATAGTGGTTTGTTGTTTGTTTTAAATTTTTCATATACTTTCCTGACATTCTTTGGATTGACTTAGCATTAGTCTGTGTGAATTGCAGGATAATAAATACAAGAGTGTTAGTCTCTCCCCCCACCCCCACCCCCTTCAATCGTGTTTCAAAGCAAGGATTAAGCTAAAAATTTGATTAAAAAAAAGGTAAAAATGTGAGAAATGTTGTGATTTTTTTTTTTTTTTTTTTTTTTTTAAATATGAGATGTAAATTTCTTTTACATTAAAAAATCAATTATGGATTAGAAGGAGTAGCAGATTATAGATCTGCAGATTAGAGGGAGTTCACTGTACTGTATATGACTATAAGGAAAATAAACTTTTTAATGACATTTTGTAATACAGTAATTATTGCATACTGATTATTTTAATTAACTGGATGTTTGTTAAGAGCTGTTTTATCAGAAAGTATAAGCAAGTGATCCAAACTATTTATTACAAGTTAAAGAAATAAAATTGTCTAAATTATAAAACTTTACACTGTTTAAATTGAAATTGATTTTTTTTACTGGATTTCAAGTAATTTGGAATGCGATTATCTGATACCGAAGTTCAGTTTCGTAAAAATCTCATAATTATTAATTAACTATGTAATTAAATTTTTATAAGTATAATTAAAGTTACTTAAAGTTGTTTATAAGATAAATGCATCCATTGTAGCTTACAAGTCTGCAATTTATAGGATAAATATTTAAGAAAAACAGTTTCTCCCATTTCTTCCACTTGGTAGAAACCTATTTCTTCCAGCCGGTTTTTTCCGCCTTGGAAGAAACTTGCCAACCCTGCTTGAAAATTATCACAATAACTTTTGAACCGATTTGCTTAAAACTCCATATATAAATAGCCCTCTTTAATAAATCCACCAAGTTCATTAATAAATTGTTGCTGCCATTTTGAAAAAAAATGGTGGCGACTTCATAAGAAAAGATAAATCGACCTAACCTTCCTATGAGCCGGAACGACTTGTTTTAATTTTTTGATCAATAACCTCTAAAAAGTAATGATATCAGTACAAAAACCCTTAACGGGTTAAAAGTTTGTGACGCAGCTACCTTATCACTATAAGAATTTGAAATATGGGTCTTAAAAATAATGATATCAAATTTTTAGTGACGCTTTTCTATTAGTTAAAATATACATAGATATTCTTATTTGATCATTTGCTTTTTTCTTTTATTTATATTTACAATGCAAACATAATATTTTTAACTTCATGATAAGACAAATATATAAAATATACTCACTGATGCTTTTCATTTGCATTTCAATTTCAAAATAACAGTTTTAAAAGGAATGATATAAAAATTCCAGTCACGCCTCGGTGTCATTTTAAAAGATTTGTTTTTAGATTCCATTAAAATTACCTTTGTTTTGTCTAATAAAGTATATTTACACATTGAAACAGTGCTTTTAATTTTCAAATATACTGTCAAATAATCACACTTTCACTGAGTTTGCATTATAAATTAAAATTATTTATTTCAATAAATCAATTTGTCTTTTGCGTCACGCTATCCAAAACTGCAAGTAAAATTTGTGCAAATGTTTTCTTTGCATCACACTGTCTCTTTGCACAAATTCTCACTTAGTTGGATACTATGATACAAAATAACATTTACATATTATTTTACTCACAGTTTTGGATAGCATGACGCAAAAGACAAATTGATTTATTGAAATAAATAATTTTAATTTATAATGCAAACTCAGTGAAAGTGTGATTATTTGACAGTATATTTGAAAATTAAAAGTACTGTTTCAATGTGTAAATATACTTTATTAGACAAAACAAAGGTAATTTTAATGGAATCTAAAAACAAATCTTTTAAAATGACACCGAGGCGTGACTGGAATTTTTGTATCATTCCTTTTAAAACTGTTATTTTGAAATTGGAATGCAAATAAAAAAGCATCAGTGAGTATATTTTATATATTTGTCATATCATGAAGTTAAAAATATTATATTTGCATTGTAAATATAAATAAAAGAAAAAAGCAAATGATCAAATAAGAAAATCTATGTATATTTTAACTAATAGAAAAGCGTCACTTAAAATTTGATATCATTATTTTTAAGACCCATATTTCAAATTCTTATAGTGATAAGGTAGCTGTGTCACAAACTTTTAATCCGTTAAGGGTTTTTGTACTGATAGTTATATACCAAAAATTTCTCCACTTTCATTGTAAAAAAAACTTTTAACAATTAACACTTAGAACTTACTTATAATTACATTAATGTGGGCCCGCGAACATTCATACCAAAAATAAATAATATAACTTAAGCCTGACATCACAACCACAATGAAAGCCAAAAAATTACAAAGGTTAAATTTGAACAATGATTCCAAAAAAATTATATTTATACAAAGATTCATACAAAAGTTCAAAACAATTTTTACTTTAACTATAATTACTATTTCATCAATTGAAATTAAAGAAAATTTTCTTATTAAATTTTGCCAAGTAATTTCTGGTGAGAGCTTTGGTAAAATGATTGGCATAATTAAGTTTACTACAAACATACTTCAATTCAAAAACTTCATTAAACAGCCATTTTCCTATAAAATCAATTTTACGTTAATATGCTTCGAACGGTTATTTTTAATTGGAGACTTAGTAAAATCTATGGCTGGCATATTATCTGCAAAAAGAGTTGGTAAGTTATGTTGACCTGGAATTAATTTAAAATTTAATCAGTCTTCTAAAGTGTGATCAAACTATACAAGCTCTTTAACACATTCGCACATTGCAATGAACTCGCTATCCATTGTTGAGAGACTTACCCCCCCCCCCTTCTTTAAATGTACACCGAGATAGGGGACTATTATATCCAAAAACACTATTTGCCCCACATAGAAATGAAGTCATCCCTATTCATTGTGAAATCTGCATCAGAATATGCCACCAAATTTGGATTCTTACAAAACAAATTTAAACTATATTTATGAGTACATAACACATACCCTAGTAACTTTAATAGACCATGCCAATGAACTAAGCTGGGGTTACTCTGGAATTGAGAAAATATGTTTACTGTGTATGCAATGTCAGGTCCCGTCCTACTAGCAATAAAGGATAAGCATCCTAAAACGTTACAATATGGGTACTTGGATATCTCATCTACTTCATTTTGGTTAGACGGACAATCTTTCTTTTAATATTTGCAGCCTTTAACTATTGGAAGATTTGAAAAAGGGATTTTAAATTTTTCAAACCTTTTTATAAATTTCTTCAATATAAAGTTCCTGTGACAACTGTACACATCCATCATTATATTGAAATTCCATCCCCAAAAGTTTTTTCGTTTTTCCCAAGATTTTAAGATCCAATTTCAATTCCAAAGAAGCAATAATTTTATTAATTTGACTTTTTGTTTTCCTAAAAATCATAATGTCATCAACATAAATTTAAAGTACTATGTTATCCTCAAAATAGTAAGAGCAATTACATCAGTTAAACTTTTTAAAACCCAAATCTACTAACACACCGTTTAGTTCGTAGTACCATAATCTACTACTCTGATGAAGACCATAAAGTGCCCGATCCAATTTGCAAACTAAATTTTCACTTCCTTTAAATCTCTGTGGTTGGGACATATAAATATCCTCATGTAAAGGAGCGTATAAATGTGCACATTTTATGTCACACTGTACGTTCTCCTACCCAAAACAAGAGACAAGCAATGAGAAGAAAAACCGAATGATCGAAAAGTTGACAACAGGAGAAAAGGATTCATCATAATGTTCTCTTTTAATCTGATGGAATCCTTGAGCAACTAGTCTCGCTTTATAGCGAACTATATTTCCCTACTCATCTTTCTTTGTAGCAAAAACCCATCGATTACCTAAAACTAATTTATTTTTTGGCAAATTTACTAAGTGCCAAACCTTTCTTTCCTCCATGTTTCTCATCTCCTCATTCATTGCTTCCCTCCAGTTCAAAACTTGAGCTGATTTAAGTGCTTGATTATAAGTTAGGGATTATCATATCTAGTCATGCAGATGTGGTAGATTTGTTAGTTAAGTTCGATGATGGGACTAAATTAACCCGACTAAAAGTATTTCCGTCAACAATGCCTTCATACAAATTTTTACCTGAAAAATCGAAAAGGGATGGGTTGAATTTGATATCGTTTTTACTACAAAAAAATTTTACTTCATTTAATGATCTTAGTCAGGTGTTAGTACCATCAGGATAGTAATAAATGTCAACCCTATTACCTATTTTTCTGGGTACCGGGAATCTTCTGCAGATTACTTCTGAAGGAATAACAGTGGTAACAGGTTCTTCCTCATCGTCAGACAGCAATGGTCTAATATCTAAGGTGACATCAACAGGATCTGAACTGGAATAATCTCCTGAATTGATCACTAGCTCCATCACGTCATCTAACAAGGTACCCATCACAGCTCCACTACTACTAACCTCCTTATAAATAGAATCTGAAAAACTCAAATTCAATACATTTATTAATATCACACAATCAACTGATTGGGAAGAAAATCATTTTTATTGGAAATTTATTTTTCCAACTGAGATTTTCCAACTACTTTTTCCAGGGTTCGACTGCCGGTCCAGGCATTATTTTCACTCAGTTGGAAAAATAAATTTCCAATCAAATTCAATAACTTTATCACTTTCCTCAACCCAAACTCTAAAACCTTTAGTTTTTAATGTGTATCTGACTATTACCCCCTTTTAGATTTCGATTCAAATTTACTTGCCCTTTTCCGCTTTGGAATCCCTACATAACACACCAAACCAAATGGCTTAAAATGTCTTACTGAAGGCTTGTTGCCGGTATATAACTCAAATGGTGTTTTATTTTGTCCGCAATCTATTACCCTATTCCAAACGTAACAAAAGTACAATGCAGCTTCAGGCCAAAATTTAGACACTAATCCACTCTCCGTTAACATGGCGCGGATACAGTTCAAAGATGTCTGATTAAGACGTTCACACGCTCCATTTTGTTCAGGAGTAAAAGTGTTTGTGAATTTGTGTATTATTCCATTTTTATTACAAAAGTCCTGGAAAAGATCATTTTTTTAACTCTGTGCCATTGTCAGTTCGGATGGATTTTAATTTTGTGTTTAAGAATCTTTCAGCCCTCGCCACATGTTTTTCAAAAATTTCAAAAACTTGAGATTTTTCTTTTGGTGGCTAAATAGTTCTTTTAGAAAACTCATCTATTATGGAAAGAAAATATCGCTCACCATTTCTACCGATTATTTTTGTAGGACCCCATACATCCATAAAGTTTTTTTCTAATGATTTACTTAAATTTCCCTCATTAACTGGTTTAAAAGAAACTCTTTTCTGTTTACTCAATTTACACGGTTCGCAGTTAATAGACTTATATTTTAGCTTGGGGAGACCCTTTACACCATTATTTAGACTTGTATTTACTACTAAGTCTACTAATATATCCAAAACGAGAATGCCATTGTTCAACATCTTTTACATTTTTTTTTCTCTTTTACTGACATTAGACAAGACAGGATTTTGGTGCCCCCACCCCCCACTTTCTTCCAAATTTTGAATGTTACACTCTAATTCCTGATTATTACTAAAATGTTTGGGATTAGTATGATATATACTGTCTTTTAACCTAGCAGTGAACAAAAAGTTTCTTTTCCAAAAACTGATATTTTGCAACCCCCACCGGAAAAACTGGCACCGATAATGTCCATTTTCGGATCTGACAGTAAATTTTTTCTCAACTTAGATGAATATAAAACATTATCCAAAATACACTCTCGATTGTTAAAGGATAATTTTACAGAACCTTTTCCCTCAATCGGGACACTGACCCATCCACCGCGACAACAATGTTTTCACCCTCAAGAGGTACATAGTCTAAAAAATAGTTTTTATTGTTACAGAAATGATGGGAGGCCGCGGTGTCAAAAGACGAGCGACTGCCATCATCATTCAGATTACTATAATTTAGCTGTGCTAAGTAATGAAAATTAGGAGGGGACTTTTTATTCTTGTTTTTGTCACGGGGAACTGAGCCATTAACATTTCTACTTAAATTCACTTTACAATCTTTTTTCAGGTGACCCGGTTTATTGCAACAATAACAAACTAAAGTTCTCTTTATAGGTCTTTTATTATTCTTATATTGGGTATTTTGTGCCTCTATGGAAAGTTCAGTTTTCCTGTCCTCGTCTCTCAATTTAAGTCTTGTTTCTTCAGAATTAAGTTCATTTATAATATTCTGATACGTAAACTCTTTCTCAGGCCATCGTAACATAAATTGCACCACGGCATCAAATCTACGTGGCAGAAAACGAAGAAATTGAAAACAGACGTAAATATCGAGGATTGGATGTCTAGTATCCCTCAACTGTTCAACTATTTTTGATATTCTACGACTATACTGATTTATAGATTCGTGATCATGAAATATGCACTGCAACAAACTTGAAAAAATTTGCATGTGCTTGGCCCTGAAATCCGAAATCAAATATTTTTTTAATTTTTTCCAAGCCTCTATCAGACAAATACAATGATCGACTATATTCCTAAATTCTGGTGATATATGCGGGTAAATCGTCGGTAATGCCGTACGTGAATGGGCTTTAAATGATTCAACATTCTTTACAGTTACACCATCACACAATTCTGGTAACTTCTGTGTGCCATTAAAAATTTCCCGACAATTTTATTCCAAAAGAATAATTTTTACATCTTTTACCCATGTTGCATAATAATCAGCATTCAATTTCTCTATAGCAGTTAATATAGTCACAGCCATTATAAAGCAACAATCTTAATTGCCAAAACGAACTTAAATACAACCATCAATCAATAAAGACAACAGAAAAGATGGTAAAAAAAAAATACAAAGTCAATAAAAATGCACTTTGTTTACAAAGACACAACCCATAATCAAATATGATGGCACATTTAAATTTATTTAAATTTTATGTTAATGCAAAGCAAGATTTGCACAATGGCAGCTTAACTTTCTATTGGTAAGTTTGATTAAGGTATGTTTTGACAATAAGACTGACGCCACTGACACATATTTTATCAAAATAACAAAGTTTATTAATGGCTTAAAATGTAACAAAAATATATATGCAACATAGGTTAGAACTATCAACAAAAAACATATTAAAAGTATTGCTGGGAAACAAACTTAACTATAAAAAAGTAAAAAAAAAATGTTACTTTAGCTCTTAAGTTCAACTTGAAAAAACAGCATGCATCTGATCACCAGCATAAACACCATTGAGGAATGCATACTTGAATCAATAGGATTCTAAAAACTCCAAGAACCAAAGCACCATGTTAAAACTAATGATCTCCACGACCAGCGTTAGACCAGCAGAAAAGCCAACTGCTTGCACTAAACACTAATGAAGCACTTCCATTTCTTAACAGGCTTATGGAAGAAGAGCAAACACTAGCCATACACCCCTTTTATCTAAAACGGCAGGTAGAGGTGAAGACTCACGGTCGCCACTCGCCACGTGGC
Organism: Salticus scenicus; assembly: GCA_963930645.1. NCBI lineage: Eukaryota > Metazoa > Arthropoda > Arachnida > Araneae > Salticidae > Salticus > Salticus scenicus. Next base: position 12,735,790 of record OZ005651.1, on the reverse strand, counting down.
GACTTAATTTGAAAAAGTGGCGATCAAAAAAAATTAGTATGATCGCCATTTTTTCCGCGAATCCGCGAAAATATTTCTTCCGTTTTTAAAAAAATCGCGGATATCGTTCGTTTTAAAAAAAAGAAATCCCGTTAATGACCGGCGATTGTTTAATGGGATTTCGATGATGATCGCGCCTTCCTATTTCCAATCTTTCTCCATCCACAACATAAATGTCAATATTCATTTAAAACTTGCTTTATGAGATTCTAGAATCTAGAATGAAATAGAATTGTTAAATATTTCTTGTTTGTGTAATTATTTTTTGCCTCTCTCCCCCTTTTCTTAGTTCCAACTAGCGATCGCCGATCAAATGTTCTGCAGTTGTTTCTCAGTCTTTCTTCATCCATAATAAAATGGCAATATTCATTTTAAACTTGCTTTATTGGATTCTAGAAGTAGAATTGAGAATTTAATATTTCTTATTAATGTAATTATTTTTTTAATCCCCCTCCTCCTTTCCCCATTTGTAGATAGTGATAAATGATCAATTCTAGAAACAATAAAGCGATGGAAGTGCTTAATAACTTGATGAATATATTTATATTTTCTCAATTAAATTATATGTTTGTGATCAATTCTAGAAACAATAAAGCGATAGAAGTGCTTAATAACTTGATGAATATATTTATATTTTCTCAATTAAATTATATATTTGTATTTCATATCTATACCAAATGTGTAAACAGGAGGGGGAGGGATGAAAAACAGATTTTTAGGTACGAAATTTTTTTCTAAATCAGTTTAAGAAAATTAATGCTCGGTTGATTTCATATGTGTTTAAAACTGATAATTAAATACTATATATATATTAATGTATATTCATAAAAATTTTATTTTATATATGTTTGAAAAATTTGTTTTTCTGATGGTATGAAATTTTTATAAGGTTTTATGTGGATATAAAAGTAAGTGCAGTTATATTAAAGAATTTGTTTGTGTTAATGAAATAATCCTGAAAATGTTTAAAGTAGATAAAAGCTATATATAACTGTTTAGGTAGTCAATTTATTGAAAGTGATGCTAATAATGTCCCACCAATCATGTTTACAGAAAATTTTCAGCAAATTTCTAATTTTAGCAATCACATGCCAGTTTAGGCTAGTACAGATTCTTTGCCTCCCCACTCCCTCCTCAGACTCAAAATAATTTTGTTTTCCTCTAATTCTGATCATAATTATTTTCCATTTGCAGATGGAAGTGCCAGACTAAGTGAAATTTATTAAATGAATCAAATTTTTGAATTTTTTTTTTTTTGCAATAGGGCATAAAATAAAAATTCTTGTAAAACACAAATTGTGTATGAGAAATCACATTGTCAGATCATATCATCATTATAGCCTGCTGTTTTCCGTAGCCAAATGCATGTATTAATATTTATGAAAGTCCATATATTTTCCCTCATTACTAAAACTTTGAATTTTAAAGTCTTCTTTCTAAGTACTATAGTTATTAATAGCATTTAAAAAAAGCTGGATTACATGCTATTATAACTACATGCTTATAGAACTCACTCTTAAAGCACTAACAAGAATAAAATCATAAGCATTCACAGTGGAAGTTCAAACGAGGTCATATCTTCCCTCAAAAGCCAAATCTCTTTTCAATGATTTAATTACTCAATCTATTTTATTTTTCTCCTACCTCCTTTCATTTCAGATATTGAAAAATTTAAACTAGAGAAGTGCGTAAGTTTTTTAAAATATTTTTTTTTTTTTTTTTTTTTTTTTCAAATAATACCCATTTATTTTTTTATTGGCAGAAATACACACATATCATAAAAAACGACAGTTTTTTGAGTGACGCAGCAAAGCTCAAATAAAGCTTAGCAGCGACACTCTATATATACAGCAAATTTAACATCAAATTAATTTGGAAACGCCGACATTTAATATCTCGGTAAATAGGAGATATTTTGATCTGATGTTTTCAGAATAATATTTCATCTTCTGCCTGATGCTATCCTGAAAGTTTCACACTTCAACAATGTATATATTTTGAGATCTGTAGTTGCAATTTAAGACTTCAAAGGTAAAAAGTGTTATCGTGTGAGTTTTTTTTCTCGATAACGGCTCGGAGAAATTTTATGAAATTGATATATGATATTAATTTTTTTTTGTCTGAGAAGCATGACATGCGCCGTTTTTCCCAAAAAAATTATGTTTTTTTAATATATTTCACTTTAAAAATGGAACCATATTTCCTCGCGGATTACACTATTTTCTTTCGCATCGCTCAAAAGAAAAGAATGTAATCCGGTTTGGAATGTTCGTGGACGTATACAGTCTTCGCTTCCATTTGAAATATTCAATCTCAGATAGGTAATTTGGCTCCATCTATCGGCAGTTAGTGTCAAAAACAAACTTACAAAATAAAATATTTTTCTTTCTTTAATATATATATTAAATGAGTTGTTTATTTAGAGATTTGTATTTTATATAATATTTTTTTTTATCAAAAATATTCATTCAATTCATATTGTTTTCAAGTTGATACGTTGTTAACTTTCAAAATTGGTTTTATTTTAAAAAGTGATTGCAACAACAAAAACCTTTTTCTTTACTTTAATAAAAATGATAGATAATATCATAATCATATGCAAATATTTGTAATTTTTTTTTTTTTTTAAACTAAGTGATAAATCACTTAAACTATGGATAGAAAAAATCCCGAAAATAATAATAATAATAATAATTAATTGATTAATTTGCTCATTAAATTTCTATAATATAGTATGTAAATGAAATATTTTACAAAGATTATAATAATTATAATATATCAAATCCAAATCTAAAATTTCATGTTTTCTGTTATTATTATTTTTTTACTTTTATAATGTAATAAAATAAAAAAAAAATAAAAAACTCGTTTACCAAACACTTAAATGCACTGGAAAAACTCTGAAAACAGAATTAAAATTAGTAAAATAAGTAATAAAATAAAATGAAGTAAAATACATCTTTATTTGACTTTAATTTAAACCCATAATATATTTTTAAAAATATTAATTAATTAATTTTGTTTTTCGCATTGTGATACTTAATTTTACGAAATAATACATTTCTGCAAAGCATGCTGGTAAAATAATTAAGAATTATATAGTGTGTTATTTTATAAATTACTTTGTTCATTAAATTTCTAGTAAAAAACGATACTACTTAAATATTTACCAGTATAAAAGTTTCACATTTTAAAGATTTTTCTATTTTTATTTATTTTTCTCTTTTAAATCAAATCTATACTTAAAAAATAATTCTTTCTTTCTTTCTTAAATTTAACAGTAGGGAGCAGGAATGAATATAATAATAAAAGCTACTCTTAAAAAAAAAAAAAAAAAAAAAAAAAAATCCTCCTTAAATTGTATAGACTTATTTCTTACGTATACTATTGATATAAAATGAAATTATCATGCATCTGCAACCTTTAAATTAGAAATTAATAATACATTTCAAATTTTGTATTATTTTGCAAATTTTGTTTATTGCCTTTATTCAGAAATTGCAGTTTATTGTCTTCCCTTAGTATATGTTTATTGCCTTCAGAACATCAGGTTTTTCCCCCCACAAAATGGGTATTTTTGAAATAGTGATTGCTGATACCAAACGGTACTGCTAGGACTTCCCTGGTTAATCGATTTTAGAAAAATGTGTTTCTGAAGTTCATACAAATTCTTGAAAAACAGTGTCGAATACGAATTATTCAATTTGTTTTTCTATATCCAGTAATTTTCGGAATTTCTAAAAACTGTAAAACACGCCTTCGACAATTTTACGGTATTTTCTTTAATTAAAAAAAAAAAAAAAAAAAAAAAAAAAAAATGTATGGTGGGGGTGGCACAAGGTGTCAAACATGGGCAAATTTTAATTTTGTAAATGTGAAAATTGGGGGAAGGGGGGCATCTGTTACTTTGATGGAAAGACCTTTTCAAAACAACATTTTAACAAAAAATGTTTTTCTCTATAATTATTAGTTAGAAAAATATGAAAGAAAATTTTTCTTTTAAAGTCTTCCGCCCGGGTCTCGAAAACACCTTGGAAATTCTAAAAACCTAAAAAAAAGGGAGGGTGGGGCTTAATCAGTTTGAAAGATCATTGAACATAAACAATTTCTAAAAAAAAAAAAAAAAAAAGAAAGAAAGAAAGAAAGAAAGACATTGAAGCTGTATTGCGATAGGGGGGACCTTGTAAGGCAAACAGTAAAATTTGGAGGGAATTAAGAGCTCATTTAAAGTTCTTACTTACAGACTCATATTCAATTTGCACGTTTCTTACAATTTTCAAAAATTTCGAGTGGTTTCCGATAGATTTGGGGAGAAAGATGGGACTTTTAGAAAAAAAAAATATATTTATAAGTTCCTTAAAAATGCCCCACCAGCGGCCGAGTGTTGGATGAGAGGTGCCGGATTCGATCCCATCCCGCACTCTTTGACTTAGGCGTTCCTTCCGTGTTTTTCTCCGAAACTCGCTTGAATACAGGCTTCGACCCCTTAGAAAGACTTCATGGAGGCCATTCTACCTATATGCCTAGGACCCTAGCGTAGTCAGTTGGCCTTAAAACCTACTACCAACCAACCTTAAAAAAGTATCGTTGAAGTGATTGTATCTAGAAGATTTCTCGAAGTGCTAAAAAGTCCTTATCATTTAAAATGTTAATGTTAGATCTCTTAGTATACTTTTTACCCCCATAACCCAATTTTAGAAAATGAGACAATGTCCAAAATCCCTTTACCACGTTTTATAAAATTTTCAGGAATTCTAGCGTGATTACGAAATACCAGGAAGAATGTGGGAACTATCTACAGTATATTTAACCAGATCGGAATAAAACTACATTCAACAAAACATTTTCTAAAAAATGTTTTCCCGATTAAAATTTTGAAATTGGTCTAACTGATTGCCCCCCTCCTATTTTCCCCATCTGAATTAATTTTAAACCAAACAAAATCTCCCTCAAATTGATTAAGCATCTTTTTAAGAATTATCAGAGTTTCCAAAGGAGGATCTGAACCCCACCCCCATGGTGCTAGGTATTTTGGAAAATTACTGTCAAATCCTTACAACATTTTACTTTAAACATCTCCAATTAAAAATATAACAAAATATTAATATTTTGTTCATTCAATTCTACCATTTAAAAACTTGCGTTTATTTTTTTTTTTTTTTATCTAACCATAATCTATGCGGTGAATGGGGCTCTTTAAAAACTTATTCATAACACTTTTTTACAAAAACTTTCGTACACAAATATTTTTTGAACATAATTAAATACTTTGTTGAACTATTTAAGAAACAGATGAACCGTTGAGCCAAAGAAATTGAATATTAAATAAAATAAAATAAATCTCTCTCTCTCTCTCTCTCTTTTTTTTTTTTTTTTTTTTTGTAGAAATTGTTTGTTATTTTTAAAATATACTATATTATGCCTTTGTAATGTTGCGTGTTTTCATCACACAACAAAAAATATTCTTTCTTAAAGTTTTTTATTTATCCCTTTTCATAAATTTTTAAAATTTCATTTAGTTTGTTATTTTGTTCGAGGTAAAATTTAATGTGGTATGAACTATGAAACTGCACTTTTTATACAGCGTTACAAACTCATTGCCATGCTCTTTTAATTTTACATTTTAATCATTAACCCCTAAAAAGTAATAATATCAATACAAAAAACCCTTAACGGGTTAAAAGTTTGTGACGCAGCACTGTACTTTATGGCTATAAGAATTAGAAATATGTACGGGTCATAAAAATAATGATATCAAATTTTCAGTGACGCTTTGCTATTAATTAAAAAATACAGATTTTCTTATTTGAATTTTTTTTTTTTTTTTTTTTCTATTTAATTTTTACAGTGTAAACGTTATTTTCAACATAAAATAATGTATAACATTTACTTACCGATACCTTTTCATTCACATCTCTTATAATATCAAACTATGTGTTTTAAAAGAAATGATATGAAATTCCAGCAACGCAGTGATGTTACACTAAATGATTTGTTTTTAAATTCCACTGCAATTATTTTGTTTTGCATATTAAAGTATATTTGCACATTGAAATATTCCTTTTAATTTTCAAATACAAAGTCAAATATATCACATTCATTAAGTTTATATTATGTACTGAAATGTATTTATTTCAATGAATTATTTTATCTTTTGCGTCATGCTATTCAAAACTACAACTAAAAATTTCACTTTTTTTTTTTTTTTTTTTTTTGCAGCACACTATCTATTTGCATGCTTTTTCAATTAATTTGGATAAGATGGCACAAAATAAACATTTCCATAAATTTTACTTGCAGTTTTGGATAGCGTGACACAAAAGATAAAATAATTCATTGAAATAAATACATTTCAGTACATAATATAAACAACTTAATGAAAGTGATATATTTGACTGCGTATTTGAAAATTAAAAGCAATATTTCAATGTGCAAATATACTTTAATATGCAAAACAAAATAATTGCAGTGGAATTTAAAAACAAATCATTTAGTGTAACATCACTGCATTGCTGGAATTTCATATCATTTCTTTTAAAACACATAGTTTGATATTATAAGAGATGTGAATGAAAAGGTATCGGTAAGTAAATGTTATACATTATTTTATGTTGAAAATGACGTTTACACTGTAAAAATAAATAGAAGAAAAAAACAAATTCAAATAAGAAAATCTGTATTTTTTAATTAATAGCAAAGCGTCACTGAAAATTTGATGTCATTATTTTTAAGACATGTACATATTTCTAATTCTTATAGCCATAAAGTACAGTGCTGCGTCACAAAGTTTTAACCCGTTAAGGGTTTTTTGTATTGATATTATATATACATGTTTATTGTATTATTAAATGACTATTAATACAATAGTCATTTAATAATAATGACTACTGTATTATTATTAAAATAATACAATAAAGAGCACTATTTCTTAATTTAATTTTCCGACCATATCGTTTGTGTTTTTATGCTTTTATGCACATACACTTATATATCATATATATATATATATATTATGTGGATGAATCCAATGTATAACGACGACGAATCATGAGTGGCCACTGAGTTCCTTATGTCCAGTGGCCACTGGCCACTTCTAAAAATTTTAAGTCTTGACCTCTAACGGCAGGGATTCTCCTTCAGCCAACAGCCAACTGCAGACTAACTCCTGTCACAACAAATCCGCAGATGCCACGCTAGACAGTCACGTGCGTCCGCTGCCAATGATGCAATGTAATCAATGACGGCTAGTGATGTCATTAGCTATGTCACAGGTCGAAAAACTGGAAGTGAATGACGATCTTTTCACACAGTAGTTTGCTAGCGAAAATTGCCGATGAAAAAATGTGAAGAATGTAATTAAAATGATGCTGGTGACGAGATGCAAAAACATGCAATTTAAATTAAAGAAGGATAAAACAACAGCTTACAAGAGTTTAACTCAGGAAAACACAGTTTAAATGTAAGTTAATAATACTTTAGTTTTTCAAAACCCATTAGTATTAATGTCTATTTATTAAATATAATGCTTTTGCAAAAAGTAATCTTAAATAAAGGAAACATTTAAAGTTCAAAGTTATATTTTATATTATAATTTAAGTTATATTTTGAAACAACATAGGAAGAAGTTAAATATTTCCATCATGTGGCTAGGTAATTCCATTACGGGTCCTTCGCGAATTCAGTGGATAGGTCTCATACGATATGACAAATATAGGATCTATATATGATAATTTTACGATATCCACAGGAAAACTGTAGTTGTATAGGGAAATTACCGCAGTCCTTAAAGTCCATCAAAAGAAGGATACTAAAATAGACTTCAAGAACATTTTAGAACTGGCTAATTATCATATTTTTTACATCATTAAATGTGAAGCAGTTTAAATTATAGTTTTTTCCCCCTCAGTGTTAAAGGATGCTTTTATAAATGTATTTCTCTTTCATTTAAATATTATATATGTAATATGCTATGTATTTATAAATGTGTATCATTTTTTAATAGGAAAATATAATTGAAAGTGAAAATAGAAGATATCATGAAAGAAAAATTACTGCAAGGAATAATGATGTTTGGGAATATCGAAGTCAACCTCCTGCAAACTGGAACTCTCCAATGCCTGAGTGGATGCTTGAAAAGAAACAAAATTCTTTATTAAGTGACACACAAGAAATGCTAGATAAAGGCATAGCACCAACCCGTGTATTTTCTGGACTTAGTTGTTCTATAATGTAATGCATTAGTTGAAATTTTAATACTTTTTTTCAATAATTTGATTTATTCTGCTGTAATTTTAGATAATAAATTGCTACTTTGCTATTTGATGTAAGAATTTTATTAAATAAAAACTGTTCAGTTCTCTTTAATTTCTTTGGAATAAATTAAAATCTTATGTTTAAAGGAATTACTTTGTAATATTATCCATGTAGTTTTCTTGAATAAAAAGATTAGTATCAGAAAATTCTCTTTATATTTTAAATTTTATAATGTCTGTAAACTCTTTTATTAATAATATTGACAACATTCTGTCCAACATTGAATTGTTAACTTTTAAATAACTTCATGTTCTAGTTTCTTAAAGCTTTTAAAATTTTGTACTAATTTTTACTGAATGATTAAGTATACTTGAAATCCTTCATGTTATAATATAACATTTGTATAATTCACCAAATTTGGACATTTTCACACTACATTTCATTTTGTTGGTTGATAGTATGTACTAGTTTAACTGTGGGTGTTTATAGTCAGAGTTCTAAATACATAATTCTTTCCTTATGATATTGAAATTGTGTTTTCTTGTTGAATTTATGAACCTTACTTATGTTGTTAAAGGCCCATTGGCTTGCACTTTCAATTTTTCAAACTGAACACTATAATCAACAGTTTCATTAACATCAATCTAATTTTAATTTCACTTTAAGAATCTATCATAAATTCTGGTATGTTTTTAGCCGACTTCAAAAAAGGAGGTGGTTCTCAATTCAAACCGCATGTTTTTGTTTGTTTGTTAGCTCATAACTTCTGAACTGATGCTCCGATTTTGATGCTTTTTGTTTTGTTGAAAAGGTCTTGGCCAGTTGTTGAATAGGTCCCATTGTAATATCTTTACGATCTAAAGAAAATACAGTGTGCCCAAAAAAGTCAGTTCCAACTCTTTTTAACTGCTAAATGGCTACAGCTATAACCATAAAAGTGGTATGTTATGTATGTATAAGAAAGTGGTCTTGCGCTATAAGATCAAACCACGTACAGCACCACCTGGTGGAAAGTAGTGGAGTTAGTGTTCCTATCTCAAAAACGGTTCAAGATTTAAAAAAAAGTGAATTATAAAGTTGAAGAATGTCTTCGATGTAGTACAAAAAGACAGGTTGTAGACATAGATGCTAAAAACATGCATTTGCTTGTTCGCAATTTCTTACACTATGCACACTTGAACTACATTGCACACATTGTAGTATTGCTGGTGACACTTATGCTATGTAGTTCAAATTATGGTTACTGTAAGCGGTCATGTCGTTTAGCACATTGTCTATTTTAACCGACTTAACAAGGGAGGGATTCTTAATTAAAACCATACATTTTTGTTGTTGTTGTTGTTTGTTAGCTTACAACTTCGTAAGAGATGCCCCAATTTTAATTCTTGTAAAATTCTTATCATGAAATAGGCCCCATTATGATTTCATTAAGATCTAAACAAATTATAGTGTGCTCACAAAAGTCCATTTTCACTTTTTTAAATGTTGAACGGCTGCAGCTACACCCGTAATAGTAGTATAATAAAGTGACCATGCACTACAAGATGTGACTGCTTACAGCACCTTCGGTGGAAAATACTAGAAATAGAGTTTCTATTATTATAAAACAAAAACCTTACTTCAGCTTTATTGATGTAACCTTTTTGGGGCGAAGTACTTTCAAATTAGGGGGCCCCCCTCATCGTCAATGCTGGTCACTTCATGCTGCGTATCTGTGAAGATTTCCTCCCAGTGTTTGACTTCTCTTCTCTCTTTCAGGAGATGGCGCCAGGTAGCATCTATACCTGTTGTTGATTGGTCTAGGTTGCATGCATTGGGTTGGTACCAACCCAATGCATGCAACCTAGACCAATCAACAACAGGTATAGATGCTACCTGGCGCCATACCAACCCAATGCATGCAACCTAGACCAATCAACAACAGGTATAGATGCTACCTGGCGCCATCTCCTGAAAGAGAGAAGAGAAGTCAAACACTGGGAGGAAATCTTCACAGATACGCAGCATGGAGTGACTAGCATTGACGATGAGGAGGGGCCCCAAATTTGACATTAACCAACCCAATGCATGCAACCTAGACCAATCAACAACAGGTATAGATGCTACCTGGTACCATCTCCTGAAAGAGAGAAGAGAAGTCAAACACCGGGAGGAAATCTTCACAGAAACGCAGCATGGAGTGACCAGCGTTGACGATAAGGGGGGCCCCCTAATTTGAAAGTACTTCGCCGCTAAAAGGTTACATCAATAAAGCTGAAGTAAGGTTTTTGTTTTGTAATAATTATATTTGTGGCTTTATTTTTAAATTTCTAGAGTTTCTATCTTGAAAACATTATGAAGTAGGGGTAGAAATGTAAATTACAAAGTTGTAGAGAATCATTGATTTAGTACAGAATGACACTTTATAAGTATGAATGTGAAAAACAGAACATTTTTAATGTGCATCTGTGTGTTCGAAATTGCCAAAACAATCTTAGAAAGCAAAAAGACCTTTATATCGATGTTTAAGCTTCTATCCGTCAGCTGTCATGCATATTTGGATCCTTGTTTGAACTATACACTGTGCACATTCAAGCGTAGAGGGTGACACACAGTGGCGAGGCATGAGATTTCATCGAGGTCATCGCTATTTCTCATTCCCCCCCCCCCCCCAAAAAAAAAAAATACGCACAACATCTAAATCATTCCTACATTCTCTTTATTATATGACACATTTTGTAAGAAATTGAAAAAAAAAAAAAAAAAATTAGCAATATTTATTAAACTTAAATTTTAAAAACATTATTTTTATTAATTGATTATATTCAATCAATTATATACACTCAGTTATTCTTTGTCTCACTTTTGCTATAACTATATCTCGTAATATGGGAAAGTATTTCATAGTTTACAAGATCTGCATGATTTAACATTATTGTTTTTCAAATAACCTTTATATAATCATTCTCTGACTCACTCTCACTTTTGCTATATCCAGTAACATGCTATAATTTAAATTAATGTGTGTAATAATTAATTGATAAATAATGGTCAATTTAATTAATTATGGTATAATTTCAAAATTTGTGAGCATCTTATTATTATATTAATTTAACTATTCCCTGGCTTGTTATTACTTTTATTATAGCACTATCTTGTAAATGGATAAAAATAATAGTTTATGAATGATGTTTTTGAGTATTTTTAATTTTTACCAGTTGCGATTACAACTGAATCCCATGATATGGAAAAATGTGTTCTTCATTTATTAGTGACGCATACTTTTTGTGATGACGATTTATCTGCAGATTAAATTAAATAATCAATGTCTGTGACTGTCTAACTAACTGTCGAACTGTCTAAAATCGTAGAAAATTTGTTAATGACATTATAATTAAATATATGAATGCATGTAAATTCGGACAAATATCATGTTTTCAGCATGAAAGTACTTGGGGGGGGGGGGTAATAACATGATCTTTACTACTTCGTTATGAAAAGAAATAAATAAAAATAAATTTTGCAGTATGAGAGAATTTGTTTTCATTCTTGGAGCAACAGAGAGGAAAAAGTAAAGAAGCAAGTTTTCATAATATAACAAGAGAAAAATTGATTTTGTTGTTAAGGGTTAAAAATAGATGATTAAATTATACACACGTGTTCGTTGGAACATTTAAAAAAATTTTCAATTAAAAAATTAAGAAGATATTTTTCACATTGTCTTCTAATATTGAATAAAAAATATTTTATTGTTGGATTTTTTTTCTAACAAAGTACATGAAGATCACGAAGTAATATTTTAATAATTCAATATTTTAAATGTTTACTGCTGGCTTAATTTGGACTTAAGGTACATTAAATACAATAATTTTATGAATGCTTTTTCATTTCAAACATTTAATTGAACAAAAAATAAATAAATAATAATAACAACGATTAAAATTGTTATTATTTTCAAACATTTATAATATTTTAAATAAATGTTATTATTTTGCTTTTATTTTATGAAAAAGAAAAGAAATAAAGTTATTCTAACAATAAATAAAATGATTTCCATTAACTCTGGTGCAAAATAATTTTTTTGTGTTCGACTTCACCAAAAAAAAAAAAAAAAAAAAAAAAATACCCAGATTCACAATTTTAAAATTCTTTATTAAAGCCATAATTTAATCTACTGAAATATCCAAAATTATTAAATGAAATTTCATAAAATTATTTTGAAACTAAATATTCCCTATTATCCGTACACAGAGCACAAAATATCTTTACATTAAGGATAAAAGTCCTTACTTAAATGAAAAGTCACGCATAAAATAAAATTACGGAAAATCCCTGATAATTGACTTACATAAGACCCCAAAAAGCACCTACAAAGTAAAAATCCGTCCCTACATATTGAAGGAAACTTCTGTAAGTCGTTATACGTAGGGATAAATCCCTACAGTTCGCAACACTGCTCATTTTCCTGACACTAGAATCGCTAAAAATATAGATGACAAGCACCCGATTTTTAAGCTATTTCAGACGAAAAATGTTTGCGCGTGCAGGCTTGCGCAGACGTAAAACAGATTTACTCCAAGAAACAGGGACTCTAAATGTTTTTGGATGGTTCTTTGTAGAACCGATAGATGGCAGCACCAGATAACTACATCATACCAAGGCTGAACTGGATCTGACGTATCCAATTCAGCCTTGATCATATGCAGAGAATTAGAAAAACTCAAAAGTGATTATATAGATTTAAATTGACTTATGTTATTTCATTTTTTTTTTACGGTCATCGACAAATCTATCGATGACCGAACGCCTCGCCACTGGTGACACATACGGATACGCTCTGTAAAATTCAATTGGAATTCAGATGTGCATTGCATTCGAGGTTAGCATTATATCGTTTCTATGTCTGTTTTAATTTGTTAAAGGTATACGCTGTAATTTTTTCTCTGAAGCCTCGTTTGATAGCCTTATATGAATAACAGAGTGTCATCGATTCTTTTCCAGCTGCTTCTATTTTGAACATTTATATTTCATATATTTACTGATATTTGATATATTTATACTGTATGCAATAAAACTACGTTCGTAACCAAAAACCCTGCAAAATAGGATTTTCAGTTATGAATGTAGCGCATTCTTTCTTTATATTTCTAAAGCCTTTTTAATGTAATGCATGTGGATAAAATAGATAGTTTTTTTTTTCTCATATCGCATAAAGGAAAGAAAAGTGACACCAACTTAAAATGCAGTATTTGAGAAAAATTAACTTTAAAATAAGGCATTGGCTTGAATAAAACTGACACAACTGCCTCTGTAGTGGATAATTTTTTAAAAGGAGATGTAACTTTTTTGTGTACATTGGGGCACTTAATCTATTTTTTAGTGAAATAAACTTGAAATTACCATTTTTAGAGTTTGTCACTTTTCTTGCGGGTTGCAATATGTGACACTGCTGTCTAAAGTCTTCTGATGTTCTGTTATGAATACATTTTCACTGAAAGGAAAAAAAAAAATCTTTTTGCAAAAAAATTGATCCGACTCCAATAAACAACTATTATTCAAACTACTAAAAATGAAATGAAATCGAAAATTGTACCTAAAAGCATGAAATAAATTCTTTCGCCGAAGAACATAAACACTACAATTAATCACAACTTTTGAAGTCAGCACAAAATTAAATAAAAATTGATATTTTTATTCAATACAAAAATCAAATTCTTTTCGAAATATACATCTCACTTTGGCATCTACAAAACATAGCTGAAAATTATTTCAAATACAGTTAAGATTTCATAAGCTGCTAAAGTTTGCGGAGTTGACAAGATATCTGTCGCCACTGGCGAGAAAAAAAAAAAAAAGCCAAATTATCTGGCGAACATATGTAATTTCTTTCAAATATCTTGGTTTTTTTAATAAGGTATATTAAGAGAGCAATCAAGAATATGAAACAATATTTCGTACAATGTATATTAGGAAAATGTACATCTCGTGTGTATATTTTTGTATTACGATTTGATTGTCAAATCCAAAAACTTCCAAGAACGACAAATATCAAAGCTATACCAAGTTTATAAAGAAAACTCTTTAACTTCTTAGAAACATAAATACACAATTTCGAAGGATGTTCACTGTTCTTTGTAGATGTTACTAATGGACCAATTGTATACAGTGATAAAATAATAAAGGAAACTATGAAGATGGATCGGTTGGGACAACAGCGTTTGTAGCTATTGGTCTAAAAACAAATCTGTTAAAAAGTCAAATTTTATCTAATTTTGTGCCGACTTCAAAAGTTGTGATTAATTGTAGTGTTTATGATCTTCGGCAAAAGAATTTATTTCATGCTTTTAGGTGCAATTTTCGATTTCATTTCATTTTTAGTAGTTTGAATCCCAGTGACAGAAAATTTTGTAGCTGTCTGCGACAGGTTTTTAAGCGAAGTTTGCATGTAGTCAGGGGTTGTGAAGGTGTTCACATATATTTGGTCAAATTTTAATTGAGTTTTTATTTAAAACAAAATCTAATGATAAAGTAATGCATTATCGCAATATAAAAATAATTAAATTTCATGTGTGATATTTTATTCACATAATTTGTTCTCGGACATTTGAAGAAAGAATTGTTTTTTTTTAAGTGTCATTAAAAATTGCACAATTTTAATTATACATACGACCTACACTATTTATTAACATAAAACATTAACACACATCATTCAGAAATCTAATTTGTATATGTTTTATATCTAAATTATAAATAAAATGTTTATCTTTTAAATAGAAAAGTAATTTATTTTATGGGATAAAAAGAAAATAAAATAATAATAATATCTAACGGAAATTCTGACATTAAACGTAATTATAAAATAAAAAGTGTTCTCAAATAGTCATAAAACAAGGAAACTCATTGTCAGAATTTATATTATTTCAACACAGGATGTAATTTATTTTAGATTGCGCAATATTAATGACTGCATTTCTTAACCGTCTCTTTCTCTTGTCTAACGGTAGTTTGGCAAAATGTTGGCGATTAAAGGGTTACTACAATTATAAACCGTCATTACAAATTCAAAAAATTAACATTGTTTTATCCGATAAACAATGAAAGTATTTAGCCCTATAATTTGGCTGTTTTTCTAAAATTTGGCTCTTTTTCTTCAGACATCTCGGATCTGTTCTAGGGTAAGGATCTCAGAACTGCTCCAGATCATAGTATAGTAACTACGTAATTATGTTCGCTCTCTCCCCCATCTTATGCGACAATCTCAACGTTTAACCCTGGGTTTATGTACTTCATTATTAAATGTTTCACAACGCTCTGTATATAATTATTGGATATATTAATACTTTATATATTTTTGCAAGAATTATTCAATAAAAGCATCTTGATGACAGCAATTGGACTTATTATTGAAGTATTGCTAACCTGACTTTCTTTACAGAAATCTACATTAGTCAACGATCACGACTACGTGAAGAAATTAATCTTCACACAAATTGGTGCTAAAGCACCAGGAGTTGAGATTGGTCGACATGGGGGAGAGGGGCTGTGTTGTTCTGATGTATATTTTGTTTAACATTTTTCGCAAGTTGTTACTTAAACTTTGCCATCGAAAAGCTTCAAAGTCACGTTTTTGGTTAGAAAATTTTTTTAGAAGAAAGACTCTAGAAACTTTGAAAAACTAGAGTACTTTGAAAGACTCTAGAATTGTGCTTAGATTTTGCTAAAACTGAAATAACTGCTCACACTTTTAATACAGAAAATTTCAAAGGGCCTAAAGAAGAAGTTTATTGTTTTATGAATTTAACTAAAGAAAAATTCCAAGAATTAAATTATAAGGAGAAAATAGATGTATACGGAGTATACACTAGTTGCTTTGGTGACAATTTTTACCTGTTGACTTACAGAAACAATGGATTAATTTTTCTGGCTAAAAGACTTTGAATGGAGTACTGTCCAGTCCACCTCTCGAGCAAAACAGTCCCAACCTTAGTCACTCAGCATTCGTTGCCTGAGTCAGGTCTACTTCCAGGTTATATATGTATCTACAGGGCTTTGAAAATTTTACTGTTAATTTGCTTTTTTTGAGCAGCTGTTTCGGATACAATATGATCTTCATCATCTACAGATTTTTTTTTATTTAAAACATTCGGTTCAGAATTCACGCTGAACAATATTTGTACATCTTTTTGGTGAATTTGTACATCTTTTTGGCTTCTGTGGTTTTGCCTTCAAAACTAAAATAAACGATTAACGTCGCATTTTTTCCACCTCTTCAATCTGGATTCGTGTCAGCAAAAATTCTAAGGTAATAGAGAAACAAAATTCCCGAGATCGTGACGTTTTATGGTGGTCGGCATTTCGTCATTTATCACGTTTAGCTCCAGCTCCTTTATATCTAACAGGCGATTTTTTTCATCATCTCACGGACAGTTATTAAGCATTTATCTGTGCACCTTAGTTTCAGAATCCATTTTGGACAAAATAATTTCATGGAGTTCTGACCTCTGATTCAAGCGAGCAGTCCCAGTCCGATTTACCTCCCAACGGTTGCCTCTTGCATGTTTAATTCAAACTCCTATGTCCTTCCACATTGAGTTTGTCGGCTTCTGTTCTGTTCTTATAACTGCGTCGATGGACCTGTGTTTTCCCTGTGCGGTAAAGTGATGTGCCAAGTATATTTTTATTTATGTGTTAAACCATAATCATGCGTTTTTGCACTCAAAGCAGAAAAGCCATACGTGCATTCATACGGCAACCCGAATTTTTTACGTGTATAGGTGCTCAAAAAGAAAAAGAAGAAAGTGTCTCTGGATATTTGTTTGTGAAAAATTACTTACAGTTTTGTAACTGATATTGCTTTAGTTTTATAACTGATACATCATTTAAAAAAACAAGAGTGAGATTTATAACTTTCTGCGAACAGAATATTTTTAAAGATTGTGAATCAAACTAGCAGATTATACTCTGTTATTTTTAAGTGATTATTACTGAGTAGTTGACACTGAAATTGTGACTGAATATTGAACAAAACTCATCAGTGAACTTTTTTTTGTTTGTACTGACAGAAAATTTGATTTTTCAAGATATTCGTAAGTACAGAAAATTACTTTTCAAAGTAAAGAGTTATATTTCTTTTGTATTTATTTGTATAGTTTATAATGCTTAATTAATTTTTGAGTAAAGTTTTAAATAATTATAATTTAAATAATTATGTTGGTAATAATTTGACTTATTATATATATGTTTCTCAGATATTTATAAATATACACAGTTTGTCGAGTATGTTTACATATTCATATTTTAATTAAAAAAAAAAAAAAAACAGTTTATATGTTATTGAATTTTATTTACACAATATGTGCAAAGTGCTTCTGTACAAATAATTATACTTGTTTAAGGTAGTTTAATTTTGCATTATAAATACAAAATATTTGCAATAAAGCAAATTAAATTTACATATTTTTACTTCTATTATTATTTTTGGAGAAAGTGTTCACATTCATTGTTTTTTTTTTTTTTTTTTTTTTCTTCAGTAAATACAATGACAGTGATTAAGATAAAGAATTCTGAGAACATAATTAGTTTTTCATATGAACTTTTTCTTATATGAAAATATTGATTTTTTTTTTTAATTATATGATTATGATTTGTGTTTTATACATTTCAAAATATTCGCATGTTTAATCATATATTTGTTAGATTTCTCAGTTCTTTCTATACCATATATTGAAATAAACAAATTAATTTAATTTTTCCTATTAAGTATACTTCAAACTTAATTTTAAATGAAGATTTATTAAGTTTTGTTATATTTTCAAATTCTAAATACATGCTTCTACCAAAAAAATTAAAAATAATTTAAATGAGAATATATTTTTCTATAATCGTTCGAGATTGAATATTTGGCAGGTGAACATTTCCCACCTTTCACACATTTACAAACACATTTTTACAAATATTTATATTTATATTTACACATTTCACATTTTTTATAAAATTGATCTTTCAGTTCTTGTGGGGAAAATTTTTAATTAATCATTAATAAATTGATTAATTTGGCTTGAAACTGTAAAAAATATTTACTTTCGAGCGTTTGTATGGAGAATCTTTTTCTTACATTAACACATATTCACACACATGTTCTTATACATACACTAAGTCTAGTTTTTCATAAATGACATTTAGTTGTAAAGTTTTTAATGATAATTTGTACATATTATAAGTATTTTTTTTATTTCAAGAGTTTTGCACTTTTTCCATTCTAAGATCTAAATTTTTGTAATGTTGTGCGCCACTGTTGCATTTAATGACGTCTTGAATGCGGTAGTGTGTGTTTTGCATTCGGGGTGTATTTCTTTCTCTGGAAATTCTGGCCAAATTTCAGTTGAGTGGGAAATCTGCCTTGATTGCCTTGCATTGCACAATTTTACTTTTGCTGGAATTTTGATTTTATCTTTCACAAAATGATTTCTTTACTAAATTTACAATTCCTATTAGTTTTACATTTACATAAATAAAATAAAATAAAGAGATAGATAAACATTCATCTTTTTTTTTAATTCAACAATTTTTCTCTTTTTTTACATTTTTGCTCATTGCATGTAGATGTGACAGGGTTGTGTTGTTACAGTATATCTACTGTTTGTTTATAAAAATAACTCTCATGCCCATAATCCTTTGCATGCATAATGTTCTCATTTTCACACATCGTTATAAATTTACACATTTCATCTTTTGCATACATTCAAATTCACTTAAAAAAAAAAAAATTCTATGCCTATATTTTTAACACTTTGTGCAATAATAAATTTTTATCTTTGTTTGCACTCTTTATACACATCAAGTTTATTTATTTTTCATTTATGACAAGAACTTAATTCTGCTTATTAAAGAAATATATAAATAAATGAACTGAGAGGCTCGCAAATATATAAATAAATAAATAAACACGCTTTTTATTCAAGCAATAGTGAAAGTATTTTGTTGAAGAATGGGTTTTCAACATTTTCATTCTATCTCAAAGATTAAGTTGCTTATCTATCAGTCACCATGCATAAAATAAAATTAAAAGAAATAGTAATAAGAAGAATGAAATTTTTTTGTATGATTTTCTGTAAATATAATTGCACTTTGTTAAAACATCTTATATATTTTTTACTCCCATTTACTAATCTCTATTTTTAATTTATATGCTTATTTACATGTGTATATTTTTATATGTTAACAATATGTATACATTAACATGACTATTTACATCTAATTGCTGGCAAATTTTATAACATCAAATATCAGGCCTTGTGTATTCGATGCATCATTTTTAGAAAACAGTGTTGCGCAACTTTTGAGCAAATATTTTTTGCTTTTTTATAGATGTCAGCTGATTATGATTATGTTTTTTTTAGTCGACTTGATGAACAATTTGAATTCATCTTTTATTGAGAAGTTATTTATGCTTCCTTTACTCGAGTTTTTATGGAATTTGATATGAGCATTTATGATAGCCCTTGTAGCTAGTCTTTATATTGATTTTAAGCTCATTTTAAGAGGCCTCGTTGAACTCATTAGAAGTTTATATTGTCATGACCTTTTTTTTAAACAATTTCATGTGCACATTTTTTTTTAATTTCATTATTAATTAAAGAGCTGTCATCAGAGATCATAAATAATAATATTGTGGCTATTTTTTTTTTCATCAGTAATACCATTCTAGAATGTTTACGGACATGATTGAAAGTTATCGAGAATTTTAATCTCGCTTTTGTATTTAAAAAAAAAAAAAAAAATCAAATTAATTTAACTATGTTATCACAGCTTCTTGTTAAAAAAACTAAATAAAATAAATATACATAAACACACACTCCCTGTTAACACAATTGTGTTGCTTTGGTCTATCTATTATGCAGATTGTTTTTATATAATGTGCTGATATTTGACTATAAGTTTAAATTTTCAACACCAAAAATTGTGTTGGGGAAACCACATTTCACATTAATATTATTATGCGAACGCTATTTTTCAAACATTCACTAATTATTTTTAATAAATATATACAATAAATAAATAAATAACCATATATTGTATTGGTTATTTCACTGTATATACTTAGATGTAAAGTATGTATATTTTCACCTTTTTCAACACACACACACATGCAATCTTCATACTTAAAAAAAAAAAAAAAAAAAAAAAAAAAAAAAAATCAAATATTTTTATAATCATGAGCATATAAAGGGAGTATATATAATATACATTATATATAATATTTATAATTCTGCTCAATTTTAAATGACAGTATTTCATAACACAATAATACACTAATTATACTATTGTTTACATTTTATTCTCCCCATTTTGAAGTATTTTATGATTAATATACGAATATAATTAAACATACACTTTGTTTTGAAGTTATTAGTAATATATATAGAGATAATGTAATGTTTTTTTTTTTTTCATTTTTATGTTTTTCTACTTGCTTACAAGGTAATTTTACCGATAAAATATATATATATAAAAAAAAAAAATCATCACAAATAAGTAACAAATTTATGTGTTTCTTTCTGTATACATTTTTGCTGCATTATGTACATGAGTTCTTATGCGTGCTGTCTTTTAGGTCAGAACTTCATTGTCATTTGATTAATTTGGGGTACGATTAAATGGCAATGTTTTCAATAGTTATTTTACACATTTTTACACGTTTTAACACATTTCACACATTATGGCATGTTTTAATTCGCCTCACAACCCAATTATTCAGCCATGTTCTCTGCTGAGTTTATACACTTTTCTCTGACTTAAATATTTGGCATGTCATGTGTTCACATGTCAGGTGAGCAGCAATATTTTAATTTTAAAATTGTTATTCCTTTTTTTGTAAAATATAGTTAGAAATTTATAAAAGATAAATTATTTATAATTATAATAATAATAATGATAAAATTTTATCCATCTTACACATAACATTCAACAGAAGGTAGAATGGACACTTCTCGCAATTCTGGTTATTGAATATTTTTCTCTAAAATTATAAATTTTTAATGCAGCTATTTCTTTTTCGTTAGTCAAAAATTTAAGATAATTTTTTTTTGTGTGGGGTTGTTGTGTTTTGCAGAAGAACTTATGTACTGAGCTCCTATGAGTGGCATGCACCTCCATGCACATCATAGTGTTGCATGAGTTTTTTTTTACTGTTTTGTTATTCATTGTCCACACAATATTATTCGGCTGGACCGATTTTTTTTTTTTTTTTTGGACGGTGAGTGATGAGACATTTTTGTGAAACATTGCAGTTTCTTTCAAAAGACTTTTTCAATTGATTTTTTTTAGCCTTAAGTTTAAAAATTTTCGCTTGTATTGAATATATTTTTTTAAATTTCTTTACACACACACACAAAAAAAAAGAAAGGATAAATAAATAAATAAATAGCGTTAAAGAGTCTATCACAATTTTTCTCTTTCATTATGCAGAATGTTAATTATAAATTTCTTACTGTTTCATGTTATGGGTATGGAAAAATTATTTTTTGCACTTGAATTTTTTTATTTCTTTCTATGGTATATTTTTACAATTTGCAAACACTGTGAATCATTTTTAATGATTCACATGAATGTGTAATTTTTCGAGATACAGATGTTTTCTAACTGTACACATATACACTTATATTTTATTTATTTTATACATGCATAATACCACATACACAATTACAAAGAGTTTCACAAATACTTCAATTTTTGTTTAATATTGTACATTTTGAATGCTAAATCCTTATAAAAAAAAAAAAAAAAAAAAAAAACAGGAACTATTCAATTTTTTTACACTATATACATACACTTTTAAGGTAACCTGCATGTAAATCTAGTCATTCTAGTCTTGCTATAGGGTTACTTTTGTTAAATGCACATAATTTTATCCATCTTACACATTATTTCACATGGCTTACTTTGCAGTATTGTATAAAAATAAATAAATAAATATAAAATGTATAGGTTCTAATAATAAATAAGTCATTTACACATCTTTGTCCAAGACGTAAGTGAACTAAACACACACACACACACACGCAAAAAAAAAAAAAAAGGTATCATTCTTAACAAGCATTCTTAACAGGTTTAACATTTTGTATTTCACAATTATTTAATGATTATTCAATACAAACATCACGAATAATACATAAAAATATTATTAGAATTTGTCCATGTTGACAATTTACACTTTTCAAATGTGATTCATGTTTTATAAATTAGTATATTTGTTAGGGAAAGGAGAATCAATATTACAGTGGTATCATTCTTCATTATTTTAAACCACATAATATTTGAAAAATGAACTTAGTTCAAATTTTTTTCTTTAGAAAGAATTAATTATAATTGAACAACAACAAAAAAAAAAAAAATCTAATTACATTTTTCTTTTAAAAATTTTCCAGACTGCATACTTGTGTCCTATTACTTTATTGATTGGGCTATATATTTTTTTCATTTTCCCAATTCAATTTACACAAACAAAAGACATTTAATTATGTCGTGTTGCAGAATGCTTGCTGTAATTTTATTTACACACAATATATGCCTCTTCTGTTTCACACCCTAACTCAGTACGTTATTTTTGGCTGTGGCCTCACAACCCACAATGTCAATTATAATTTGTATACTGATTCACACACACTGGCTCAATTTGTATAAATTTTAGGTCTTCACATATTGGCGTTCTGGTACTTTCTTTATATTCTAAAAAAAAAATTTCATACCAAAATATCTCATCAAAATATTGTTTTATTGAAATTAGTAAATAATAAATAATTTCAGGCAAATTAATAGATTGCATAAACTTGTGAATACTTAAAATATTTTAATTTTGTAATTATTGATTTCCTTTTTCCTTGCCTTCAATTTGTCATACATTTTCAAGAAAAAATTGTTGAGAATACATTGTCATACAGCTGTAAATTATTATAAATACTACATTGCATTGCTTATTTTATAATTATAATGTCATGATTTCAATATACATTGTTGCTTCTTATGAAAGATAACTATGTCCAGTACAAACAAGTTCTAATTAATTATTGGTATTATATATATTTGATGTTTAATTTTACATTATTAGCCACTTTGTAATATGAAAAATATTTTTAAAGTAATATTGATTTTATATAGAAAGTTATTTTGAAATGTGTAGTATGTATTTGTCTTGATGCGAGAGAGAGCGATATTTTTTGATTACCTTTCGATTTTTTTTTCTTTTTAGGCGAAGGGGAGAAATATGTGAAGGTGTTCACATATATTTGGTCAAATTTTAATTGAGTTTTTATTTAAAACAAAATCTAATGATAAAGTAATGCATTATCGCAATATAAAAATAATTAAATTTCATGTGTGATATTTTATTCACATAATTTGTTCTCGGACATTTGAAGAAAGAATTGTTTTTTTTTAAGTGTCATTAAAAATTGCACAATTTTAATTATACATACGACCTACACTATTTATTAACATAAAACATTAACACACATCATTCAGAAATCTAATTTGTATATGTTTTATATCTAAATTATAAATAAAATGTTTATCTTTTAAATAGAAAAGTAATTTATTTTATGGGATAAAAATAAAATAAAATAATAATAATATCTAACTGAAATTCTGACATTAAACGTAATTATAAAATAAAAAGTGTTCTCAAATAGTCATAAAACAAGGAAACTCATTGTCAGAATTTATATTATTTCAACACAGGATGTAATTTATTTTAGATTGCGCAATATTAATGACTGCATTTCTTAACCGTCTCTTTCTCTTGTCTAACGGTAGTTTGGCAAAATGTTGGCGATTAAAGGGTTACTACAATTATAAACTGTCATTACAAATTCAAAAAATTAACATTGTTTTATCCGATAAACAATGAAAGTATTTAGCCCTATAATTTGGCTGTTTTTCTTCAGACATCTCGGATCTGTTCTAGGGTAAGGATCTCAGAACTGCTCCAGATCATAGTATAGTAACTACGTAATTATGTTCGCTCTCTCCCCCATCTTATGCGACAATCTCAACGTTTAACCCTGGGTTTATGTACTTCATTATTAAATGTTTCACAACGCTCTATCTAATTATTGGATATATTAATACTTTATATATTTTTGCAAGAATTATTCAATAAAAGCATCTTGATGACAGCAATTGGACTTATTATTGAAGTATTGCTAACCTGACTTTCTTTACAGAAATCTACATTAGTCAACGATCACGACTACGTGAAGAAATTAATCTTCACAGGGGTGAAAATGGCTTACACACAAAAAGCCTGAAAGCTGATAGCGGCAGTCTGGGGGGGCTTAACAACAGTGTTGATCTCGTGCAACAATACACAATACAATTTTACTACAGAACAATATAGTAAAAACAATTATAAAATAATAAGTTTAACTCATTCAATTAAATATTTTATAGCAATGTTTGACACAACACAATAAAAATAATTATAAATAATAAAAGTATTAGTTTTAGTTTTGATACAGAAATTTTTTAAGGGAATTTTGAAGTGAAGGAGAAGTTTTGGAGCAGTTTTAAATGAAATTAGCACTTTTCTATGTTCTCATAGAATCTCGGTAACAGGAGAAAAGAATACACACATAACACTGCCTATCAAGGGAGATATAGGCTCCTAGGTCGCCCTTGTTAAGCACTGTTTTGTGTGTTCCTGCCAAGGCACCTATAGCGACACCACCTGTAATAATGCCTCCGAGCTGACCTCTACGTCACGGAAGATCGGCCGATTTCATCCAATCCCCACTATCTAACATGTATCATAGGAAGTGTTGATTGGATAAAATCGGCCGATCTTCCATGACATAGAGCTCAGCTCGGAGGCATTATTACAGGAGGTGTTGCCAATAGGGGGCTCTAGAGTTCCTGCCAGAGAGCGTCTAAGACGTCATACATCGGTAGCGCATTGTCGTGGGCAAAAAATGTCCATAAATTGCAAACAATTTTTTATGACTGCAGACAAAAACTGTCTGAAAGTTGCGGGCAATTTCTTTTTATTAGTACAGACAAAGAGTGTCCGAAAGTTGTGGACTAATTTTTTTATTAGTGCAGACAAAAACTGTCTGCAAGCTGTTTTTCTGTGCCCATGACTATGTCGCCGTGTCGCGGCATTTTTGCCACTGGGGTTTGAATAATACCGTATATTTCCGAATATAAGCCGATCCGTATATAAGCTGAGTGTACATTTTTCCCTTCAGAAATTTGCCCAAACATGCAAACCTGTGTATAAGCCGAATTGAAAAAGTACTTTTTTAAAGTTCGAGTATATCGGCAAAACGGCGGAAATATTGCCAATCTATAAAACTTTCAGGATAATCTGTCTAATGAAATTGCGTAAAATGCGTGCTTATCCAATAGAATTCCTTACTTTGCTTAGCTATGACGTAAAATGATTGCTGTGTGTTCACCAAGAGCAATAGTTTTAACTCTGACAACCCTAACAGAAGGGAGGCTAGCCCAGGCATCGAACAGACACTCACACACACAGTAAAGGACAAGTGCCGGCAGCTGAAAATAATAGTCGCCGTAATACCGGGAGGCGAAATTCTAAATAGAAGGCACAAATCTGCAGTCATATCAAATACATCCATCTCATTGGTCGATTCAGTCACGTGGTTTTTGGCGATCGATCTCTTGGCGAAAACCATAGAACGCCAGATTTGCGTACGTCATGGAATGTTTACACCACGGAATCAATCAGCTTCGCTGACAAATACGAATCCCGCTTAACTAAACCACTAAACGTATTTGGAAGGATAGTTTGTTTTGTTTGTGTGAGCGATTTGAGAGAAATTTTTTTAATTATTCATATAAAACATATTTATATTTTTTCAAGTTATTCTTCCTTTTGATTTGGATACTTCGAAATTGAATAGATTTTATTTGATGAATAAATATCTCGCGGGTGTATTCATTATAGGATTGCTGCAACTTCATTATTGCATCTTTAAGACTACTTTTATTTGCTATATATATTTTAATCGTCTTATTATTTAATACTCACCAAAATTTATTGTAAACATATATTAAATTTATAACTTTTAAAATGAAAAATCTACATAGAAGTATTTTTTGAATAAGTTGAATGTATATCTTTTTCTTTCCTATATATATATAATCTTAAATGTGCCTGACATTAATTTAATTTTACTATATAGCTGTTGATTCGTAATAAGGCAATTTCACGGAAATGTCAACCTGAACGTCAATATTTCAAATTTAACAAAATTTTGAGTGTGATACTTACATATTTTTAAAGCTTGTAATACATATTTTAGTAGTGTGAAGTTTGAATTATATAAATTGTTCTGTAAAAAGGGGTTCGTCCATGTGCTTTCAGATTAGGATATTTAAGAAATGGACTTGCATGAAATGCTTAAGTATGTTGCTTGTTACTTGTACATGTATAATTTTAAATATTTAATTATTTTGTTAATTTAAAAGTAAAGAAAGACAGATTAGTTTTGTATTTGATTTAATTAAGGCTTTTTTATTTTGGAAAAAAAAAATGATGTAACAATTTTGTCAAAAGTTTACTCTTTAATAATCCTCTTGTAAATATTAATTTTACATATTTACTTAACGTATTTGAAGCTGGATGCTGTTAAATTAAATTAAAAAAGAAACAGATTAAGTTTAGGTTATGAATTATCGTTGTTTTATTGAAATACAGTGTAAACAGATAAAAGTAAGCTTAATCGCAAATTTATCATCTACCACTTGTATTTAATTTAATTTTCAATGCAGTATCTATAAATAAAGGTTAATTTGCAGAAAATTATGCATTAAAAAGTTTAAAAGTACTGTGCAAAGCCCTGTTTAAAATATAATCTATAATATTTATTGAATTAGTTAAAGGCAGACTATTTTGTGCTACACATGCTTTAAAAATTTTTTTGTTTGTAAAATCAACCCATGCCAAGTGTGTTTTTAATTTTAAACATTCAGGAATCATTCCTCTTTTTGAAATAAATGATAAAATGCTCTTAAAAATATATTATTTCTTTTGATTTTGAAACTTGGCCATTTTTTAGCTTAAATAAACACATTATGTTTTTTAAGAGATAGAGAAATTTTGGACTCCTCATTTTAAAGAGAATTTCATAAGATTTAATTTGATGTCTACCTTGATTATGTTAGTTAAAAAAATATTTTTATTTATTTATAAAGATAGTGTTTTGTAAACTTTTTGAAAAAAAAAAAAAAAATACTAACTATAATAACTAGAACTTTTTAATAATGAATTATGACAAGTTACTGTTCATGTAAGAATATAATTATCATTACTTACATGGTAAAAGAACTCATTTTTAAAATTAGTAATCTATAAAAGATGAATGCACGTATGGATTTTACTATAGCTGAAGTCGAAGAATCCATAGCCTAGTGTAGGGAAGGGGCCGGCACCTGGAAAACAAATAAACCCCTACACAATGCAGCTATGGAGGAGACTCCAGGTGTCAGGTTGAAAATCAACCGGCAAAGGCCTAATTTTTTTTCTTTACAATATTTTGTTATTATTGTTCTTAAACTTTAAAGAAATTTATCTGTTAAGTTTAAAACAAATAATAACTGCTAAGCTTACATTGTAAAATACAGAAAAATAACTTTAAAGTAAGCTTTAAATATCAATTTATTCTTTTTAAGATATTTTGTATTTTCTTTTTCCCTCTCTGTTAATAAACACAAGGTCATAGTAAATTTCTGCATAATTTGTCACTTTGTCATATGTTTTTAAACAGTAGGTACATAGAAAGAAATTAAGTAGTTAGATAATTTAAGTACTTAAATTAAACTCTTAATAGAAAGTATTGTTAGAGTATAACACATAATTTATTTTAACATTTTTACAGTATATGTTTCATGTATAGAATTATGCAATATACTTAAGTTGTATGAAAAGTATTTTGAACATGAAGGACATTTTATACTAGATATTATTAAAAATCATTGCAAATTCAGTGTAATCATTATAGTAGATATGTACTAATTATCATACTAGTTAATTTTCAATTAAAATATTCTAATGTCTAAAATAATTAATAAGATAAGATTTTTTAGTCTTTATATATACATTTTTTTTTTTCTTTCACCTTATTTACTAAGCCTAACTGTGAGTATTTTCCTGTGATTATTCTTATTTAAATGTTTATAGAATGCTAATTCTTTTTTAATTTGTTAAAGCAATACTGTATATTTTTTTCTCTTACATGTAACATTTAGTATATAAAATACAAAACTTACCCGTGATTTATCTTTCAATCCAAATTTTGCTATGTCATTATTGAAAGATTCAAAATGGCTGCTGACCATAATGAATGATGAAACAGCAGTAAGATCTGTTTATTTCATTAGACCTGTTTTTAACAGTGCCAATATTTAATGTAATTGATTATTTGAGTTTGAAAGGGAGTGTGAGCTGTGAGGTAACATTTGTATCCATCACTGTATTATTATTATTATTATTTTTTTTTTTTTTTAAAGAGGATTTTAAAGCCCAAATGCATCTAATTTTTAATGTATATCGGGGATTTCATCAGAGGTAAAAACTGCATGTGAATTAATGAATGCAAGAACAGAAGAGTAAAAAAAAATCTGGATTAATGTGAATTGCTAATGATGCATAATTTTACAGCTCATTTGTATAATTTGAGTTTAATTACATTTAATTGCTTAAAAATATCTTTTTTTCACTGTCAATCACTGACATAGTTATTGCACTGCATATTGATGAAACTTTATATATATATGTACAAGTTTATTTATCTAATTCCAATTTTTCTGGTGTTTATTGTAGAAATATAATGTATTTTTGAAGCTTATCAGCAAAACAAATAATTTTGTTATCAAAATTTTTTGAAAACTCTTTTAAATCATTCTATGGTCATGAAGGGTTTGTTGAAATTTGCTAATTTTTTGTGAAAGATGAAAGATTTTTCATTTCAAATTTGTTGTGTTTTTTTTTAAGAGTGTTTATGTTTTCGGACAAAAAATTTTAATGAATTGGCTCCACAAGACTGCACAAATTTGTTTCAATGTTAAAAATTTTATGTGAGAAAATAAAAAAACATGCAGGAAATAAAAAAAACATACCACCGCTACTTTAGAATGTAGAAAAAGGGGGGGGGGAGGCTAAAAACCCCATAGGAATAGCATGGGAAGAAAAGCAAAAAAACTCACAATGTCAAGTGTGTTTAAAAAAAAAAAAAAAAAACAGGCTCACACCGGAAGTAATAAAAGGACAAAATTGACTAGAAAAACACATCGAAGAGCGGGAATTGGGCGGGCTGGGGCATGGGTCCTGTCGTCCAGGATTAATACGACTCGCCTAGTACTGAAGTGTTAAAAGTTTACATAAAATGTGATCACAGCGCCATCTGCTGGGCGATTCATCCCAAAATCTAATCAGCACCATTGCATGTCAGGGTCCAACTATATACCAAGTTTGGTTCAATTTCATTCATTGGTTCGTGAGATACGGTGAAAACAAGAAATTAATTTTTTTTGTACTGTGAATTCAGCATTACACCACTACTTATGCATAGTAATATTTCCTAATATTTTTCTACATTTATGTAAACCACTGTTTCTGAATAGTTTTTTTTTATATATTTTCATACTTAAAAAAATATATATATATTACTAAATGTAAATGGTATTGCTGAAAGAGTTTGCAAAGAATTAGGCTGATTGACACGATAAGAATAAGAACTTAATATAAGAGTAAATCAGCCAGCCAGGGGTCGATCCAGGTTTTAATTTTTGGGTCCCTTTTTTGTGAAAAACAAAATATTTTTGTGAAATTTTTATATATTTTTGTGAAATATAAAATATTTTTGTGAAAAAAGTAAAATATTGTGTAAAATCTTCCGTTTTTACAATCACTTTATGTAATGTTTAATATCAAGTTAATAGAGTTTCGTTGAGCCAAATTAAGGAATTAATTAAAAATAATACTGAAACTATGAAAACATTTAATAAAAGGATCATTTTTATAAAATAAAATCTTGACTCATTTTATAAATTTGAATTTTGTGAAGGGTCCCTTTTTATGAATTTGAATTTTGTGAAGGGTCCCTTTTTGTGAATTTGAATTTTGTGAAGGGTCCCCTTTTACTATGTGGAATATTGTGAAGGGACCCAAATTTTGCCTGGATCGACCCCTGCCAGCCAAATAGTTACTATTCCGGTTTGAAGGATATTCGGCCAAAACTGCTATTCGGTGCAACCCTAATATATAATATGTTCATTTACTTCTTTTTTAAAGGAAATCTATTTATTTTTATGTTGATACTCCCCCCCCCCAAAAAAAAAAAAAAAAAAAAAACTTATTTAAATTGATATACATTTTTTTTTTTTTAAATGCTTTTTGTATATTTAGACCAATTAATTTTTTTTTCCATTTTACCTCACATTAAGTTAAAAAATATATTTAAAATGAAATTTAAGGCAGACAGATGATTAACCCCTTGGGTACATTTGACGTCTGAGACACTTTTTTTGTTTTGCAATTCTAATTACTTGAAGACATCTTAATACTACATATGTCACCAATATTTTAGAAATAAATAAATTCTTACGTAAAATGTACTGCTTTTACACCCAGTGGCAGAAAGTTTTGAAGCGGTCTGCGACAGGCTTTTAAAATTTCATAATATTTCTGCAAAATTTGCGTGTAATCAGGGGTGAAAATGGCTTACACTCAAAAAGCCTGAAAGCTGATGGTGACGGGGGGGGGGGGCTTAACATCAGAGGTGATCTCATGTAACAATACACGAATACAAATTTTACTACAAAACAATATAGTATAAACAATTGTATTCATCAGTTCGTCTCATTCAATTAAATATTTTATAGCAATGTTTGACACAACACAGAAAAAATAATTATAAATCATGAAAGTATTAGTTTTAGTTTTGATACAGAAATTTTTATAAGTGAATTGTTATCCGAAAGTTGTGGACAAATTTTTTTCTCACTGCAGAAAAAAACTGTCCGCAAGCCGATTTTCTGTGTCCGCGACTATGTCGCCTTGTCACGGTGTTTCTGCCACTGGGCTTTTACATACTACTCCAAGCAACCAAAAATTATATCCGTTCCACATGAAAATATTTTCTCAAATAAATCCATACCCAAGGGGTTAATCATTAATATTATAAAAAAGCACCTCAGAACTGGTGTTTAAAAGTAATAAGTACAAAACTTTGAATAAACGCCATAAAATGCAAGAACTTGCAACAATTGTTTTAGGTCAAAACAAAACATGATCTTTTGTCAGGCGAACAAAGTAGATAGATTACCACTTTATTTGTAACACTCCTGCCTATTTAGTTCACCTTACGAAAGCCCTTCAACCTAAAATTATTGTGTGCATTACCTCTGTTTGCAACATTCATGCCTACTTTGTTCGCCTGACAAAGGGTTGTGTTTTCTCTCAACACGAAACAACTGTTGCGAGTTCTTGCATTTTATGGTGTTTATTCAAAGTTTTGTACTTTGTAATCACTAAAATGCAGAACCACACAAAAATATTCAAATAAATAATAGAATATAAGTGAAAATTGCTCAAGGTATGATTTTAGTTGTATTTTGCTTTTTACTATACTCTCATTTCATGGCATATAGTAAATATAAAAATATGCGATGTCATGGTTTTGCATGTTTACTTTTTTGTATGTAAGATTAACATTTGTATATAATTACTTGTTGTGTATAAGATCCATAGCTGGATCTCATGTTTTCCAGAAACAATATAGCTGATACTTTTCAGCTACATATAATAACATAAATAATTAAATAAATGATTCATGCTTTTGCAATTAAATGCAATAACTTTTATGCTTAGCAGCCATTTTGAATTTTTTTAACTAAGAAAAAGAATGACATCAGCAAAATTTGGATTAAAAGATAAACCACAGGTATTTATTATCAGTACAAAAAACCCTTAACGGGTTAAAAGTTTGTGACGCCGCTACTTTATGGCTATAAGAATTTGAAATATGAGTCTTAAAAATAATGATATCAAATTTTAAGTGACGCTTTGCAATTAGTTAAAATATACATAGATTTTCGTATTTGATCATTTACTTTCTACTTTTATTTATATTTATAATGCAAACGCAATATTTTTAGCTTCAAGATCAGACAGATATATAAAATACACTCACTGATGCTTTTTCATTTACATTTCAAATTCAAAATAACAGTTTTAAAAGGAATGATATAAAAATCCCAGTGGCACCTCAGTGTTATTTTAAAAGATTTGTTTTTAGATTCCATTAAAACTACTTTTGTTTTGTCTAATAAAGTATATTTACATATTGAAACAGTGCTTTTAATTTTTAAATATACTCTCAAATAATTATACTTTCACTGAGTTTGCATTATAAATTAAAATTATTTATTTCAATAAATTGATTTATCTTTTGCATCACACTATGCAAAACATAGTATATCATAGTATCCAACAGTGAAAATTTGCACAAAGAGGTAGTGTGACATAAAGAAAACATTTACACAGATTTTACTTGCAGTCTTACAATGTTATTAAGATGATTCATGTTTAAAAGAACCATATTTCAAACATTTTTTATTTCTTGAGATGTAGTCTTTTCTTTCGATACAGACTAGATGTAATAAATTACTTAAGTAAAATTTCACAAACAAAAAAAAAAAAAAAAAAAAAAAAGGAAGTCCTTTTGGCTCATTCAGAAGGATAGGTTGATTTCTTTTTTCTTATCAAACAGCCGCCATTTTGAAACAATATGGCAGCTACAAATTATTAATGGACTTGGTAGAAATATTGATGTGGGTTAACTAAGCAAATCTGTTCATAAATACCTTTTATGTGATTTAGAAATTTTCCAGTAAGCCAGCACTTGGAAACAAGATGATCGGCCAATTTGGCAAACAAGCATAACAAATGTATTTGGGAGATAATTCTACTGTACAGATTCAGTTTGAATTAATTCAGAATTACAAAAGTTATCACGTTGAAAAACTAAGTGGCCGCCACTTAGATAAAAATGGCACAGCAAGTTATTCAGTGAACTATTCTAACATATTTGAAATATAAGTCCACTGTCCAACATTAGTTCAAATAAATTCAGTATTTCGAAAGTTATTGCAATAAAAAATTCTCAAGTAGTCGCAACTTGGAAACAAAATTCTAAAGAAACTTACCCACCAAAATCACACATATTTGAATGATAAATCCATTTTTCAACTTTGGTTTGAAATAATCAAGTATTTCAAAAGTTATCGCGGTTACAAATTTTCAAGTGGCCTCCACTAGAAAACAATATGATTGAGAGAAGTTATTTCGATACTTTTTTGTATATATTTATTTGTAGGTGGGGTTGTTATAAAAAAAGAAAATTTTCTGATGGCCACAATATACTAAGTCTAATATGTAATACAGCAAAACTAAAACTAAAGCTGGTTGAAAAACACAATGCAGCCAGAAAAGTTTTTTAGGTTGGAATTCAATTTTAATTTTTAGTACATAACTAGCGAGCTTTGCCCGCTAGCGGGTCAGTATTTTCAAATGAATCACTAACAGTAAGTTTTAGTCTTAAGAAAAGAAATTGGAAAAAAAAAAAAAAAAACATTTATGAATGGGTAAAAAGTCGGCCCGTGTCCCCACTGCCTTCGGCAGAGCAGTCCCGTGTGCGCTGCGTGTGCACAACTTAAAGGATACACGCGCTGCGTGCATATATTCCTTCCCTGACCCTTCATGCCTCCTAAAAAAAAAAAAAAATCTGATCGGGTAAAAACTCCCACCGGGTCCCCACTGCCTCTGGCAGAGCAGACCCATGCTTGCGAGCACGTGTGAAGGTATACGTGCGCTGCGCGCACATATTCCTTCTCGAATCAAAATTTTATTCTTAAGAAAATTTAAAAAAATCATTTCTCATCGGGTAATAATTCGGACCGGGTCCCCACTGCCTTCGGCAGCAAAGTCCTTTGCACGCTGCACGCACACAAGTTAAAGGACACACGTGCCGCATGCGCTTATTCCTTCCCTGACACTTCATTTCCCCTAAAAAAGAAATCATTTCTGATCGGGTAAAACTCACACTGGATCCCCACTGCCTTCGGCAGCACAAACCCATGCGCGTGCACGTGTGAGGGTATACGCGCGCTGCGCGCACAAATTCCTTCTGTGATAAAATTTTTATTCTTAAGAAAAGAAAATAAAAAAATCATTTCTCATTGGTTAAAAAGTTGGACCGGCTCCCCACTGCCTTCGGCAGCGTAGTCCTGTGCACACTCAGCGTGCACAAGGTAGGGGACACACACGCGGTGCACGCCTATTTCTTCCTCACACTTTCAGCCCCGCCTAATTAACCTACATATAACAATTTTGAACAATCTAACTCAATTAGCTGAGATGCAAAAGAAAACTGATTCAGGAGACCTCAAAACGTGTAAATCTGGTGAAAACGTTCGATAATTTTAAAGAACTTTAAAATATCTTTTGAATGATGTATTAAAAAAAAATTAATCATAATTAGAAATTGAAATATTGAAATTTGAAAATATTACAGCACTATCTGGCGGTAGAAATTTCTGTATTCCACTGTTCGATTCCAATTCTGAAAACTTTTGATAATATAAAAGAACTTTAAAATATCTTTCGAATGATGTATTAAAAATAATTTAATCATAATTAGAAATTGAAATATTGAAATTTTAAAATATTACAGCGCCATATAAGAAAACTGATTCAGGACACCTCAAAACGTGTAAATCTGGTGAAAACTTTGGATAACATTTAAAGAACTTAAAATATCTTTTGAATGATGTATTAAAAATAATTTAATCATAATTAGAAATTGAAATTTTAAAATATTACAGTGCCATATAAGAAAACTGATTCAGGACACCTCAAAACGTGTAAATCTGGTGAAAACTTTCGATAATATAAAAGAACTTTAAAATATCTTTCGAATGATGTATTAAAAATAATTTAATCATAATTAGAAATTGAAATTTGAAAATATTACCACACTATAAAAGAAAACAGATTCAGGAAACCTCAAAACGTGTAAATCTGGTGAAAACTTTGGCTAATATAAAAGAACTTTAAAATATCTTTCGAATGATGTATTAAAAATAATTTAATTGTAATTAGAAATTGAAATATGTGTATTAGAATAAAATTTAATTTGCAAGGTAAGTGTATTTGTGTTGCTATAGAAACTCGCATTGAAGCATTTTGAAATTTGCAATTTATATTCCTAGTAGAAAAAGCATGTGATGTTTCTTCCCGCAGACTCTCTGTGACTGGACTGGGTTACCAAGGTAACAACGGAAACGGACGACTGCAGCATTTCATTCTGGAAATCAGTACTGAACGAAGGTCGCATATTCAATTCAATGGTTTTATGGCTAAAATTAAAAAAATTATAACTCATTCAGTTTTTAAAATTTTCTCTCAATCTTTTCGGAATTGAATTATGGAAGCGAGATGTAATATACAAAAAAAAAAAAAAAAAAAGAAATGATTTATCTCTAAACGCTTTTGGGTTATAGAATGTTTTGTGAAAAAATCGACGTTTCGTAAAATCTAAAAATATGGATCGCTAATCCGTATTTTGTAAAAATGTTTATATGGTTCGAAAGAGGATTAAATGTCCTCTCTGAAATATACCAGTTGTTAAGAAATGGAACAGTTACTCGGTTGTACAGGGCGTTTAAAAAAAAAACGATTGAGAAAGA
The DNA here is from genome assembly GCA_963930645.1 of Salticus scenicus. Lineage (NCBI taxonomy): Eukaryota > Metazoa > Arthropoda > Arachnida > Araneae > Salticidae > Salticus > Salticus scenicus. The sequence goes on along the minus strand of OZ005651.1, from coordinate 12,699,754 downwards.
GAAAATTTCGACCCTTTTTAGTTTTTTTTTAAAAATACAAAAAATCTGTATTTTTTAAAAAAAAATTGTACCGTAAGAATCGGTAATAAATGCTTTTTCTCGTGGTGCAGGTGTATTTTCAATATTTCCAACAGATCGGCAGCGATCGCTTTACAAAAACCCACGAAATTTCCTCTTCCTCCTTCTTCTTTTGAGGTAAGCGGTCCCGGTCGAAAATGATGATCGCATGCCATTTTGAATTGTTTTTTTTGTTAGACATGGGTCGACATTTTAATTACTATCTCCGCTAATTAGGGTAGCATCGTTTAGCAAATTAGATAACGTACATCTGCGATAAATTCTCTGTCCGACGGTTCCTGTCCGAAGTCTGTGCGACCATTAGCGGCGGAGCCTTAGCTGTTTCAAGCCGTTTCTCACAGACAGACACACACATGTACAGATTTTAATAATATAAGAGATGTATGTTAAAAATGAAGTGTAGCTTGAAAATTTTCAACAAATCTACTTTTTTTTTTTTTTGGAAGGAGGAGGATGGCAATTAAATCAATTCAACCCTTCCCACTCTCCTTGGCTTAGACCTTGCCAAAAGCTCAACCCATCGATCATTATGGTAGAATTGTATCTTAGCATGTATAAGAGAATCAGTAACTGTTGAGATTTTCAGAAATACAGTTATTAACCAAAATCATTGAAAAATATTTGTTATTTTTGGTAGGCACTGCATTGTACTTACACCTAGAAATTCCATTTTTATTTGGGACTCACCCACTGATAGCTTGTCTCCTGACCACCTTAGGGTGTGTGTCTCAGACCATCGGCAATTACCCATAGTGTAGCACGAGCGTGATGTAAAATCCATGCAATGATATATTGTATTCTAATGTGTGGTGGCAAGAAGTCTCATGTAAAAAGGCGAAAGTCTTCTTAAGCACATTTCCACTGCATTTTTGAATATAAAAATTGAGGAAAAACCTAAAATTCCATACAAAAAGCATGGGATGAAAATAAAAATACACTTCGTTAAGGCCGGGAAAAAAAAAAAAAAGGTTAACACCAGAAGGAATAAAAGGAAAAAATTAAGTAGAAAAAGTCATTCAAGAACAGAAAGGGATTTGGGTTAAGGCATTAAACCTTTTGTCGAGGATTTAATATGACTCGTGTAGTATGTAGTAATAAATTTTCTTTGGGATAATGTTAACATGTGCCAAATTGACAGGAAAATCCTAATATTAGAATTTTGCTAAAAACTGTTTAGGGTCAAACAGAAAAGAATTGGAGGATATGCATATCAGTGGCGGCTCGTGAATTGAACATAGATAAGTGCTGAAGAATAACATTAAAGTAGTTATGCATAACTTTAACGAAAAGTACCCATTTTATTTAAATGTAAATTCATACTTTATAAATGAGTACAGTGTAAAATATTAGATGAAGTGCTTCTTCACCTATTTTCGATCCACGAGCTGCCGCTGATGTATATCGGATTAAATATAATTCCCCCTCATTTAAGGGACACCATAATATGTAAACTATATATATTGTATATATTAATAAATACAAGAATAGAGAAATTATCTTGGATTTATTTGTGTATAATTACACAAAATTTGGTATGTGAGAGGGTATATTTTATGAAACATCATGTTGATTCAATTTTATATATAAATTGGTCGATAGGGGGCAATACTGCGCTGCAATTTACCCTGTGAATAGGAAGGCTCAATTTCAACATCTTTAACATTTAACTGCACTTAACTTGATATGTAAGATAAATAATAAGAGAACAAAAGCTGGCTTAATTTGAGTGTATATTGACCAACAGATGTTGCAGTTGTTCCTCACCTTCTATGATTCTGCACTTGGCTACATCTCACAATCTTTTAATTAAAATTGCACTAAACTCCTCCATATCTAAAATCTTTATTGTGCGAAGCCATTATTAAGTTTCTTCTGTGCATGTTAACCCCTTAACGCGCGCTGTCCTCGAAGCGAGGACGCAAAATTTAAGATCCAGCTGCAAAAATTCATCCCGGAAATTTTTTAGCAAAAATTTGCGTTTACAGAAAAGGCCTGTTTTTTAAGCTAAAAATTTAAAATTTCTTTTAGTTTAATTTAGTCCATGAATTCCGGTGGCAGTATAATTTAAATGATCCGAATTGTCTTGCGCCGCAAAGGGTTAAACAGCGTGTAGGTTTGTTATGTAGAGTGATATAAAAGAAAGTTTCGTAATGGCCATAACATACTAAGCCATTGAAGCTTTTAGATTTTTTTTTCATCTTTCTTTTATGTTTTTTTTTATAAATGTCTCAAACGAAAGTATTGGATTCATAAAAATTTTCTACATTTGGTTTTCGCTGGATTTACACATTTTAAGAGGTCCAGAACCTGGTTTGATCAATTTTTTTAAAAATTATGCGTGTGTGTGTGACAAAAATTCTGTTCAACTGATGTCGGCCTTATTTAGCTGTATATCAGCCGACAAGTGGATCTGCTATTATGAGTTTTCACAAGCCTATATCTCAGCATCTATTGATTAAAATTGCACCAAACTCCATATGTAAAATATTTATTGTGTGAAGCTATGGTTAAACTTTTGCACAATTTAAACTGTAAGCGGTGTGTGATGGCCACAATGTATACCTTTTCTTATGAAAATAACCAAACCTTCAACTATGATTATATTAGTAATATATATATAATACATATCAAGTACACATGTTTTAGTACTGTACAAAATGTGTAAATGATAAGTTTTTGTTTTATAATTCTGAACAAAAATTATATTTTTGTGACAAATTGCAAGTGTAGGAATGAGTATGCTAGACTTAAGTTTTATTCTTCATCGCAATATTGCACAAATAAATAGAATGCTAAATAAATATGCTTAAGTAAATTATATTTAAAATGTGTTTAAAAGAATAGTATATGAAATATGTTTATATTTTATTGTTTTAAAATAAAGAAAAAGAAAAGAAATATACAACACAACAAAAGAAAACTAATGCCGGATATCCGTATCCGGCAGGCAAAGGCACACCGGATATCCGATATCCGGCAAAATCACTATCCGTTTCATCCCTACTCATTAGCTCATTTTGATTAAAAAAAACCTCATAATTATTAACTAAATAGGTTATTAAATTTGTATAGGTACAGTAAGACCCCGCTTAACGCGGGGGATACATTCCATCAAGTAGAGCGTAATGCTAAACAGCGCGTGTACAATTTCAGGTAATCCCCATACTGCTGCGAGCAATTTCGGGGAATCCACAGGGGAAATAAAAGAGCGCTAAAGTGAAACAGCGTTAAGAGGGGTCTTACTGTATATTTAAAGTCACTTAAACTTGTTTATAAGATCAACGCATCCATTGTATCTTACAAATCTGCAATTTATAGGATAAATTTTTAAGAAAAACAGTTTCTTCCACTTGGAAGAAACCTATTTCTTCCGGCCGGTTTTTTCCACCTTTGAAGAAACTTGCCAACCCTGGTAACGATTCACGATTTTTTTCTTACTAGATAAGTAAAATAATCATTTATTTCCTAAAATTTTGTTTTAAATGTTCCATAATGATGAAAAGTATTGTTTCATGACATTTTTATTTAATTCACGACATTGTGAAACGATTCACAGTACTGACTCACAAACAAAATCAAAACACTATCATACCGCTTGATCAAAACATCGGCAACAGCAATAAGCAATGGGTGCCTTATAGTAAAGCTGTTCCCATTTAAATCTAGCAAGTTCAACTTATTCATATGTCTATGCAATCGTACTACATGTAATATAATGGGAACCACTGCATAATGGTCAAAATGAATATATCTAAATTTTATGCAAATTGAGCAAGATCAACACCATTTTTAAAAATAAAGTTAGAACCAATAAAGTAGACTAACCAGTTTTCCATTGTTATATATATATAGATGTATAAAATATTACAATAGTAATTATTCATGAGGTTACAGTAATCACACTCATAACAGGAACTGGGCATTTTAAAATTAGTGGAATTAAATAATTTACCTTCCTTTAGATATTTAAAATCTGTGTGAGAAGTAGTTAAAAAAAAAAAAAATGCTTACAAATAAATTACAGATTTCAAAAGTTGTACTTCTTTCAAATTTAAACAACTACCTGGATTGGTTTATACCCTCCCTCTCAGTATGTTTAAAAAGAGAGAGAGAGAGGAATACAGAAAGTTTACGTAAATAGGAATTTATACCAAGGACTATTTGTAAAAAACTACAGGAGATGTATAATTACAAAACTAAATCAATATTTTACACAATTCATATAAGAAAGATATAAATTAGCTAAAGATATTTATTACTTCACTTTTTTTTTCCTGAAAAAATTTACATTACGGTGCAACAGATTTTGTTTACTTTGTGGAAATACTGAAAACTAACACTATCACATCGGATTGCAGTTTTCTTTCCTCCCCCCCCAAAATACGATAAAAAAATAAATGAAAATCATTTTACATTTTTTAATTTAACCATGGATAAGTTTAATAAGACAATTGAGGCATTGACAATGAAAATAAGGAAAGTGCCAAAAATTAAATTTTACAGGAGAAGCAACAGAAGTTTTGATGGTCCAATATCAAAATGAATAATCACGCTCTTGACTACAAATGGTTTATTGAAGCAAAAGACATAACAGGTAAGTGTGAAAAGAAAAAAAAAATATTTTAATTAGAAAAATTCCGGCAACGACTGAAACTAAATGAAGCTCGTTAGGCACTTGCCTCTTTTTCGATGCTATTGGCGTTGGAACATAGATTATTTTCAGTGAAAAAACGCAGTTTCGCAAATTTTGGCACTTACCTCATTTTCATTTTCAACGCCTCAATTAGAAAATTAATAAATACAAAAAAGGGAATCTGAATAATTTCAGAAACTGGGCAAAGTTTAAATATAATTAACTTTAATATATATTCTGCAATATATTATTTTTAAATAAACGTTAAAATAATGCTGGAATTATAAATAACTAAATAAATCCAGTGTTCATTATTAATTAGTTTACATATTTATGGATACATAATTACTTTTATATAGAGAGATACACATATTTTAATATGCCATAAATTTAATATTTAATATACGTTCTTCAGACAAAATATATTTTTACTGTTTTTAATACACAATCATTTAGTCATCTCTTCAATATATTTTACTGCTTTTAATATAGATTCATTTAGTCATTTCTTATTACATTTATAACATAAATGTTATTTTTCAAGAGATACGAAAGCAAACACAAGCCTCGTTGCGTATCTAGTAAAAACATGTTTGTAAACAAACTAAAATATCTGGCGTTCTATGGTTTTCGCCAAGAGATCGATCGCCAAAAACCACGTGACTGAATCGACCAATGAGATGGATGTATTTGATATGACTGCAGATTTGTGCCTTCTATTTAGAATTTCGCTACCGGGAGTCCTCCCTAACGTCGATGCTGCAGCAGCTAGATGTTTGCATAAATAAGCCGTTTAAAGACCGATTGTGTCAATTTTTTTAGTGACGTATCTAAATTATTTTGTATATTTCTACTTTTGAGTGTTTTTATCTGTGCCTCAAGGCAATCTTCAACAACAAAAAAAAAAAATACTTCTATAAAAAAAAAACGAAGATTTACCACTTCTTTTGATAGTGTAAGCCTAGAAACATTTTAAACAGAGATGATTTAATTGTATATATTAAAAATATGATCGGAAGTCCTGTTTTTTCAATTTTCTCTTATACTATTTGACAGAGAAGTTACTCCGTTCTTGCAATCTGCCGATGACGTCAGCTATCGGCAGGTCAAAGAAAAAAAAATTTAAACACACATGACTACATCGAGCTGCTCTAGAAATAAATTTAAAATTGCTAATTTAAGAGTTTTATATGTGATAACTATTTAAAATTAAGGTTTAATATCACTATTTTACTTTATATATAGTTTTTAAGCTTAAAATATATGCATTCAATCATTGTTTCTAATGTACGTTTTTTGCTAGAATTTGTGAACTCGTATATAAGCCGACCCCCGTACTTCAGCTTCCAAAAAATTTCCAAAAATTCTCGGCTTATACACGGAAAAATACAGTAGTTGTTTTTTGGAGTCGGATCTATTATCACTTTATTTAATCTTGCTTAATGTTATATATATTCTCCAATCTCATTTATTACAGCAAACATTTTTATCTGTTGTGGATAAAAGAAATTTTCAATGCAGGAGCATGAATTTTAAATGGCTTCTGTTGTGGTATATTCATGTCCTATTTATGTTAACTACATGGTCATTTATCCAATTTTTAATCATTACATCTCTACATTTTTTCCTTTCTTTTAATGGCTCTTGATGCCTCTCTCTGAGAGATTGCACTATATCTGCTTAAATTATTCTGCACACATTTATAGATGTCTATTAGTTGGACTATAATCTAATCTTTATAATATCAGGTTTGCCAAGTCTCCGAATTTAAAAAAATAAGTTGATCTCCAGATTAATATAAAAAAAATCTCTAACTTTTTCACTCTTGAATACCATATATACACAAGAACTTTTTTGGGGGAAAAAAGCTGCAACTGGAGAAGGGTTGGATTTATAAACAAGATAAAAAAATTCAAAAATGTTTCCAGGAGTAGAAAAATGCTGATGTTCTATAGCAATTAAGGTAGTGTGATCCTCTAGATTTTTAAACACTTAAACTCTCCTTGTTATAATTTTTCCTTTGTAGTTCATCATGTATGACATTGTTGTCATAAAAACTGGCATAGGATTCATGTGGCTGATACATGAATTTATTTTTTCTCTCTTTATCAAAATCTCCAAAAGCCAAAGTGTTTTTTTTTTTTTTTATCAATGGTTATTCTATTTCCATTTCTATTTGCTAATTCGTTCATGATTTTAGAGATTTCAGTTAAAGAGTAAATACTGTTTCAACAATGTCATGATCACATGCATTCACCAGACAAGCAAATAAACACAATGTAAGTTGAACTAAATCTCTCATCCAAGGAAAGAAAAGCTCTTGTAACCAGGCAGCAGGGAAAAAAATGCACAGTTTTATTATTTCTCTAGAGTCTGGTGCAACGTTAAATACAACCAATCAACCTGGTGCGAAGAGGCAGAGAGATAAATACAGAATTTCTTTTGTTATTTCTGGAAACTCTGCATATGTTATTCACAGTGCTAATCTGTTTGTTAGCTTTTAGCACCCTTTATGTACTTGTAATCACCATGCTGTTTGCAATTAGCAAATAAAACTTTAATAAACATTAAACTAATTTGCTTTAACATATTATATCTTTAGTTAAATTAGTTTATTTCATTTTACTTTTATTTCCATATCATTAAATCACATTTTAATTTTGTAATTTTAATAGCCATAAATTTTAAAAATTAAAGCAAGTGATTATGATAAAATTATAGAAATAGAGTAACATCTTGTGATATGTTGTATATATAATTATGTATATAAATATATTAATTTGAATTTTTCCTTAAAGTTTTTTTTTTTAATTACTCTTTTCAATTTTTATTTTCATTAAAATATTTCTATTATTCAATACTTCTGCGTATTAATCCTATGCTACATCTCAACTTGACTCTTAACACTTTACCTGTTGAGGAAAACATACAAGGGTTTGCTTCTCAGTGACACTGTATTTCACCCAGGTGCACGTGTAGTTATGTGTTTACTTTTCCAGAAACGTTCCTTTTTCTGTTCCCTCCTCTCTCACTCTTCTCTAAAATAAGTAAATCCTTCAAAAACAATGTCAAGGTCCTTTTATTGCACTGTAAAGCCTTGGAACTAGTTTTACTGGTAGCAGCATAATAGAAAGGATCATACTTGGGAAAAGTGTGTATCTACAAATGGGACAATTAATGCATCAGCTTATCTAGGCAGATATATACGCCTGGGGCAGTTAAGGGGTTAATACATATTTTTACAGTTGTGTGGTATTGTATTTTTATCTTGTTATTTCCGTCTATGTAATATTTTTAAATTTAATAACTACAGTGAAGCATCCATAGTTCTATAATCTGGCAGCACCCATAAATCAGTACTCAACTTGTTATTTGCAGCATGGTTGAAAATTTTTATGGATCGTTAGTAAAGCTTACAGATTTTCATTAATTTTTATTGATTTACGGACTAGTGTGAATTTTTTACAGATTAATCAGGATGATGGCAAAAATTCCGAAAAAGAACAATGAAATTTGTGTCTTGCTATAGCAAATCCAAAAGTTATTAATAAAAGAGATTGTTCCTATTCCTGATACCGAAAGTCAAAGTAAACACAACCACCTGAAATCTTGGTCAACAGTTTTTAGAAGGACCTGAAAAATATGATTTTATCAGCGATAATCAACTAATGAATGCACGTATGTTAATCAATCAATGGCAAACTGAAAAACAAACATGAATGAAATTTACTGACATATTTAATAGAATGTAGCATTGTCAAATTCCTGATCTTATCTGTTATTAAGCCAGTTTTAATATCAATTTATTATTATTATTATTTATGCAAAAATAAATGATCTCTATTACTGTTTTATAATTGTTATTTTAAAATTTTTAATTTATTTCAAACATTACTTTAATTATTTTCGTTTTTGATATGGGTTTACATACATTTTTTTAAATTAATTTAAAAAAAATATTTCTTTAGATGCTGTGACTGATATATGATTTTTATATACATTTTCGGAACACCTAGTATCCGAAAAAATCCGTAATCCGGCAATGTCTATTTCCCGCCGATGCCAGATTATCGATGCTTCACTGTAATTTTTCCTTTTATGGTACATCCTTTATTTTTATTTGATAACATTTTTGGGTACTCATGGTTTTTGTGGAAAGCATTTACCGTAATAGAAATAATGTTATTGCTTCTCTATAATCATAGGTATCCCTGATGTTGTTATGGCTCCCTTTTTTTTTTGGGGGGGGGGGAGGTTTCACAGTTACGAAAGTTTTTCATTGTTTTAGTTAAATTTTACTTTTTTTCAGTGTGTTATTTTTGGTTGAATTAGTCATTTTAAATTCTCAATAATAATTATCCTGATTTGTTTCCTGGTTTCTACGCAATGTCATGATTAAATAAGATTATATATATATTAATCAAACATCGTGAAATGTTTTTTTGCCATTTATTGCAAATGTGTGCTGATTTAAACTGGTTATGTTATAACCACTTTCTGCCACTGGCAAGATAGAAACTTTTTTGTTGTTGTTAGAAGACCAGCCCTTATTATTAGTAGGTATTGTTTGCTTTGCTGGTCACTATTATATTTAAATTGAAAACTTCACATGCTTCTCAAGAGCACCACTCTGAAAATCTCCTTTGGAGATGCTGGGGGCCCACAGCGAAAGTGACCCAGGATGAGGGCTATAAGTAAGGTTTTCAGATTTTTAAAAAGGACATTGTTTTTATTGTAATATTACTTAAACTTTTCATTATCAAATTCAATGATTATATATATATTTATATATATTAATCAAACATCATGAAATGTTTTTTTGCTATTTATTGCAAATGTCTGCTGATTTAAACTGGTTATGTTATAACCACTTTCTGCCACTGGCAAGATAGAAACTTTTTTTTGTTGTTAGAAGACCAGCCCTTATTATTAGTAGGTATTGTTTGCTTTGCTGGTCACTATTATATTTAAATTGAAAATTTCACATGCTTCTCAAGAGCACCACTCTGAAAATCTCCTTTGGAGATGCTGGGGGCCCACAGCGAAAGTGACTCAGGATGAGGGCTATAAGTAAGGTTTTCAGTTTTTTAAAAAGGACATTGTTTTTATTGTAATATTACTTAAACTTTTCATTATCAAATTCCAAACCATTCTTCATGTGAATAATGTTAAAATTCCTCCCTAGCAGTCTTTCACCCAAGCAAAGCGATGTTCAAAAATATCAAACACTTGAGACTTCTTTCTCATTAGGTAAATAGCAGTATGTTTTGAAAAAGAGTCAATGATAAAAAGGAAGTACCTCTCACCACTAGGGCTGGAGTATTTATCAATATATCCCCAAGTATCAATATTTTTTTAATATCGCAATAACGATATTAAAGATCTTGCTCTGCCGATATATCCCTCTAACGATAATTCTTAGCGTGCACTGAGCGATCGGTCGATGCGCCGATAAATAATGTTTAATGCCAATCTTAAATACCTTCTTCAAATCCTGCTTTCCCCACTAGCACCCATCCCCCACGCACCGAACAAAGCGAACGCCGTATAGCTTATACTAATGCAACCCCTTGTGCACACTCCATCAATGTGCCAAAAAATAATAATGAACGACAATCTTAAATACCTTCTTCTAATTCTGCTTTCCCCACTAAGCATGCATCAGCACGCACCGAACAAAGCCCGAACAAAAAGAGAGCTGAATAGTGCAACCCTTTTTCCTTTTCCCTCCTATTCTATTGCTCACTGACTAAAATAGAGAAACATAATCCCAATTCCCAACCCCAAACGACATCTCTCTCTACTTTCTTTATCTTTATTCGTGCTATCTACCAAATCGAAAATATCACTGTCCAAAAAGTCGGAATAATATTCATCAAGAAAATTAAGTTATCACAGTGTATTGACTTCCCACTCTACATTCAGGCATTTACCTGACCCTAAACGATAATATGAAAGAATTTATACTACCGTTAGTATAAGTTCTTTGATAATATTGCACATCACCGCTCGTGGATCGTAGGTGATGAAAACCACAGACAAGGGGATACAAAAACAAACTCTGATTATGACGAATGAAAACAATATCTTTTGTTTTAGCTCATTTCCTGCTATTGGTTCATTGATATTGGTCTATTTCAAAGTATCGATATTTACTGGCCAATAAGAAGCGAGCTTCAACATGTGTTTAACAAAAATCATCAAAGCCGAACTGATAGCTACTAGAAAAGTTTTTTTGCAAATCTTCTTAGCGTTTAATAAAAAACTTCTGAAAATATAAGCAATTATAGAATGTATTATTATTATTAAATATTTCGATAAAATATTTTTTTTATTAAGGCTGTACATCAGTCAGATAGCTCTCTTTCTCCTTTCCCATGTTATCCAATGGGATTTTCGTTGCTTCGTTTTATAAAAATATCTCATTCAAAAATGAAGTTTTTCGAATTCTGTTTTTTGAATACACTCATGGACAAAAAAATTAGCGCACCAAGAAATAATTGCGGGATCGTAACGAAACTTGGCATGAATGTACATGTTGGGGAGATATGCAAATGATTAGAAATGCAGCGTGATTGCGCATTACGTATAGCCGGTAGAGGGCGTTTATTGTCGTTCTCTGTGGAGTATAAAAAAGGTAACCAAAGCTTATTTGAGTCTGCTGACTCGTTTACAAAGGAAGAGGTGAGGTAGACATGCCATTACGTTGTTTTCGAAGACAATATGAGCAGCTGTCGCAGTTTGAGAGGGGGAGAATCATCGGCATGATGGAAGCTGAGTGGTCAGCTAGGCGAGTAGCTCGTCAATTAGGCCGCTTCTGATTATGTTGTGAGGAGGTGTTGGGACCAGTGGACCCGAGAGATGCGATGTACACGAAGACCAGGCTCAGGACGCCCTCGACAGACCAGTCGTCAAGAAGTCGCCACATCGTAAGAAATGCACGCGTACAGCCAACTGCTTCATCGGCCGCCATCCAGGCAGAGGTAGCACCTTCACTAGGGGCCCCTGTGTCCTCTTGAATCATACGAAGGCGCCTGGCTGAAGGACATTTGGTATTGCCGCGTCCATTACATGTGCCACCAATAATACCCACCCCCTCTGCTCCGTTTGGAGTGGTGTCACACTCGACGGGGTTGGGTAGCAACCGAGTGGAACCACGTCGTGCTTAGCGACGAATCCAGATTTAATTTGGGCAGGGATAATTAACATGTACGTGTGTAGAGGCAACGGGGGGAATACCTCAATTCTGCCTTTTCTTTACAGTTGCACACTGCATCCACAGCTGGTGTGATGGTATGGGATGCCATTGCCTACAATACACGGTCACCCCTAGTATTGATCCATGGCACCATGACAGCCCAGCGGTATGTCCATAACATCCTGCAACCACATGTGTTGCCACTCATGCAACGGCTCCCAGGAGCCATTTTTTAACAAGACAATGCTCGGCCTCACACGGCAAGGCTGTCACAAGACTGTCTCCGCACTGTTACTACCCTTCCTTGGTCTACCCGATCCCCAGATTTGTCTCCAATCGAGCATATCTGGGATCATTTGGGACGGCGAGTTGGACATCCCACGAGTTTGAACGAACTAGAGGCAGAGTTACAGCAAATATGGAACGAAATGTCTCAAGACATCATACAGAACTTGTATGCCTCAATGCCCGATCGTATTGCATCGTGCATTCGCGCTAGAGGGGGTCCAACAGGGTATTAAATTCTCCGTTCTTTTGCCTTTTTCTCTGAAATAAATTATCCCTTTTCTTTGATTTTCTAATCATTTACTTATATCAAAGTATTCATTACGTATGTAAAATTTCGTTTCATTTTGACGACTCCTTCTTGGTGCGCGAATTTTTTTGTCCATGAGTCTATTACTCTTTGAACGGGTCGCCTTTTAGCTTGGTGAACAATTTTTCGAAAAAATTAATTTAACTATTTTATTTCAATAAGTAAATTGTGGATCTCTAAGTAAAATATTAAAATTTATTTTTTCGAAAAATTGCTCACTAAGCTAAAAGACGACCTGTTCAAAGAGTAATATTCAAAAAACAGAATTTAAGCTAAAAGACGACCTGTTCAAAGAATAATATTCAAAAAACAGAATTCGAAAAAGTTCATTTTTTAATAAAATATTTTTATAAAACGACGCGACAAAAATCCCATTGGATAACATGGGAAGGAAGAAAGGGTGCTATCTGACTGATGTAAAATAAAGTTTTATCTTCAGTAATTTTAGAGTGACAGTTTCTATACAGAATTATATAATATTGGATAGTTTATTACTTTTTACTTTCTTCTATCTTCAATAGAAGAAAGTATTGGATTCGTAAAAATTTTCGATTTCGGGTTTTTGATGGATTTACACGTTTTGAGAGCTGTAGAACACGATTTTACCATTTTTAGAAAATGTCTGTCTGTCTGTCTGTCTGTCTGTGTGTGTGTGACAAAATTTTGTGGCAACTGTATCTCTGGAACTACTGCACAGAATTTCATACAAATTGGTATGTAGTTGCACCTTGACATAAATTAGTGCCTACCAACTTTTGGTAAAAATCGTCTTACAGGTTGCGTGGCCATCCCGCTTTTTCTAAATTTTTAGCAGGGTGATATAGGGCAAAAATTTTCAAGTTGGGTATCTTTCGAAAGGTCTCGTCAGTACCTTTAAAACGAATGGTTGAACTATAAATCTGTGATAATTTAAAACAAAGTTATCGATTTTTTTTACTTTTTACGAAAAAAAAAAAAATTAGAAATTTTGTCAAAGTCCCACGGTATCCGTGTTTTGACAAACCTTAACAAATTTTCACATTTTACCCAAAATTTTGTCAAAGTCCCACTTTTTTTTTTTTTTTTTCTCTCCCCTTAATTCTATCAAACGCCCACGGTTTCCGTGTTCTGACAAACTTAAACAAATTTTTGCATTTCCCCCCCAATTTTGTCAAAGTCCCACGGTTTCCGTGTTTTGACAAACTTAGAATAATTTTCACATTTTACCCAAAATTTTGTCAAAGTCCCACTTTTTTTTTTTTTTTTTTTTTTTTTTTTTAATTATTGTTACTGAGTGAATTTGTATAGGAAAATATAGAAGAAAGTCTCGTGGTGGCCACAACATATTAGTTTAATGTAGCATTTATTATTTCTCTTTCCTTTTTTTTTTTTTTTTTTTTTTTTTTTTTTTTTAAAGCCGTACATGTTAAATAAAATTGGTTTAAATACAAAAAGAGTTACTTTAAGTAACAAAATGAAACTTTAACATAATTTTGCTTAAATAATATAATTTTTATACTGTCAATGTATACATACATATACATATAATATATATATATAATTCAATTTTCAATTTTTGTGAAACTTTTACGAATGTGAATTGAACATATATATATTTAAAAAATATTGTAATGATTTGGTAAGCAGATACAAAAATAAAAATGACAAGTAACTGACATTTAGGATGCATATAAGAATTTTATGTAAAAAATATTACTCTCTACGACCAAAAAAGATGTATCCAATGGCAAATCTTAACTATTTAAAATGATTTTCATTTTTATGTAATACCTACATCTTAAGACAATTTTTCTTGAGCTTTATTTTTAGTAGAATTATGAATTTGATATACTTGGTACAAATAAAACACAGATCACATATTAGCTGTGTTAAAATATGATTTTAAAATAACTAAAGCTTAAAATGGAAAGAATAGAGGACAAACTATACAGAGGTATACTAAAAAGCAATAGTATAAGTTATAAGAAACACAAAATATTGATTCACTTTTTATGCTTTTTTTTTTTTTTTTTAAGGACTGAGGGCCTATTAGTCTCAATCTGGGATTTTTGCGTTGTCGTTTTCGATAGTTGGACATTTGTCGAAATAATTTTTCGATAGTTCGACATTTATCGAAATCTAAAATGTATCGAAAATATAATTGAATAATTTGAAAGTGATGTTGTAATTGGGAAGAAAAAAAAAAAAAAAACTAATAGTCCTCCGTCCTAAACTAAATTCTGTTTTTGCCAAAATTTCATCAAGATAATTTTTTTTTTAATAAAATGAAAAGAAAATGAATAATAATCAGTATCGTTACAAACGATATCGAAAAAGTTTTTTTTTTTTTTTTTTTAATAATTTTGAATTAGGAAATAAGAAGTGCGCGAGCAATATGAAAGAAAAATAAGTAAAAAAATGAATTTAATGGTTTAATTTTTATATAAAACAAGATCGCGTGCTATCTTAAAAAGTAGATGTAAAATTTAAAGTTTAATTTGAATAATTGAAATGTTTAAAAAATTATATTTCGATTGGCGATTACTTTCATAGGAAAAAAAAAACATGCCCAAATATCATGATATTAGTATATAGGCGTTAATAAAATATAAATGGTATTTAATTACTCGAGTTTCATTATTTTAATCGGAAACCTGGTTAATTTAAAATAAACTAACTATGCATTCAAATCAGGGAACAGCTTTAATATAGGACGCCCTTGGTGAAATTTGAAATTTGGCATCAAAGTAATTCGGACGATTTTCGCAAAAGTCTTTACTTAAGCACTCACGAGAGCAATTTTAATTCATCGCCAGACTGGCAAAAAATAATAAAAATTGCTAAGGGGGTTCTATACTGCAGCTGTACTCACACTACCTTGCGGAAGATAAAATCAAGAAAAAATATATAAGGCTATTCGATTAACTGAAATTAATATTATCAAAATAAATATAAAAATAAAGATTTTTAAACTATTATGACGTCAGTTTTATCAGAAATTTTGTATAATACTCGTTTATTTATTTATTTATTTTTAAATTTTTCCGAAACATTTAATGATTACCAAATTATTACTGCAAAGTTGAACGAAAAAAAAAAAAAAAAAAAAATCAAATATTACCTAATGGCTGATGAATCCAACATCCCCATTAAGGTTATTTATTTATTATTATTTTTTTAATGATAAGTTATGGTAATGATATACCAGAAAATACATGGAAAATACTCTATACTTGTACACTTTAAAATTCGTGTGCATATGTCTTTAAAAAATAACAAATGTCTATGTTTTCCTATCTTGAAAGAAATATCGCAATATATCACTAATCTCGATATTAACATGGTGATATATCGCGATATTTAATTTCAGATATCGTCCAGCACTACTCACCACCACAACCTTTAATCTTCAATGGATGCAGACATCCACCAAAAACTCTTTTTGAGGAAATTTTTTTCTGCTCTGAATCAATGAATTAAATGGAATTTGTCTCTGCTTGTCGACATGGTTTGCAAAAAAAACTTCTGGTATTTTAATTTTGGCAACCTTTTTACACCATTATATTTACTAGTGTTCGCAATTATGGACTTATATGACCAAATTTACTATGCCAATATGCAACACTTTTAGTATTTACTAAAGAAACAGAGGATTCCACCCCCTTATTTCTTTTCAACAACTGAGGGAAAGCATAGTAAATTCCACTGTGAAATTTGGCTGAAAATGTTTTCTCATCATCCCTGCCAAACACCGTCACCTTCCCTGCCTTACTGCTAAAGCTAGCCCCATTTATGTTCATTTTCGGACTAGATATTAAATTTTTATGGAGTTTTGAAGAGTATAGTACATCACCAAATTTATAAATAGATCCATTAAGTACAAATTTTACAGTTACCTTTTCTTCGATTGGAAAGCTGACCCCATCTACTGAGACAAATAAATTTTCACCCTTAATTGGTGGATACTTGTCAAAAAGACTCGTTTTTTTTTTTTTTTTTTTTTTTTTTTTTTTTTCAGAAATAATGAGAGGCTGCAGTGTTGAAAGCCCAGCAGCAATCATCATCATCATTATCAAAATTACTGAAATTTGAGCTAAAAAATAATTTTGGGAAGGTTTTCTTAAAATTGCCATCAAAGATGGAGCCTACCTCATTAACATTTTTACTCCATTTAGAATCAATATTACTAGATTAGAGTATAAAAAACATTATTACTATTATTTATATAACAATTTTTCTTTAAGTGAACCATATAACTACAATGATAACACTTAAGGGTAGGAAGTTTTAAAGTTTCTGTTACCAAAGGATTAGGTATTGTGATTCTCAACTTCATGACCTCCATTTCTGTCACTGTCCCGTAGTTGCAATTGGCTTTCCTTTCCTCTACCCTAAGTTCCTGGACAGTCTTTAAAAAAGTGAATACCTCCTTCCAACACAGTATGTATTGCTCAGTGGATTAAAATTTAGAGGGCATGTGCTGTACTGTAGTTCTCCATCATGTATGAAATATTGTTCATATTCAATCTTTGGCCGTTACAATGTTGTCCCGCAAAACACATGGATCAAAAGTCTTCAAAAGGAAAGGAAAGTTTTCAAATGTATGACCTTCAGACATTAAAGTATTTACTGAATATTTAATGGATTTATTCACTTTCTTTGAGACAGTGTTTGATTCTGGATGTGCTACTGAAGAATGTGTAATTTTTATGCCAAGAGTACTGTTAGAAACACTGTAAACATTAGATGTAAACTGAGAGCCAAGATCAGAGAGGATAACCAAAGGCCTACCAAAGGTACTAATATAACTAAACAAACATTTAACTATTTTTTCTGCTGATGTATCTTTTAGTGGATAATGTTCAAGATGTCGCGAGAAATGATATAACACAGTGAGTACTAACTGACCATTATTAAATGGTCCGACTAAATCAACACTTATGGTATGTCCAGGATGTGTGAGTGTGTAGGTAGGTTGTAATGGAGCTGGAAGAGTGTTATAATATTTAGCCTGTAGGCATCGAGTATGTGAAGTGGCAAAGTTTAAAGTATCTATCTGTATACATTACAAAAACTTTTTAAAACGAATCTTATTCATAATTAAGTTAAATAACTGTTGTAAAATTTGTACCCTTTCCGTGTTAATTCTCGAATTTAAATGATTTGTTTTATAATCTTTAAAGTTTAAATTATTAATTTAATGAAATATAGCGTTTAGTGCTATTTTCTATTTGATACTGCCATTGAGTTAATGATGTATTAAAAAAAAAAAAAAAGCTTAATGAGAA
The DNA here is from genome assembly GCA_963930645.1 of Salticus scenicus. Lineage (NCBI taxonomy): Eukaryota > Metazoa > Arthropoda > Arachnida > Araneae > Salticidae > Salticus > Salticus scenicus. The sequence continues at coordinate 12,681,983 of OZ005651.1, read as the reverse complement.
CTATTTTAGTTAAAAGTATATTTCTTATTAGTATAATTTTATTTAATTCGTTTGAAATAACTTTAATTTACTTACCTCTTATTTAAAAGCATGTTTTGTTAAAATTAACTTTAAAGAAAATATGTTTAAGTTCTTTCACGGACTGTTTATAGTTTTATCGCTGCCGAACACGTACACGTTATAATTTTCAACTGCAGAGTATTCTTGCTTCGCCCATAGATGGCGGTAGGCTCGTAGCATCATGTTGCTATGGTTACTTGTCGCATGTGGTAGGCGTTGCCAAGTGTACAGCATTGACTCCGTTGTTCAGTCCAGAATGGCTGTGTTGGAGAGAAATTGTTATTTTAGAGATACTCTCCAATCTGTACCATACACTGCGTTGATTCATTTCTAAAAAAATAATAATCTAAATAATACCCAAGTTCATTAAATCTTTACTGGGTCATAAAATAAAATTTTGAATACTAAAAAATATCTCCTATTTTATTAAGCTGTCTTCATGGAATAACTTATCTAGAAACCAATGAGAAAAAACAATAAGAATTTATAACAAATAACCTTTCATTCATCTTTTATTCTAAACATAAAATTTTTTTTATCAAAATTAAATTAAGTAGATATCCTTGTTGATAATAAATCAATAGCACTTTAAGCGGGACTCAGCCAGTTTTTAAGGAGGAAGAAAAAAAAAATGAAATCTAAAAACTTTAGATATTTTCTTTTTTTTATATAATTTAAAGTATAGACTCACCCGACGACGAGCGTTTAACATTAAGGTAATCCAGAATTCGGACATCAGGCATAACGGGCTATTTATTAACAGAACTTTCACCAAAATTTCTAGAGCATCCTAACTGCGGCGAGGATTCATGGGATCATTTCCTTTTCCACATCATTCACCTCAGAAGGCTCCTTTGTTTTTACTCTCCAGTCATTCGAAGATTTCTACTCTTGGGCGTACCGGCCTCTTCCCGGTCTAGCATCTGCGAGGATACAACCTTTTATTCACTGGATCATTTCCCCTTCAAAATTTTCATCATCTGACGATATTTTGTATTTTTCACTTACAGGCCCATTTTGACTCCGCCATCTGCCACAAAACGGGGCCTTTCCCTTTTTTGTTCTCTTGATCCCCTCTGCTCTTCTTAGAAATCTCAGTTCTCGAAAATCTGCTCCACCTCTTTTTTCCTCATTTATAGCTGCAATAAACCATTTTCGTGAGCTTTTGTCGTTTAATGTCAAACGCTTTCTTCTCTGCGTCGCCGGACCGTCTCGTAGATTCATATCAAGAACACATTACAATTCTCCCTCCTTCAATTTTACAATTATGGCTTTCCGCTTTTACATCTAGCAATTTATCGCTCATGTTAAAAAGAAACATTTTTACCTGCCCATATTTACATACAAATCACTTTTTAAATTGTATTGTATAAAACATAAAGTATTTTTACATATATTTAGATTACACACATGTTTGTTTTATTTCCTTTTATAAATAAATGTGTAATTTTAATTATACACATTTTTGTTTAATTTCTGTTTATAAATAAATGTGTAATTTTAATTGAAACATTTATATCCCCCCTTTCTACAAAAAAAAAAAAAAAAAAAAAAAAAAAAATCAACCCTATCATATAAATCATATACTTAAATTCTCTATTAAATTAGGCCTATTTTCTGTGCATTTGTAAGTATTTGTTATATCATTCTGACCTATAAAATAAAATACAAAAAATACACACAAACAAAATAATAATATTCATGATACTAAGATATGAAGAAAACAGAATAAATATTGTCCATTCTTTCAGTCTATAGTTTATAACCTCTTAGTATCAGTTTTTGAAAGTTTGCGAGGGTTTTTTTTCTAAATAGTCCATTGAAATGTTTTTATCTTCACCTAAACATAAAAATGTAGAACATACACACAATATTGTCCATTCTGCTAAATTGCAGTCCATAGCACTTTAAATGGTCATTCCTATTGGTTTTAGAAAAAATTTTAATTTAAGAGTTCACTTCATATATATATATATATATATATATATTTTTTTTTTTTTTTTTTTTTTTATGTCTCTTTGTATATTACCATCGTATAGACTCTCATTTTGATGTCTAGTTCATTTTTCATCATTCTGATTCTAAAAAGTCTACACATATTTTTGTAACTTTTATACATTTATATATTTGTCTGTTGCTGTTGAGCACATCTTATTACTGATTGTTGTTGGGTGAGTATACTCCAAAAAAAAAAAAAAGAAAGAAAATATTTTTCTTTCTTTATTTTACAAATGTTTTTCTTAAAAGTTTTTTCTCTTCCAAAAATTTTTAAAAATAAAAAAAAAAATTATATATATATATATATATGTACATAAATATAAATAAACAAAATCATAGCATTTCACACACAGTTTATATATGTATATATATATATATACTATTATGTTATCTGGATTATTTGAATATTTCAACATTCTCTATACAACTTTTATTTATTTATTTCTTTGTTTGTTTTATTTTATTTTATACACAGTTTATCTAAAAACTCCTTATCTACTTAATGTTATAGTCTAAACCCCGTGCTTTTTTTTTTTTTTTTTTTTTTTTTTTTCGTGCTTGGGATTTTTTGTTATTTTTAACCTCTAGTGTTTATGAGGAAAATTCCTATCCCCGTTTTTGAGCTTTCATCCAATCTCTATCTTACATTCTATTTATTCTCAATGTAATTCACGTTCATTTCTCTATTATTACAGCTGTTATTGATTTATTCTACTCCAATTTCTATGTTTTTCCAGCTAAAATGCAATAATAACTTTATCATTATTATTATTATTATCTGCACACTCGCAACTTGATACATTTTTGTATACTATCTAATGTTAGCTTTATTGCAATTATTATCATTATTAATCTTTTTTATTATTGTTATCAAGGCCACATTTAAAATTCCTCACCGGCAAGGAGAAAAAAAATCATCTATAGCTAAATAAAGGGGCCCCGCCATAAACATTAATTTTTCTGTTTGAAGACCAGCTTCAAACAGTTACCAGTTAAAAAATTTTGAAGCACCCCTCTACAATAATAAAATTATGTTTGTCTCAACTATCCACACTATTTTACTATCTATTATTATTAGGTTTTTTTTTTTTTTTTTTTTTAATTCTTGTTCTATTATTTTGACCTATATCCTTCCTATATCCTTTAGCTGGTTATTTTAATTTTCTTTTTCTGGTGGTACTTTAAATATTTTTGAAATATGAATTTTTAAACTTTTATTTCCTTCCTTTTCTCGTATCAAGTAATTCGAGTTCCTGAACTTTCTTTCCACCAAAAATGGTCCATCAAACCTTTTACCTAATTTTCTGTTCTTTCTTAGTGATTTAAGATAGACTTCATCACCTATCTCCAATTCTTTAGGATTTATACTTTTATTTCTATTATACTCTTCTGAAATTTTTTATATTTAGCAATGCTTTTGCTCTCGCCTGATGCATATGCTGTTTTATTTTTGATATATATTGCGAAGGGGTTTCCTTATTTCTGTCATTGCATTCTAGAAATGGAGTTTTTAATTTTCTCCCAAAAAATAACACCGCTGGTTCGTATCCCGTTGCTCTATGTTTCGACATATTATAGTTTAACTTAAAATTTATTCTCGTGTCCCAATCAAAAGTTTCCTGACACATGGCTGAGATGGAATTTTTTTTTAATTAAATGTGCTTTCTCAATCGTACCATTACTACTGGGTTTGTAAATGCATGTGGAGCTATGATGATATTTTGCGTGTTTTCCGTAGCATTATTTGAATGTTGCAATACTAATAGATCATTGTCTAATAAAGAGTATTTTCTTTTGTATTTATTGTTTCTCTTTGATTTTAAACATACTACTATTTTTTGTAGTTTGTCGCATTTTTTTTTTTTTTTTTTTTGTTCATTTAAAATGTTTTCTTCTGACAACTCTTTTTCGGCCTTAAATAAATACATTTCATTCTCTTGATCTTCATGCGTAATGTTTGCTATGTGCCTACTTAAAAGATCACCCGGATTCTGTGATCCTGATATATGCTCTACTGTTATGGCGAATTCTTGGAGATCTAAAACCCATCTCGAAATTATGTCAGGCTGTTTCTCCAAATTAATAAAATATGTTAAAGCCTTCGCATCTGTTAACAAAAATATTTTTTTTCCTAACAGTAAGTTTTTATAATTTAATACTGCTTCATGTATTGCTAGTCACTCTTGTTTCATGGCTGGATAATTTTTTTCTGAATTCTTTAATTTCCTACCATAATATTCAATCGGATGCAAAATTCCATTCTCTTTTTGTGCCAAAATCGCCGATACTGCGTATTTTGAAGCATCCGTGATCAAATAAAATTCTTTGCTCATATCTGGAGATCTTAGAGTTGGTTCATTTAATAACGCGGTTTGTAAATTCAGAGCCTCCTTAAGTAGATGCCTAGCGAGCCGCTCGAAAACTTGGCAACAGCACAAGAAGAACATAGCCAGTAGATGGCGCTTGATACCGTACGTAAAGTTCTGTTTATTTCCCGCGTTTCTTTATGGTTTATGTTTTATTAATTTAACAAATGTGAGAGGTTTTTTTTTTATAATATGGTGTATTGCGTCGTTCCATTTTGTAAATCGGACAATTCGCCGTGAAAATATAAGTTTTCACGAAATACAAAGCAATGCGATTCAGCGTAAAAAATTGCTTGCAAGTATTTCAAGACAAGGTATGTAAACTGCATAAGTAATTAATGCAAAATTACCAACCCTCCGGATTTTTTAATATCAATAATATTTTTCCCAAAAAACATTATTTTTATTTATTTTCGTAAATTCTGTGATTAAGACGAAGATAAATTTAAAAGAAATTGTGATATAAAAATTCGAAGGGTTGACACCTCTGTTAGTAAGTTAGATTTAACAAATAAAATAGTTATGCTTATTACAAAATGAAATGAAATTTTTATTTATTGATGTAGGAATACAGAAAAATAACTTGTTCTTAGTTACTTTGAAGTAACTCTATAATGGAGTATTTTACACTTTTATTCATAAATTACATTAGTAACTTATGAATAAAATTATAAAATACTCCAATATAGGAACAAGATTGATTTATATTTTTTTAATACCACTGTTTTTTAATGACTTGTGTAAATGCGTATAAAAATTTTATTATTTCAGTTAAATCGAAACAAAAGTGTTGGGAATCTTGAAAAGAAAAAATAGAAAATTTTTATTTCTACTTTTGTTCTTTTTAAAAATATTAAGTTTTAAGATTCAAAACATTACTTTTATTAACCTTTTACCACACAAATGGAATATGGAGTTAAAAATTCATGTAAAAATTAAATATCATGACTACTGATTTGAAAAATTATCAGATATAACAGAAAGATGACTTGATTTTTTGAAATAGAAATTACAATTCAATCATAAAAGGGAAAATGTACAGAAAACTTAAAAATGACCTATTTTACCATTTTCCCTTCTACCCCACAGTTTAAAAATTCACATAATTTAGAAAACTAAGCAAATGCTTCTAAAAATGGGCTGGCATGTTTAAAATAACTTACATTATTAAAATATAATAATATTTTAAAATAATAACATTAAATAATAATATTAGATTAATAATTTTAAATTATATATATATATATTTAAAAAAAAATGTTTTTTGTATTCAGGGATCCTCAAAACGTGACTTTATTCAAAAACCTGAGTTGAAAATAGAACTTCAAAAAATACTTTGTTTACATTATAGGTCGAAAAATTAATTTTCCTTCTTTAACAGTATTCGTCGACATAAAAAAAAGTGTAGCAAAGCGCTTCCGTCAATTACATTCTACAGAAAAAAAAACGTTTAGCTTAATTTTGAATAGCCCTGTATGTTTTCAATAAACTATGTGCACATCAGATTGTGCATTTAAATTTAGTCTTATATGAAAAACACCTAACACAAAATGATATACACTTTCAGCATTTTCCAAGTATATCCGAGATAGATAAACGCGCACAGACCAACCGCTAAAAACATTATTTTTCGTTTCAGGAGACCTCAAAACATGTGAATAAAACACAACTTTATTTCGAAAATGTCTATCAGTTTCGAAAGCATACACTCTCGGAACTGGTGGAGCTAATAAAATCTTGAATTAAAAAAAAAAAAAAAAAAAAAAAAAAATGGTGCGAGAGAAAACTTATACTCAAGAAATCCTTAATTTTAAAAATTTAAATCTTAATGGTTATTTATTTATTTTATGTGACGGATTAGACAACAGATTGTTTTCTTCTCCAATTTTTGTTTTCTTCTCCAATTTTTATTACTGAATGTTAACTTATCTCGTTAATGTGCTGGTCTATTTTTCTTATAAATTATATAAAATTTTCGATTTAAGAAAAATAATTCACACCTAATAAGGTAAAAATGTAACGTAAAGGACATGACCAAAAAAAAAAAAAAAAAAAAAAAACCATGATTTTAATAATTTGTCATTATAAATTATTCATTCTAAACTGAAACTCATTTAAAGTTCAGATATTTTAATTTATATAAACGAAACTTTCATCTGATATCTAAATTAAAAAAAAAAAAAAAAAAAAAAAAAAAAAAAAAAAAAATTGTGAAATTTTTATTGAATAAATATATAAAAAATAATTCAATCGCGTGATAGACATGCCATGTTTTTGCTTATTTAATTTTAAATTTCTTTTATAAATTAATAATATATATATTTTTAAAAAAACGTGTTATTTATTTGATACGTTGTAATTCAATTAGTTGAAAAGCTTCAACGTTAATATTTCAAATTTAACAAAATTTTGAGTGTGATACTTACATATTTTTAAAGCTTGTAATATATATTTTAGTAGTGGGAAGTTTGAATTATATAAATTGTTTTGTAAAAAGGGGTTCGTCCATGTGTTTTCAGATTAGGATATTTTAAGAAATGGACTTGCATGAAATGCTCAAGTATGTTGCTTGTTACTTGTACATGTATAATTTTAAATATTTAACTGTTTTGTTAATTAAAAAGTAAAGAAAGACAGATTAGTTTTGTATTTGATTTAATTAAAGCTTTTTTATTTTGGAAAAGAAAAAAAAGTAACAATTTTGTCAAAAGTTTACTCTTTAATAATCCTCTTGTAAATATTAATTTTACATATTTACTTAACGTATTTGAAGCTGGATGCTGTTAAATTAAATTAAAAAAGAAACTGATTACGTTTAGATTATGAATTATCGTTGTTTTATTGAAATACAGTGTAAACAGATAAAAGTAAGCTTAATCGCAAATTTATCATCTACCACTTGTATTTAATTTAATTTTTAATGCAGTATCTATAAATAAACGTTAATTTGCAGAAAGTTATGCATTAAAAAGTTTAAAAGTACTGTGCAAAGCCCTGTTTAAGATATAATCTATAATATTTATTGAATTAGTTAAAGGCAGACAAGGCAGACTATTTTGTGCGACACATGCTTTAAAATTTTTTTTGTTTGTAAAATCAACCCATGCGAAGTGTGTTTTTAATTTTAAACGTTCAGAAATCATTCCTCTTTTTGAATTAAATGATAAAATGCTCTTGAAAATATTTTATTTCTTTTGAGTTTGAAAATTGGACATTTTTTAGCTTAAATAAACACATTATGTTTTATAAGAGATAGAGAAATTTCGGACTCCTCATTTTAAAGAGAATTTCATAAGATTTAATTTGATGTCTACCTTGATTATGTTAATTAAAAAAATATTTTTATATATTTATAAAAATAGTGTTTTGTAAACTTTTTGAAAAAAAAAAAAAAAAAAAAAAAAACTAACTATAATAACTTGAACTTTTTAATAATGAATTATGACAAGTTACTGTACATGTAAGAATATAATTATCATAAATTTTACTTACATGGTAAAAGACCTCATTTTTAAAATTAGTAATCTATGAAAACTTATGTATTTTACTATAGCTGAAGTCGAAGAATCCATAGCCTAGTGTAGGGGGGCACGACGCAATTCCGCCGAAGCATAGGACAACTCCGCCGAAAATTTATCAGCTGTTTCCCCCAGTAGGACAAATCCGCCGCATTTCTCTCGGCCGTTTTCCCTCGATAGGACAATTCCGCCGAATGAGGGGGGAAGGCATTACCTTTGGCGAAGTAAAGTTGGCGACACTTTCCATGCTAAAACTTCAGGCATTCAACTTTTGTTAAAAATAAATACACAAAAGAATGGTAATAATCTATATATTAATTCGCAAACATGAAATTTGTTGTACATTTTTAACATATTAATTATGGGGGTAGAGGATTGAAAGTAGCATTGTTAGAAAGTTATGATTAATGAGAACTTAAGGGAAAAGAAAATCTCTTATTAGAATGTCAAAAAGGCATTCAAAAATATCTTTATTTTTATGCACTTTTTTATTTTATACACGTAATCTTTTTTATTAAAAATTTTTATAGAAGAAAGTTGTTTAATTTGTCAATTTCTTAAACTTCAGTAAAACCCATAGACACAGTAATTTGTATAGATGTAGCTTCCCTATATTTCTCAACTACAGATTTTTCATTTTAAAAGGCAACAACCTTTAGTGTTAGAAATGCTTATTGACTGAACGAATGAAAAGTCGTAATTTAATACTATTGAACTTGGAGAAAAAAAAAAAAATAGATTTGAGTTATAAAAGTTATAATTAATTTTCTAATTTATTTATGATGTAATTTTTATTATTATTTTTATTATTATTTATTTATTTATTTATTTTTATTTTATTTTTTTTTTTTTGTGTGTGTGTGTGATTTACGTCAACTATAATTAGAAAACAGATATTTATTATTTATTTTAATATAAAACGTAATGCATTCCAATTAACTGAAACTTGATTTCTTATTTTTTAAAAGTATATTTATTACTATATGCTATTAATTTGGAATGCATATTGGACAAAAAATAACACTGCTATGCTGCAATTTAACTACATTTCAATTTAAGACCATCTCAGCTTTTATGTTATATACCGGCAACAAACTTGCTATATAAAATATGTATCATGAAAGATTATGCTGATTTTATTCGGGTGTATATCGACCGGTAAGTGGTACTACTATTACTTTCTACGATTTTCCAAATGGTTATGCCTCAGCATCTCTTGGTAAAAACTGCATCAAATTACAAGTATAAACTTTTCATACTAAAAAAAAATAATAATAGCAGCGTCACCTTTTTGTACAGTGTGTCTGTGTGTTTTGTAAGTTTTGTACACCTTTTTGTACAATGTATCTGTAAATCTCAATCAGCATATTTTTTTTTAATAATTTGTACATCTTAAACCGAGTTTGGAGTATCTGTATAACATAGAATCAGGGATATAGTGTTCATGTAAATAGGATAAAATTTGAGTATAGCACTTGTCGACTGATATACAACCAAATTAAATCAGCAGAATTTTACATGGTATACCTATCACACGTACAGTTTTGGTGCACTTTTACACAGTAGAAGCTGAGATATAACCTTCCTTAGAATGGGGAAAACTGCTACATGACAGAGCCACCTGCTATCTCTAAGGTTAATTAACACCAATTTTAGTTACAGGTATTACCAAATATTAAATTTGAATAGCATTCTATAATAATTTATCATTTATATTACTAAAAGTCGTCCATTTAAGAGTTATTTTCGGACATTTCTGTTCCATCATTTTTATTTTTAATCGATCCAGAATACCATTATAAAATTCTTTATCCGTTAATACGTGGGCTCTTTTTCTGGGAAAATATTTTTCGAGGTAAAATTTTCTGTTCCCCCCAGAGTGATTTTTTTTCCAGTCTCCCAACAAAATCAGCCATGTTACTAAAAACTATCTTCTGAATGTCCCTCCAATATCAAGTAGTAGTTATGTTATAACAACCATGAATCTTTCTTCTATATTTTTTCTATACAAATTCACGTATTACAAATTATTTAATAAAATTATCATTTATTAAAACTATTTTCCACGATATATGCAGAAAGTGATTTTCTGTGATTTTCATCGCAGAGAGTTATTACAGTACAATTTTTAATTCATATTTTGGTTAAAATCTGCTTTACTTTTACTTAACTTTCCAAAGCGATGGGGAAGGGCTCTTATAATGCTCAATGTGCCGCCAAAACGCAATGCGTCGCCAAAAGTGGAAGTACTGCTGTAGCCCCCTCTTCTCGTCTCAGGAAAATGGCGCGGCGGAGTTGTCCTATGCCAGAAAAGGGGGGTTAAAATTCTCGGCGGAATTGTCCTATGTGGGGAATAGGGGATTAAAATCTCGGCGGAATTGTCCTGTTCCGGTGTAGGGAAGGGGCCGGCACCTGGAAAACAACTAAACCCCTACACAATGCAGCTATGGAGGAGACTCCAGGTGTCAGGTTGAAAATCAACCGTCAAAGGCCTAATTTTTTTCTTTACAATCTTTTGTTATTATCGTTCTTAAACAAGTAAGCTTTAAATATCAATTTATTCTTTTAAAGATATTTTGTGTTTTCTTTTTCCCGCTCTGTTAATAAACACAAGGTCATAGTAAATTTCTACATCATTTGTCACATGTTTTTAAACAGTACATAGAAAGAAATTAAGTAGTTAGATAATTTAAGTACTTAAGTTAAACTCTTAATAGAAAGTATTGTTAGAGTATAACACATAATTTATTTTAACATTTTTACAGTATATGTTTCATGTATAGAATTATGCAATATACTTAAGTTGTATGAAAAGTATTTTGAACATGAAGGACATTTTATACTAGATATTATTAAAAATCATTGCAAATTCAGTGTAATCATTATAGTAGATATGTATTGATTATTTTATCATACTAGTTAATTTTCAATAAAAATATTCTAATATCTAAAATAATTAATAAGATAAGATCATTTTTAAGTCTCTATAAAAACATTTTTTTCTTTTTTTTCTTTCGCCTTATTTACTAAGCCTAACTGTGAGTATTTTTTCCTGTGATTATTATTATTATTTAAATGCTTATAGAATACTAATTCTTTTTTAATTTGTTAAAGCAATACTGTATATTTTTTTCTCTTACATGTAACATTTAGTATATAAAATAATACAAAACTTACCCATGGTTTATCTTTCAATCCAAATTTTGCTCAAGTCATTATTGAAAGATTCAAAATGGCTGCTGACCATAAGGAAAATGAATGATGAAACAGGAGTAAGATCTGTTTATTTCATTAGACCTGTTTTTAACAGTGCCAATATTTAATGTAATTGATTATTTGAGTTTGAAAGGGAGTGTGAGCTGTGAGGTAACATTTGCATCCATCACTGTATTTATTTATTTATTATTATTATTTTTTTTTAAGAGTATTTTAGAGCCCAATGCTTCTAATTTTTAATGTATATCGAGTATTTCATCAGAGATAAAAACTGCGTGTGAATTAATGAATGCAAGAATACAGCGAAAATCTATCATGACCTATGGACTCAATTAATTGAAGCGTAACATGCGTTGAATTAAACAGCATACTATATGAAGAAAAGTACTCATACACCATATTATAATTTTTTCTTTTGTGTATGTAACGATTTTTCTTACTTTATTTTATTTATACAACCGTTAAGTACTTAATGTTCGGAAAGCCTAGTGGAGTCACTGTAGATTTTTTTATTTTGGTAAAGTGTCTAAGGGAATGTCACACACATACACACACACAATTTTCGCTTAAGTTACACCTATGCGTAAACATGTACAAAGGTGATTGTATTCAAGTATTTTACCTGATTTCAGTTTTGTTTAGTAGTTAAATTTATAAAAAAGACTAAAATATAAATTTCATATGACTGCTAAACCTAATTAAAATTCTTATTTTTTATAATGAGAGGATTAGAGCTCTCTGTAATGAATTATATGTTTTCTACCTATACAAAAAAATTTTCTCGCCGAAATTTCAGGTATTTTTTTCATGAATTCACCATCATCCTTGCATATAATAAAGACTGTTACTTATATGTAACAAACTTCAGAAGCACATGCTTCTGCAATTTCTCAGGGAGGAAGAGGCATTGTACTCTCCAAAATTTTCTTTCTTACTTTATATAAACAAAAATTAAAAGTTTTTTTTTTTTTTTTTTATTAATGTTTATATGCTTTTATGGTGCATTGAATGAAAGCATATTTTTTTTTTGCTTCTAACACAGATGAAAAATGTGTTAGTAGCGAGTTAGTTTAGTTGATCTACTAGGGGATGGGAGGGGGTATTAGTAATTACATTTATTAGTACATTACATTTATTAGTACTTACATTTATTAGTAACTAGCAGGCTACGCCCGCTTCACTGGTCACTATTTTTAAATGAATCATTATAATTAATGAATTTTCAAAATTGCATTAATTTTTATCATGTGAAAAAAAAAAAAAAAAAAAAAAACCTCTGATCGGGAAAATTGTCGCACCGGGTCCCCACTGCCTTCGGCAGCGTAGACCCGTGCGCGATGCACACACACGAATGCATATATATGAGTGCTGCGAGTGCGTATTCCTTCACCACCCTTATGATATCTCTAAATTCCGTGTTATTACTCATAAACCTTAAGAAAAGGGATTATATAAAAAAAAGTCATTTCTGATCGGGTAAAAACTCATACCGGGTCCCCTCTGCCTTCGTCAGCGTAGACCTGTGTGCGCACAGTGCTCACGAATTCATATATACGCTCGCTGCGTGTGTATATTCCTTCACCACCCTTCCTGGCCCTCCTTAATTTTACACTTTCGAAAATATCCTCATTTGACTCGTAAGCACCCAAAACCTATATATACCAATTTTGAATGGTCTAACTTAATTTCTAATTTTTTACCCCCCTTGAGAACATCTTAAAACATATAAATCAGGTGAAATCTCGAATAATTGCGATTAGCGCCTTCTATTGGATAAATTTAATGTAGGTTATTTCATAATTTAATCATATTTAGAATTCGAAATATTGAAATTTTAAAATATTGCAGCGCCATCTGGCGGTAGAAATTTCTGTAATCTACTGTTCAATTCCAAATCATAAAAGCTTTCAAATGATGTATTACTTATAAAATTATTTTAATTAGTAGCTGAGATACAAAAGAAAAACCTAATCAGGACACCTTAAAACGTGTAAATCACGTGAAATCTCTAATTCCATTACTTACGGTAGTCGGTTAATGAAAGGTGACAGAAATTTGTGGCGTCTACTCTTGACATTCAATTCAAATAAGTTTCAAAATGACATATTACTTTTGAAATTATGCTAATTATAAGCTGAGATACAAAAATGATATAAACACTATTATAAAATGATTTATGTCTGACTTTTTCGTGGTTTTCTCCGAAACTTGCGTAATTCCGGGCTAAATATTGTTAAAAATCAATAGTATGAAATGTGAAAGGAGTATCAGAATTTGAAACTCTGCAAAATATAAAAGAATAAAGGCGTTCTGGGTTTTCCGTTTTCTCCGAAACAACCGTTCCTTTTCTACGTTTTTGTCCCTTCCCCCCCCCCCTTTCCGTCCCTTCTAATAATTTTGCACTTGAAAATATACACAATCGATTTATCTTTCCTTAAAACCTAATAATACCAATTTCAAACGCTGTAACTCTTCTTTTTTTTTTTTTTTTTTGCCCCTTCGCCCTCCCCCCTCCCAATAATTCTACACTTTCAAAAAATATTCAGAATCGAATTATCGGGCGTTAAAACCAAATATTATGGAATTTTCCATTCAACTCCAAATTTCAAAATTCCATTTAAGTGGAATGGGTGTTGTATCATACTAACACCCATTTAACTCCAAATCTAAAATGTAATTTTTTATGGTTCATTGTTGATTTTCGCGTTTTTGCATTCTTCTGTAGGTATTCATTACAAGAAAGTACTTGTAAAAATTTTTATCGTCTGGTTTTCAATGAATTTACACGTTTCGAGAAGTCTAAAGAACATTTTGACCATTTTTAGAAATAATCCATCTGCTTGAGTGTGAAAAAAAAATTTCCAACGAATTTAGCACGAAAAATAATGAGCAGAATTTCCTAAAAAGTTTACATACTTGCACCTTGATATAAATTAGCGCTTATTCGCATTTTGTACACATCAGTATACAAATGGCACTGTCGTCCCGTTTTAGAACATAAGGATATAATAAATACTTTCCATTATACGATAAATTTTTCTATAAATGTACGAAATAACAGTAAGGAATATTGTGAAACTAAAAAACAATTTTCTGTAATAGTAATAGTCAACTAGAATAAAATTCTTGAATGTTTGAGAAGATGACTCGAGAAGGATTTATTTAACAAAGCAGTATAAAGAATACTTTTTTTAATACAGTGGAGCACCGTTTATACGTTTTTTAAAGGACCATTCTTAAAAAACGTATAGCTGAAAAGAACGTACAACTGAAAATTCATTTTAGCATTAATACACAATAAAGTGTCGTATTAGTAATTATTATTATAGATAAAAGTCTAATCAATTTTCATGATTTCCTTTACATTTATTCGAATAAGATATACTTTTAATTAAATTTAAAATATTTTTAAAAGGTAGAATAAAAATTAAATAATTAAAAATACAGAAATTCAGAAAATTTTCTCAAGATTTCGATTTTAACCTTTAAAGACAAAGCCTTTTGTTCTCTAAATGAAGATGGCAGTTTTGCAAACGATTAAAAGAAAGGGGGGAAAAAAAATCCTTGTTTCTGCAATTGTACTCGCCCAACGGAAGTGAGTAATAAATCTTCAAGCTTACAAAATGCCTATAAAGTTGTGTTTTTTTTTTTTTTTTTTTTTTTTTTTTTCCTTTGATATCCCATCCCTGGACTCAATTAAAAGAGTAAGTGGGAGGTCTTCAAGTGGTCACTGGCTACCATTGCACCCAGTCGCCAACTGCTGAAAAACACCCTCCTTGACCCAGGCTCTCGATGCCATAGATCGATGCAGGTCGCAATTTGTTCTATAGCCACACTTTGTTACCATAAATCTAAGAAAAAATAATTGAAAAAGATAAGATAAGAATAAAACATAAGAGCATTCATCTTTTTTTTTTTTTTTTTTTTTTTTTTTTTATCCTGGAATGAAACTCAAACTTGGGATTCTACAAGGAGAAAAAAAAACGTATAAGTGAAATTAAGAATTTACTTGTGCCGTATAAATGAAATATTTTAACATTAGAATTCAATGGAATGATTTGGAACCGAAGTCGAAAAACGTATAAAAGGTGCTCCACTGTATATATATATAGGCATTATTGCTAGCGCTCGAATATTTTTGCTGCCAACTGTATATGGAGTAAAATTATAAGCAATATCATAAAATGGTTCAACCTTTTTTTAAAGTTTTCTACTTCTTGCGATTGAATTTAAGTTGCGCCAAAATTTGTAGCTATCATACATCCACTTACAAGGGAAGTATGAATCAGTAAAATTCCTATTGAAATTAAACTAAGATTAAATTAAAGAGTGTGGTCGAAAACATAGGATAAAGGGCAAATTTTGTGCAACAACTCACCCATAGGCCAAGATAAAACCTTAGAAAATTTAATCCTTTTTATCAAAATGCTCGAAACTTAATTAGTGGGCAAAAAAGTGTGGTATAGTGCCAGATTGTTTGATTTGAGACAAGAAGGTTTTCAGTTTAATCCCTGTCTCAGTCGATTTTTTTTAGTCCTTACGTGTAGGGACTAATCCTTACAGTTGGTAACGCTACATTAAATCGATATATCCTTATATCGGTATTTAAGATGAACGATATATCGATTTAAAAAATGTCAACATCGCCCAGCACTACCGATTGGTAATCAGCCAGTATACCTAAATGGTGGTAGAGCATCTGCATAAAAAAATATTTAAATATTATAGTTCACATAATAGCTTATCAAAATATCTTTTAACTTGTTAAAAAGCTCAGTTTTCTGCTAGAAAGGCCTCCATAAAGGACACTCCACTGAGGGATACAACTCTCATTTGTTAATCAGTCTTCCAAAGCACCAATATATCCACTTTTTCACCTACTGTCTAGAGCTCCTTATGCATGAACAACACCTGACCTTGCCAGAAGTCAAACTCGTATTATTCTATAGGGAAATTTGTTTCAACAATTACCCATTGTTGAATGTGTATTTTACTTTCAATAGAAGAAAGTATTGGATTCGTAAAAATTTTCAACCTCGGGTTTTTGATGGATTTACACGTTTTGAGAGCTGTAGAACACGATTTGACCATTTTTACTTTCTTCTATATTCAATAGAAGAAAGTATTGGATTCGTAAAAATTTTCGACCTCGGTTTTTGATGGATTTACACGTTTTGAGAGCTGTAGAACACGATTTGACCCTTTTTAGAAAATGTCTGTCTGTGTGTGTGTGACAAAATTTTGTGGCAACTGTTTCTCAGGCACTATTGCACAGAATTTCATACAAGTTGGTATGTAGTTGCACCTTGACATAAATTAGTGCCTATCAACTTTTGGTAAAAATTGTCTTACAGGTTGCGTTGCCATCCCGCTTTTTCTAAATTTTTAACATGGTGACATAGAACAAAATTTTGTATAAATGTGCATAAAGATAATTAATTTTTAATAATCATTATTGAATTTAAAATAATTATTTGTAATAGAGATAGTCAACTGGGGAAAAAATTGTGTATGTAGGAGCCTCGGCTCCCCCCTGGGGGGAAGTTCCCCCTCGAGGGGAGTAAATTTTCATAATGGATATCTTTTAAAAGAGCTCGCCAGTACCTTTAAAACGAATGGTTGAACCATCCATCTGCGATAATTAAAAATAAAGTTATCAATTTTTTTCATTTTTAATAAAAAAAATTTTAATGTAATATGAGTAAAATTGACTTTTTTTGGATATTTAGTGTTATAATACTTCTCTAATATGGAAATCGTCTGCATTATCATGGAAGATATATTTTTTTTAATAATAATTTTAATAAATTATTTTTACTGAGTGAATTTGCATAGGAAAATATAGAAGAAAGTCATGTGGTGGCCACAGCATACTAGTTTATTATTATTATTATTTTACTTTTCGGTAAAAAAAAAAAAAAAAAAAAAAAAAAAAATTAAAATTAAATGCTATTTTTCAGCTAGAAAATTAAATGTTAAAATTCTAAAAAAGTCAATTTTTTGAAAATAAGTACTATGGTTATGAATCTTCTGAGTATGAAAATAGGAAAATAATGTTAGGTAATAATAGTTGAAATAAATTTCCCCACAGAATAACATATGCTTTGTTTACTGGCAAAGTTAGGTAATATCACTTTAATACTATTAAGTCATCGGATCTTTTGCTCTAAGGTATCTGTGTATTTTTAGATCTGGAGCTCATGGCAATTATCTCAGAGCTACAAAACTTGGCAGAGGGGTTGCTCAGGACATGCAGAAGTGCACCTTGTCAAGATTTTATATATATACTTTTTGTGTTACTTTTTCATTACGTTTATTCAAACTGTATGCTTTTTCACTTCAGTTGTCTGTGTCCCTTAGCAACAGTTACTGTACTATTTATTTGAATAATTATTTTTTTCATAATCAGTCTTGTTATTAAATAATGTTAAAGTACTGCTTTGATATTTTCTTTTTTTATACTGATTTTTCATGTTTCATATACATTAAAAAAGCTTAAAATTTATAAAATATACAAATGTTACATTTTCAGCATAACCATAATATTTTTAAATTAAATATTTTAACTTGCATACAAATTTGCAAGATGTCTGCAATTTATTTAAAAGCCCAGAAACATTATGATTTCCCTTAATAAAAATAAAATTCTCATTATGTATTTAGCAATCTTTACCAGTGGCTAGCAGCCATGTTTATCCAAATAGCAAACCTGCAATTGACTTGTGAGAGCTTCTTGGCAGCCACAAAATTTCTTTACATCACTCATAGCTTTTTGTTGGTATGGTAAACAAATGTTTCATTTGAAATGAAACACAGCAAGATTTGCGATTGTTTAATAGGTTGTGATTATAACATTTAAGCTTGTATATAATGCTTAGTTCAGTAGTTTTTCTACTGAATAATTAGTTCAAGATGTTGAATAAAAACTCAATTTTAACCTTAAAATTATAAAAAAGGTAAAACAAGTTAATGCAATATATATTAGTAATGCACTGAATATTCGGTTTGGCCAAATCTAAAACTGTTCAGCTAGTTGAACATATAAAAATTCAATTTTTAAAAACTTTTAATCATTTGAAAAAAAAAAAAGTTATTATTAATTATCATTAAAATTTTTCAGAGTAATTAAGAAATAGATAATACTTAAATGAAGACAATTGTTTTATCTAGTTTCAAGTAACATTAAAGAAAATTAAGTATTAGTTACATTAATAATAATATCAAACAAACAAAATTTCTCTTTTTCAATACAGTATAATGATGCATGTTTCTAAAGTTGAGTCGAGAAAGAGCGTACATAATTCACATGATGTTGCCATTTAGGAAACTTCAAGAGATAAAACAAAGATGACATTCAAATCTGGCAAGAAAAATAACGCAAATCATAATCGTCATTGAAAAATGCATATGAAATACCCCAACATGCACAAAAAAACATCACATCTCTATTTCACAATTTATTCATACGAGAGTAAGAGGCATTTTTGAAGTGGCATACAAGAGGTGGGGCGGAGGGGGTGTTCTGCCCCGGGCCTCAAGTCATAAGGCAGCCTTCGGGAAAACTTAATCTTTAAGTATATATATTTGGTGAAGTTGCCATGCCATTATTTTAAGCAGAAAAATTCCCTGCAGTTCTTTAAACCATAGATTTCTGTCTAAACACCCTTAATGTACATAATTAAAAAAAATAAAATATTACTAAATGTAAATGGTATTGCTGAAAGAGTTTGCAAAGAATTAGGCTGATTGACACAATAAGAGTAAGAACTTAATATAAGAGTAAATCAGCCAGCCAAATAGTTACTATTCCGGTTTGAAGGATATTCCGCCAAAACTGTTATTCGGTGCAACCCTAATATATAATATGTTCATTTTCTTCTTTTTTAAAAGAAATCTATTTATTTTTATGTTGATACCCCCCCCCCCCCCAAAAAAAAAAAAAAAAAAAAAAAAACTTATTTAAATTGATATTTAATTTTTTTTTTTTTTTTTTTTTTTTTTTTAATGCCTTTTGTATATTTAGACCAATTAATTTTTTTTTTCCTTTTTCCATCACATTAAGTTAAAAAATATATTTAAAATGAAATTTAAGGCAGACAGATGATTAACCCCTTGGGTACATTTGACGTCTGAGACACGTCATTCACTTTTTTTGTTTTGCAATTCTAATTACTTGAAGACATCTTAATATATGTCACCAATATTTTAGAAATAAATAAATTCTTACATAAAATGTACTGCTTTTACATACTACTCCAAGCAACCAAAAATTATATCCGTTCCACATGTAAATATTTTCTCAAATAAATCCGTACCCAAGGGGTTAATCATAAAAATATTATAAAAAAGCACCTCAGAACTCGTGTTTTTTGTCAGGCGAACAAAGTAGATAGATTGCCACTCTATTCGTAACACTCCTGCCTATTTAGTTCACCTTACGAAAGCCCTTCAACCTAAAATTATTGTGTGCATTACCTCTGTTTGCAACATTCATGCCTACTTTGTTCACCTGACAAAGGGTTGTGTTTTCTCTCAACACGAAACAACTGTTGCGAGTTCTTGCATTTTATGGTGTTTATTCAAAGTTTTGTACTTTGTAATCACTAAAATGCAGAACCACTCAAAAATATTCAAATAAATAATAGAATATAAGTGAAAATTGCTCAAAGTATGATTTTAGTTGTATTCTGCTTTTTTCTTTTAACTATACTCTCATTTCATGGCATATAGTAAATATAAAAATATGCGATGTCATGTTTTTGCATGTTTACTTTTTTGTATGTAAGATTAACATTTGTGTATAATTACTTGTGTATAAGATCCATAGCTGGATCTTATTTTTTCTAGAAACAATGTAGCTGATACTTTTCAGCTACAGATAATAACGTAAATAATTAAATAAATGATTCAGGCTTTTGCAATTAAATGCAATAACTTTTATGCTTAGCAGCCATTTTGAATTTTTTTAACTAAGAAAAAGAATGACATCAGCAAAATTTGGATTAAAAGATAAACCACAGGTATTTATTATATAATTTTATATACTAAATGTAATATTTAAGAGGAAAATATATAGCATTGTTTTAAGGAAATAAAAATGATTTAATATTCTACAAATATATAAATAATAAATAACATAGGACAAAATACTTACAATTAGGCTTAATAAAGAAGGTGGAGTAAAAAATAAAAACTTGAAAACAGAAATTATCTTATTATTAAATTTAGATTTTAGGATATGTTAATTGTAAATTAACTAGTATGATAATTAATACACATAATAGTAACATTAAACTTGCAGTGCATTTTAAAAATATCTAGCATAAAATGTGCTTCATTTTTAAAATACTTTTCATACAACTTAAAGTACTTATATTCTATAATTCAATGCATAATACTACATATTCTTTAGGATGTATTAAAATACAGACATGCCATAGTATAAATAATATTTCCCATGGAAAATTTCTTGCTTAAGTACTTAATTTATTTCCATGTACTGTTTAAAAACATAGACAAAATGACATGTGCAGATATTTACCCTGCTCATGTGTTCATTAACTGAAAGCAATAAAGAAAATATCTTAGAAAGAATAATTAAATATTTTAAAGCTTACTTTTAAAATATTTTTCTAAATTTTACAATTTATCTGCAATATTAAATGTTTTTATACGGCCTCATTCCTTTGCAAAATAATACTAAGTGCATGCAATCTACTTTTCGACTAGAAATAATCTGAATTATTTTCATAATGACTACATAAAAATCTTTGTAAACATTTTTTCACAGGTTTTATGGATTTTTGCAAAGTAAAATATTCATTGCCACAAACGTGCTTTGCTCTTTTAAAATCGAACTGAGAATGAGAATTCCTACTGAAAATGTTAAATAATGAGTGAAAATAACATTTTATAATTTATTGAGTAACCTACTGTAATGTGTAAATCTATACTTTTTTTTTTGCTCAACATCTTTAAATATTAAGTATTTTCCTTTTCATCAACAAAAATAAGTTTAAAAAAAAAATTAGCATTTATAAGATAATAATAATAAGTTTAACACCTTTAGAGACAGACGTATTGAAGGACTAAATAAAGTTACATATTTAAACACAAATATTTTGCACTCAATTCAGTCATCAAAGATCAACAATCTAAAACCACATCACTATTTTGTATTTTATTTTACATGTGAACGTAATTGATAAGAACTTGAAACAACACATCTTAATAATAAAGATATGATTATTATTTAACAAATGCTAAACTAATTATATTTTCTATGTTGTTATAAATTGATACTAAAATATTTCGAGACAAGTAAATAATTGTACTTCTAATGACGATAAATGAATTCAACAACTTTTTAAAAATTATTTCTTATTTGATTGAAATGATATTAATTAAAAGATTACATTAAAATACAAAATATTCTCTATTTTTGCATGTTTTCTATCTGCAAGAAAAATATTTTCTGCTAAACTATCGTAAACAAAGTGAGCAAATAGCAAAGCTGAAGCTGATTGGTTCCGTGGTGTAAACATTCCATGACGTACGCAAATCGGTGATGAGATGCGCAGAACAGATGTCAAGAAGATTTCTCGATCTTTGAGGCTCCAAGGTCTTGTCTGATCACCTACCTGTTGTCTTGAGGTTTGATGTGGGGTCTTACGATCTGGATCTGAGAACGGCTCTATCCACAAGGTGGAGTCTGTTCGCGGATATTCTTTTGAAATGTGAAGTTCCATCTCTTATCCCTGAATCCAAACAGGAAGTAGAGCAAGCGGTAGCCATGCTTGGGGACTCACTCCGAGAGGCCTACACGCAGAGCTCTGAACCTCGCAAAAGATCGTTTGACTACTACAGACTGCCGAATAACATCAGGGAAATGGTCAGGGATCGAAATCATGCTCGCAGGCAATGGCAGGTTCATAGGACCCCGTATAGTTAAACAGGCTTATTAGTTAAATTATAGTTAAACAGGCTGATAAGTTAAACAGGCTTATTCGTAGTGCTAGAGCTGCAATTAAGGAGTTTAGTAAAACACGTTTCAATAATTTTGTCGAGTCTCTCTCGACTGAGGACAACACAATTTGGTGGGCCACCTCCCGCATTCGTAGGACACGAACACACATTCCTGCCATTGTTAGCCCTAACGGCATGGCTTATAGTAACACTGAGAAGGCTGAGGCTATTGCCAAAAGTCTTATAAGTCAGTTTTCACCTCATTCGGACACTGTTAACCGATTGTCGAGAACATGGTCGACCACAGGGTTCAAAATTTATTACAATCTGACACACAAAACACTCTTCAACCTGCTTTACCTTCTAAGGTTCAGGATTATATTTCGGGCTTTAAACAACACAAGGCACCCGGTGAGGACCTTATCTCAAATAATATGTTAATTAATCTACCTCTCCATTTTATTTTTTATATCACGTTAATCATTAATTGTATGTTAAAGCTTAATATTTTTCCCGATTGTTGGAAGAGAGCTATCGTTGTTCCCTTACCGAAGGGTGGGGGCCAAGATATCCACTCTCCTTCTAGCTATCGACCTATCTCTTTGCTCTCCAGTCTCTCGAAGGTTTATGAATATGTTCTCGTCCGCTGACTGAATGAATTACTTGACTCTCATGTAGAGATGTGAGCGGGGAAAAAACCCGGGTTTAAACCAGGGAATAAACCCGGTTTTTTGGGAAGGGAATTTTGAAAGTTTCCAAAACAAGGGAGTTTTGAATGTTTTCACAAGTTGCGAATTATCTTTTTTTTTTTCTGAGATTAGATATGCTCTAAGGCATTTCAAAATGTTATCTCACATTTAGATGTTTTTTTTATGATCTTTCAATTTTTAAATAGTTTTTTTAACGTCTATAAATTTAAAAAGTGTAAGTTTCAAATTTCATTAATTAACAGACTTATTTTTTGTTATTGCAGTATATTTATATCTTAGTTCTGACTGTATACACACTGAGTTCAATATAACACTTCTTTTTTTTTTAATCGCAATCGGAGTTCATCATGTTTCAGTTGTATATCTTTAACATTTTATTTCATAAATAAAACAAAAATGCTTCAAAGTTTTCTGCATTTACTAAAACAATCAATAATATTACAATGGAAAATATTATTTCAATTAAAATTTCAACAATATTAATATGCAAAAAATAAAGAAAGAAAGAAATAACAGCCAAATTATTAATTATTAGCTATTGAATATTTTATGTATTGATTTGATGCATTAAAAAATTATTGCTCTAATTCTTAACACCAGAAGAACTCATGTTCGATTTTGTTGCCCGCGGTCTTTAACTGATTATAACAAATTTTCATGAACTGTTGTGAAATTTTGTTCGATGAATTATAATAAAATTTAATAATTTAAAAGTATTCTAACCATAATTTAATTTCATTGTATTATTTTTTATAACATATTTTATTATGGTATTCATTAAAAAAAAGTTCTAAAGTTATTTAAATAGGCAGACAAAACTTCATCATTTATTACAGTGAATAACGTAAATGTTTAATTTTTTACAATTTTTTGTAAAATAATCACATAATTTTTTATACCACTTTTATTTAAGCAGATAGAATAAAAATAATATTGAAACAAGTTGTTTGTACACTTAAAAGAAGTGAAATTAAATTTAAACACTGAATATTAGTTTCTTTCCTTCAAAGTTTCCAAAGTTCCCAAAATTCCCGGTTTAAACCCGAAAATTCCCATGTTTATTCCCCTGAAGCAAAATTCCCGGGATTTTTACATCTCTACTCTCATGACAAGATTATACCCGAGCAATTCGGGTTCAGGACTCGTCATTCAACGCAACAGCAGTTGTGGAGAGTGACTGAATTCATTCACGATGGAAACCAAACCAGCGGTGTGGTGGGAATTATATTTCTCGACGTGCAGAAGGCCTTTGACAAGGTCTGGCATGCCGGCCTTCTCTTTAAGATGGCTGCGTTAGGTGTACCTGACCAGCTAATTAAAATCTTTTCTGATTACCTCTCTAACAGGTCCTTCGTGGTAAAAGTGGGAATTTCCCTCTCTAGCCCGAAGCCTGTTCTCAGTTCTGTTCCTCAAGGTTCTCTCGCCGGGCCCCGCCTTTTTAACATTTACATTAACGACATTCCGCGCAAGTCCGACATCAACTTAGCTTTATTTGCTGATGTACTGCTATCATGTACAAACACAAGATTGTGGTGCTGTACACTCTCTGCTGACTGCGGCGCATGTTGTTTAGAAGATTTTGAGCTCCGTGAAATTTTCTAAGTTTTCGCTAATTTTGCTATTATATATTAATTTTATTGTGTTAAAAAGTATATTCTATTGAAGCTTATCATCTCCTGAATATCCGTATATAGTTTTTGTGTTATAGTTTTACTTTATTTATGTGTTATACAAGTTTTTGTGAAAATTCAAACATTGTTTACTTCGTTCACGCCTACAAGTTGTGGCCGCCATTGTCTTCAAAGTGTGTATATTGCTGTATTTAATTATAATTTGCATATCTATTGTTTTCTACAGTGCCTCACCAATAAGTTATACTTCCTACTAGCTTATGTGTACATTAATTATTATGTATCAATTTTTGTCCTGTCCTTATCAATTTTTGTTACTGTGAATGTCTTTTGATAAAGTGGCCGCCATTGTTTCATAATTCGCATTATACTATTAATAATCATTTTAAAAATTACTGGATATACCAAGTGAAGTATACAGTCTTTATAATTTTCTCTATTTTTCATTTGTAGTGCTGCTATCTGAATTTCTAGTCTGATTTCTGAAATTTGCATATCAAGTATCAAGGTGTTTTAGTGCTAGCTATTTTGTAAACAAAGTGTACGCCTTCTTATAGTTCGACGCCATTTTACTTACTTTTGAGATTTGAAGACTTCATTTTTTTTCCCAACTTATCTTTGTTATTGAAATTACTTACTTCCCATACAGCATAGAATGTTTCAGTTATGTTACAAAAAGCTTACAATCTTTCAAAAACGTAACACATTAAATATGCTCTCTGATACCTTTCTGAAACATTCGCCCTTTTTAGTTTTCTATCTGTTAAGTGATTGTAGCATTTCTGTTACGTATCTGATTTTTTGTTACGATCGCGGACATTTCTACGTTTTTGAAACTAATCGGAAAGCAATCTGAACGTTTATAGTCGTTCCTGAAATGCATATAATGTTTCAGTGTTATATGATTGTTACGTTTCTGGAACATTTTGTGCTGTTAGGGTTTGCATATGATTACATTCTTATCGCTACTATGTCAGTTTTATATTAATCTGTATAGAGTTGTCATTGTTCTTGTACTATAGAATTTTTCAACTTTAAATATCTTTAAGTCTACTTTAATAGTAACTCTGTAACTAATATTAATAGTTAACAGTTATTTTGTTCTTTGAAGCTTGGCAAGCCCTTTATTTATGGCAAAAGTTATCTAAATCAATCAGTATTTTGCCATCCTTACGGTGTTTTTCTTCGTAAGACGTAGAGAAGTGTAGCAATTGTATTAAGTGAACTTTTATATTTTATCTAATTCAATTTCAATAGTTTTGTCATTCTTACGGTGTTGATCTTTGTAAGTAGTAAAGAAGTGTAGAAAGTGTATTAGTGAACTTTTATACTATATAATATAATCATATCGAAGGAAACAGTAGATGTTGATTTTAAGTCAGATCTATTATTGAAGATCAAAAAACAAACAGACCTGATTATGACTAAGGTTAATGAAAGATATGGACAAAAAGTTACAAAGGAACTTTGTGATATTGTCGCACAAATTACTTCACAATTAATTATGGATTGCGCTACAGCCGAGTGTAAATTAGAACGATTAAAAGGTAATTACGAACAATTGGAAAAGGACCATGAAAAGGAGCTAAACAAAAATTTAAATATAGAGGCAAAGTTAAAGGACTTGAGATCACATGTTGCTGTTGTGCATGATGTGTTAAAAGAGAAACAGATAGATGATTTCACCGTAATAGTAACTCCAAACGAGAGGGACATTAACAAAAAAGAATTTCTAGCAAAAATTTCGAATTTGGGGAAAGAACATTCATTAAGGAAACCAAAGGATGTAGTTGTTAACAGAGAGGGTAAAGTCATAATTAAAGTCGATTCTCAAGATGATGCGATAGAACTGACTAACATATTAGAAAATGATGGGGAATTCTCTAAGGAGGCTAATATTAAACAGGGAAAAGTGAGAAACAACAGACAAATTCTTTTCAACGTAGTTGAAGAGTTGGATGAAGATGGTCTAAGACAAGAACTGAAAGAATTGGAAGACATGGATGAAAATGAATTTGACATAGTTCGTAAATTCAAAGGAAGTAAGGGCAATAACTGGATAATAGACTGCGACAAATCTACAAAATATTTATTGTTGGCTAAAGGTAGAATTCTGGTCAACTACCAAAGTGTTTTTGTTAAGGAATATGTTAACATTTCCAGATGCTATAAATGCCAAAAATTTGGCCATTCCTCTATGAAGTGTAATGGGGTGCTTACCTGTGCTAAATGTGGTGGGAACCATAATTCAAGAACATGTACAGAGAGTGTTATAAAGTGTGTAAATTGCAATAACGACAAGCATACTTCGGATGACAAATCATGCCCTGCATTTATCAAATATAAATCTAGCGTTCTTTTTCAGAAACTACCAAAAAGATTGTAACATCAGTCAATCCAAGCTCGCAAACTGATGATAGATCAAATTAGTACAAATCAATTTAAACTATTGTAAAGCGGCAAGCTTAAACCTGCAGAAATTTATCATTTCAAATAATATCGATTTGGTACTTATACAAGACCCTTATATATTCAATGATAAGTTGATTCATATTATCCTTCTTGGCAAGTTTATCTTTCCTTAAATAAGTCATCTGGTATAATAGTTACTAATGACAAAATTTTAAATAATAGAATTCAGGTAAATGAAAATTCAGTTTTTGTAAATATTCATACAGAATTTGGTAACGTCACCATTTCATGAGTTTATGCTTCCCCCTCTACGGATTTAGAGGAGTGTCTGAGTGGCATTCCAAGTGATATTATGAATTTAAAATTTTTACTGATTTGTGGAGACTTTAATGCAAAGAATGCCATCTGGGGTTACAGTAGGAATGACGATCGTGGTTTAGTCATGTTGGATTTTTGTAATTCGAAAGATTTATGCATCCTTAACGATCCGTCTCAACCTCCCACGTATTGGCAAGCCGGTAAGGCAGGCTATCCAGATTTGACTATTTCATCACCTGCTTTGTTTGATCATGTATACAGCTGGTCAGTACTAGAGGAGGAAAGTTGCTCCGACCACAGATATGTAACTTGTCAGATTAACACTAAATTTGTTCAACTAACTTATAACAGATATGCCACGAAATATTTTGGCTATAAAAGGTGATTAACAAAGTAACGAATCAATTAAGTAGTCAACTCAAAAATTGTTTAACTTCTGGTGATATAGATAAGTTCTTGTCTGATTTGTATGATTCACTTCATGGTATATGTAAACAAGTCTTTAAAATAAAAACTAAGAGTAGATCACCAGTGATCAATTGGTGGAATCCGAAGTTGAGAATGATAAGAAATAAAATCAAGGCACTTCATAGAAGATATAAAAGAACTAACAATCTTGATACAAAAGTGAATCTACAGAAAACAAAAGCCATTTATAAATTGGAAATAAAAAGGGCCAAAACACTTTCCTGGGTGAACTATTGCAATATCACAGCTAAAACTTTTGGGAAGGCCTTTTCAATCTTCAAATCAAAGAAAAATACTAATACCCTTTGTAACCTTGATGGAATGCCAGCTGATTCGAATGCGTACGACATTATTATGAATTTATTGAATCATCACTTTAATATTATTAATCATCCTGTAAATGAACAAAAATTTATCAACAATGATTTAGCTTTAGATCAAAGGGAAATCGAATATTCCATCAATTCTTTTAGAGCAAACAAGGCTCCGGGTCCCGACAGAATAGACCTAAGGATTATTAAACAAATCTTTAAAATCAACCCAGTTTTTATAACCGACTTTTTTCACAAATTGATTAATATGACTTATTTCCTCATTCAGTGGAAGAAGGGCTTTGTGATATTTTTTAGCAAACAAGGAAAAGTTCCCACAAGCCCAT
This sequence comes from Salticus scenicus, assembly GCA_963930645.1. Taxonomy (NCBI): domain Eukaryota; kingdom Metazoa; phylum Arthropoda; class Arachnida; order Araneae; family Salticidae; genus Salticus; species Salticus scenicus. The sequence goes on along the minus strand of OZ005651.1, from coordinate 12,653,663 downwards.
CGTCCTACCGTTTATTACACACTATAAGTAAGATTTTTGAAAAAATTCTGGTCAATAGACTAACTTTTTATTTGGAAAATAATAACTTACTGCATCCTCTCCAGTTCGGCTTTCGGGAAAATAAAAACACCACTTTGTGTTTAAAATATCTATTGAACAACATAAAAAATAGAAATAAATTGTATAAATATACTTCAGCCATCTTTTTTTACATTTCAGGGGCATTCGATAACGCCTCTTGGCCTCATATAAAGCAAGCACTAAGTGACCTAAACGTCCCTATTTATTTAAGAGAAATACACTGTAAAAAATATGTCCTATTTGCTGCTAGAAATTCTCTGTAATTTGAGAAAATACGCGTAATTTGCGAAAAAATTACGTTGTCAAAACGTATTTTTTGTAAATACAGAAAATTTCTGGCAGCAAATAAGACATATTTTTTACAGTGTACTAGACAGTTATTTAACAAATAGGATGGTTTCTTCTATATACGTTCAAGATTTCTATCAACTGGGAAAAGGATGCCCACAAGGGTCTTGCTCAGGACCAATCTTATGGTTGATTTTGATCAACAGGGCCTTTGAACTTTTTTATCACAGTGACTCTGTTTTATTGGCTTACGCTGATGACTTTGTTCTTGTGTCTTCGGGAAGTTCTCGAGCACAATTGGAAAAGGTGACGAATAATAATATCGAGAAATTTAATAGTTTTTGTGAAGACCAAAATTTGGTTATCTCCTTGGCCAAAACAAAGGCTATGGTCTTTGGCGTGGATCTGTTGAGGCCTCCAATCTTCAAAATAAAAGTAAATAATATCAAAGTGGAGGACTGCTATAAATTTTTGGGTATTCACATTTATCGAAAGTTTAATTTTCTATACCATTTAGGTATGGTAAGAGATAGAATTACTGTTTCAAACATTAATCTTAGAAAAATAAGTGGAGTGACTTGGGGCATAAAATCAGATCTAAAAAGAATCTGGTATACAGTAGTAATTAAACCTATGATATTGTACGCCTGTGAAGCTTAGTTTCCACGATTAAACGTCCATGGTCTAAGAAGACTATCATCTTGCCAGAGAACGTACATTAAAAATATTTTCCACTTTTATAGAAGCGTATCAACAGACGCAATTTGTTGCATTACGGGGATTGTCCCTATCGAATTTGAGGCAAAACGAATTGTTAATAAACATGAAATTCTTTATGATAATATATCTTGGTTCTATGATGGTGTTTATTATAATAAATTTGACTTTGAACATAAAAATTTAAAGAAAAACAATGATCCTGAAGCTCTAAGAAAAAAGTTCAAAATCCATACTGAAGAATATAAATCAAGTTATAGCTTAAAAAATTTTACAGATGGTAGCAAGAACATTGACGGGACAGGGTGTGCTTATATAATATTTAAAGAAGGTGAAATTTTCCATAAGGACTGCATTAGTTTAAATAAAAACAACTCAGTATGTCAAGCTGAAGTTTTAGCCATACAAAATTCTATTGAATGGGCCACTCAAAGAGATTATTTGCCTAGTGTCTCTTTGAAAACAGACAGTCTATCAGCTTTAATGGCACTGCAGAACCTTATACCAAAATCCACATTGGTTCAACAAACATTAAATACCATCAACAACTTTAAAGGTGATTTCGAAATAGGCTGGGTTAAGGGTCACTCAGGCTCTTTTGGAAATGAACTAGTAGACCTTTTGGCAAAAATGGCTATAGGGTCTGGTCGTTTTCACAGAATTCCACTTCCTTTATCGTTTTTAAATAGTTTGATTACCAGGGATTCAGTTTCTCGTTGGCAGAATTATTGGAATCTTTCCGAGGAAGGTCGCTACACGTATGAAAATTTTCCTACAATTTCTAACAATCTAAAAATTAATAATCAGGTACTTTCCTATTTCATAACAGGACATGGAAGCTTCCCTTCTTATTTATACAAGATTAACAAAAGAAACGACTCAGACTGTCCATGTGGTTTTATAGGTAACCCGTTACATTACCTCCAGGTCAAATGTTCCATTAGCCAAACTTACATAAAGCGTTATACAAGGGAATCTTTGGAAGATTATATCCTTAGGATTGATAGTTCACCCTATTTAATAAAAAAGTCAAGATTATCTATAACGAACTACATAGGATTTACTCATATATCAAATATTCTTTTTGAATCTCTCATTACTAAGCTTTATAAGCTGTGGGATATTTACTTTTACCTTAAACTTATCTTAATTTATGAGAACATTGCTCCAAAGGATGGTTTTTTTTTTGCTGAACATTGACTTTTGAACTTTATGGTGGACATTATAATATACTTTATAGTAACTCTTATGGATGACACGAATACTGAACATTATTAAGTTATCATTTATTCAAGTTTTTATGTTTTGGGGTTTCTTATAAAACTGATTTTATGTTGCTTTAGTGGTAAACACAGAATAATATTTGTTTAAAAAAAAATTGCGTTAAAATAATTAAAAGTTAATTTGACATCCTGCGTGATGTTTTTACAGCATTTAACTTTGCATCCTGTGTGTTGTAATTGAAGTTTATAACTATTGATTTATAATTTTAACTGTTTATGTGACATCCTGTGTCATTTTTTTTTCATACTGTGTGACGCTTTTCTTGTTTAGTTCATTTGAATTTAGTGTTAAGTTTCCTTTGGGAGCTCATGTGCTCCTTTAGCATGCTTTTGTATTATTTTTGTCTTTAATAATTGCTCGTTTACCGGCTCGTTCCTTGGGTTGTGATTTTGTTTGTTAGTGGAGGGGTTTTTCATTTTCCTGCCACTCTTGGGCTTGCCGGCCATAAACCTTCGGGTTGGCTGGTGGCGGGGTGTATGTATGTATGTACAAACACAAACAACCACACATAGTGTTTGAAAAACTCCAGGATTACCTTCATTCGTATGCTATTTGGCTTAAGAAATGGAAAATTAAAGTTAATAGCTCAAAAAGTGCTGCCATTTTCTTCACTAATAAATCCTATTCCCCCGGCGTTAACTTTACTCTCAATAATGATCCTATTCCCTGGGAAACTTCTTATAAATACCTAGAAATTCACCTAGATTCAAAATTATTGTGGCATAAGCATATCTCAGAAACTCTGAATAAAGCGCGAATTGCCACCGCCCCCTCCTTCCTCCTTTGGCTTGGAATAGCCGCCTGTCTGTTAAAAATAAATTGTTACTGTACAAGTCCATGATCCGACCCACCTTGACTTACGGGTCCGTGGTGTATGGATCTGCCTCTAAGACTGTGCTAGAAAAAATTCAAGTATTCCAAAACAAGCAATTGCGTAGGTTTGTTCAAGCCCATCGCTACGTTCGCAATGTTGTCATTCACAAAGATCTGAAAATTAGGCCAATCTATTCGGAAATTAAGAAACTTGCGTTGAAGTTTCACAGGTCTATCCCAAAAGTTCAGAATCCTGTGTTAAATGCCATAAGAAGGTACGATCCCAGAATCGGGAGGGCCAAAAAACGCCCACTTGCCATCCTCTACAGGGAGGACGGGTTTGTCCCGGTCTCCAAGCGTAGAAGGCGAGATCCTTCAGGTGTTACTTAACACAGAATTCTCACTCAAAATTCTTTTTCCCGTAGATTGAATACATCCTATTCTTCTACTTTTGGCTATCCCCCTGACAACTGCAACCTACTGAGACGTTTAACAGTCGCGGATGATCAATCTTCCAGCCAGTTACCTTATATAGGGTTTTTAATATTTTTAATTTTTAAACTTAACTGTAAATAGTGTAAATTTCTCTTTTGTAATTTGTAAATTGTTAATTAAATTTTATTATTGTAAATAATGTAAATATTTTTTCTCTGACTGCCTAACAGTCTTGCTAGGCTAATTTTTTAAATTTTTTCTTTATTTTGTATTATTCTAAATTGTATAATATTATCACTGCTTAACAGTCTGGTTAGGCCTCTCACTATTATCTAAAAAAGAAAAAAAAAATTGTAGGTTTAGTGCTCCTTGCTCTGTTGCCATATGTCTCACAGCTTTCAGATCGGCTCTGCTCTGCCTCTCTCTTCCGTCATGCTGCTGAATGCATCAGCTCATCACGCCAGGGTTCCTTGTGAACCCACTCAGATCTTGTTCCGATCCTCTTGATGATGCAAGCCCTCCTTCTGTATTTTGTCTTCCTCTGGTGAATGTAAGCGGCTGTCTCGACAGTCGTAGGTACTTCCAAAGCACGTGATAATGATGATGATGATGATGATGCTCTTATGTGAAAATGCAGTTGATAGTTGCATCGACTAGCGTTTGCTAGCCCGATTTTTTTAAAGTTATGTTTAAGTTCAGCTCGAAGTCGAGAGCTGTATTTTATTTTAGTTATAAAGCATTTTATTGTATAATGTTTGTAAATTACGTTTTGTGACTTAAAATTTTTCGACGATACGTTTTGAGTATCTAGTTATGTCACAAAGTAAACATCGTTTTCACTTTAAGCTAAATTAATCTCCATTGCAGTATATTAAAAGTATTTAACTTTCATCAGCAAGTTTTCTGTTTAACTCTCATTTATATTTATTTGGAAGGCGGTAAAAATGGCACCTGCGATTTGCGTAACGTATACTACAATGAAAAATAGTCGCATTATTGCTAAAAATTAGGAAGTATTTTGAGCTTTGTTTGACTGTCGTGATAGATTTTCCATCACATACAAATATCTGTATTATGAATAAAAAGTGTTGCATTTTTTATTTCTTATAGAAATATTATAGATATATTTTATAGAAAGTACTGATTTTAAGTAAAATTTTAGAAGAAAAATTAGACATTAGAAATTTAAATTAAATTGGTACAGCAGTATATGTCTGTTGAAAGTTTGGTTGGGAGGGGGGAGTTAGGAGACGACGGAAAGAAAATAATTGTTTTTGTATCACCATCTTACTGATTTTAATGAAACTTTGTATAATAATCACTTACTATTTATGAAAAAACTACAGTGTTCCATATACGGGGGGCGGGGTCAGAGGTATATATATTTAAAACTTTTTCAATATGCCATACATATATGAATCCCATTGAGTATTATATACAGCTGAGGGGGCCCAAGAGGGTGGTGCACGTAGATTTTTCTTTTTTTCTTTCTTTCTTTTTAATCATTCTACTATTTATTTATTTACTTATGACTCTTCTTGTTTTTAAAAAGTTTTAATATTTTACTTTAAATGTGTAATATGCAAAAATTAAACAAGTTGAATTTTATAACTTTTTAGCTTCAAAGTGAAATATTAAAAATTCAATATTTGGAAAACGTTAACGTTTACGTATTTTTCAAATGTGAAAACGGATTTAGAAAAAATAGAAAATGAGTAATTTAAAAAACTAATTTCTCCATTAATTAACAGAGTTACACTGCCAATCAAACTAGGTGAAAAACATAGTTATTAATAATTATTAATACTTTTATATAACTAACAATAACGATATTTGTTATATAATTGATATAGATATATATGTGTGTATAGCTGATAATAACCATTAATAGCTATCGCTATTATTATTATTATTATTCAAATTATAGTATCAGTACAGTATATATATATATATATATATATATATATACTATTATTATATATAACAGTACAATATATTATCAGTATTTATTATATCAATAGTATCTTAGAGTATTTAAATTTATTTAATGAAAACTTAATTAAAAAAATCTGGAGTGACTCCACTCGACTTTCCGAAAATTGAGTAATTAACAGTTTTGTAGATAAAGTAAAGAAAGAGGAGTTGTTAAACAAACAAAAGGGAGAAAACCATTATAGAGTGTTTGAGTATTTTTCTCCATATATTACACGATGTTTTATTTAACGCTACTGATCTTTGAGCCCATAGATCATAATGATAAAGAATTTTTCGTTGTGTCCCTGTAAAAACCTATAAATGCTAGATTCACCAAAATGCTTATAGTTAGTGCAACAGTGATTTATAATATTCATATAAATTTTCCGCTCAATTGAATAAGGCGTTTAGATGCTATCGCACTTTTAAAAATTTGGTCCCATAGGCCATAATGATAAAGAATTTTTCTTTGTGTCCCTGTAAAAAAACTGTAAGTGCTAGATTCACCAAAATCTATACAGTGTATGCAACTGTGACCTATAACATGTGTATAAATTTTTTTGTTTATATTAATAAGGCGTTTAGACGCTATCACACTTTTAAAAATTTGGCCCCATTGTCCATAATTATAAAGAATTTTTCTTTATGTCCCTGTAAGAAAACTATAAGTCCTTGATTCTCCAAAATCTATACAGGTTGAGTATCTGTGACCTATAATATGTGTATAAATTTTTTTCTCAATTGAATAAGGCGTTTAGATGCTATCGCGCTTTTAAGATTTTGGTCCCATAGGCCGTAATGATAAAGAATTTTTCTTTGTGTCCCTGTAAAAAAACTATAAGTGCTAGATTCACCAATCTATAGGGTTCGTACTATGGTGACTTACAATATACGTACCAACTTTCAGCTTATTCGAACAAAGCGTTTAGACGCTAGCGTGTTCACTCACAGACATACACACATACATACACACATACATACACACACACATACATACATCATCGCAAAAATAGTGAAAACGGACTCATTGGACCTTGAAACGTATAGAAACATCAAAATCTCAAATTCGGATTTTTGACATGATTACAATACTTTCCTCACTATAGTGTTCGGAAAGTAAAAATTATATATAAGATGGGTTCAAATGTAAAATATAGATTCTTTTCAAATTTATAAAATTACTTTTCTAAAAATTCTAGGTTATAGCACTTTGATGTTTGCTTCTGAATGTGCAACTGTCATGCAGTAAAAGATAATTTTTCAAAAGAGGATTTGGCATGTTTGTCAGTTTTGAAGTGCGTGACAGCTTCAGTTGTCCATTTGTTGTTCGCAGGTGGGTACACGGTGAACGGGGATTATATGATTATTGTATATGAAGAAATGAAAAAAAAATCACTTATTCAGCATGAACGTCAAAGACCTGTTATTAGTAAAGTAAAGTATTATACACAGTAAAGTAAAGTACATAGTAAAGTATTTCTTTCAACAATGATTTTCTTTCCAGAACAAAATATGTCAAATTATTTAGTAATGAAGTACCAATCATATCATTCAAAATTTTCGATTCAAAAGAGTTACTTACAAATACCTCCATTTCATAATTTTTATTTTTGATTGACCCGCAATACCATAATTGAATTTTTACTTCATTAATATTTGGTCTCCTTTTGTGGACAGTTCATGTAAGGGTACTTTATTCCATGGTGATTTATTTTCGGATACCAAATAAAAGGGCACTTTTGTAATAAGCAAATCGCAAAAAAATAAATTTAAAGAATGATTTCTAAATCACATTTTTAGAAATTTCAATCGATTTGGTACAACATTCATTTAGTATATACCTGAGAGACGGGGGGAAGGGGGGGGGTAGTACCGGATCGAAAGAAAATAATTGTCTTTATACCACCTTCTTACCGATTTTAATAAAACTTTGTATAATTGCGTACAATTTGTGAAAAAATTACAGTGTCAGACACAATTGGAGGTGTGTGGCAGAGGAAAACAACGTGATTTTTTTAAATCTATATCACCATTTTACCGATTTTAATGATATATTCTATAATTATCTCTTACTTTTTTTATTAAGATCAAAATGAGGGTTATATATACCTAGGGGGGGGGGGGGCAAAAGTGGTTGCAGGTGAAAAAAAAAAGCTTTTTAAACTGCCCTAGTATCGATTTAAATAAAACATTGAGTATATACATACTGTTAAAAATAATTGCAATGTGTGTTACACATATCTTGGGGGAGGGGGTGGGGGGTTAGCAGAATAAGAAAAGTAGTTGATTTTATATCACCCATGCTACCTATTTATATGAAATATTGTATGACTATCACTTACTTCTTATTTTTTAAAATTATAATGAAAGATACATGTAGTTCAAAAAAGAGGGCAAGTGGTTGGGGCAGAGGAAAAATAAAATAATATTCTTAAATAATACTTATTATCGATTCTTTTATTGACATTTTGTGTAACTACACTAGTCGACAAAAAAATTTTTTTGGAGGGTAACAAAAATGAAATTAGTTATTTTCAACTAATTTTATAGTGCAGAATTCAAAAATAATAGCGAAAAATCTGTAACACGTACAGATTTTTTGTTACGATTATTTAATCTGTACTGGAAGCAATAATCCCTGTCTAAAAAAAGTACACTTAATACTGCTTTGTTAAATAAATCCTTGCCGAATCATGTTCTTAGTTAGTCTAAGAAAATGATTCGATAAGGATTTATTTAACAAAATAGTATTAAATGTACTTTTTTAATATCGGAATTATTTGCTAGTGCTCGGATACTTTTGCTGTCGACTGTATTGTAAAAATAATAATGAAATTTGCCATTTTCTAAACAAAAAAAATGGAACAAACATGGTTGCCGGGACTCTGATTACCAGGACTCTGGGTTGCCAGCAGGAAGGGTTACATGTGATGATAAAAATTAAAATGATAAAAATTTGTGAAAATTGCCATTTTCTGATACTCTAACAGAAAAATGTGACGTGGTGGGACTTTTTTGCTTGCAGATATTTAAATAAAAATTTGAATTAATAATAAAAATAATAATTTGACCGTTGTTACCGAACCGCTGTAGACCAGAGCTATCAATTACTTTTAGTGAAAAATTACAGTGAAGGTTACATGTCTGGGTGGGTGAGGGGGCTGCAGACAGAAGGATAGAAAATGAAAGTTTCATACCCCTATGCTTTTTATTTCAATAAACTGCATTATAAATATCATTTAATTTTCAGGAAAATTTACGTTGACTGTTATATATATCTTGGGAAGATATATATAACAGAAAAAAATTATTCATAAACATCACAATGCTACCAATTTTAATTAAAATTTCAACAGTTATCACCTACTTTTAATGAAAAATTATGGTGAATGTTACCTATACATGGGGAGGGGGGGCAAGGGGAACTGGGAGGGAAATAATATTATTTTTAAATCACACCGCTTCACATGTATAGATTTTTTTTTTTTTTAATATCACTTATTGTTTATGAAAAATTCTGGAAAGGGATGCGTATCGTAGTATCTTTCAGTTCCTAAGTTAGTATGCAAAAATTCAATGTATTATTATTATCAGACATTAGTTAAAAATTTAATATCAAAAATTGTAAAAAGATTATTCTGAAACAGAATATTTTTGTTTAATCTGTCCCATTCTCCCCCGTCCCCCCACTACGTAAAACAAAAAAAATTTCTCTATCGTTCATGTTTAGCAAGTATTTTGCAAGTTACATTCAAGAAAAGTGCCCTTTTTCCCGGATCGCGGAAAAAAGGGCATTTTTCACAATAACTGCTTGTGAAAGGTATCTGTCAAGGAAATTATTTAAGGGGTTCTAAGAGGGGGAGGAAAAGAAAATGATGGTATGATGTAAAAAACATTATTTTCTTTTCTCTGCACCTTAACCTCCAGATTTTTCTTGCATTCATACGTGTATTTTACAAGCAGCAATTGTAAAAAGCGTGGAAATTTTCTACTTGTAAAACACATGCTAAATATCAACGAGAGTGTGCGTTTTTTATTTCTAAGGGGGGGGGGGCAAAAAGGACAGATTAAAAGATAAAATTTCTTTTTTGAATCTTTTTTTTTTTTTTACAGATTTAAATAATGCTTTGAATTTTTGCGTACAAACTTATGAAGTGACAGAAACTGATACGCAACCATCACTGTAAGGTTTTATAAACAAGTAAACTTTCATTAGATCGACAACAGGGTGGTGTAAAAATATATTCTTACCCTGTGCCCCCTAGCTCTCAGTCGATAATATAACTCTCTCTGCAATTTGATAAACAATAAGAGATATTTGTACAAAATTTCCTATAAATGTAAAGCAAAGTGATTTAAAAAGAACTTTTTTCCCCCTCAGTATTCCACCTCCCCGCCCTCCTGAGTATATGTAACACTTTTGAAAATTTTCATTAAAAGTAGGTAATAGTTATTATAATTAATTTAATTTTTATAATTAAATTTAACTGTTATAATTAATTTTTTTCCATTTTAACTACTTTTTATTCTATTTATTTATTTATTTACTTATTAATTTTGTCCAATTGAATTCATTGTAATTTTTATGTAGTATTAAGCTTTTCATTTTAAATTATTGATAAATGAAGAGTGCGTTACGGAAGACGATTCATATTATATGTAATTATAAATTGAATTAATGTATATGCATGTATTAACATATTTATATATACATGTAAACTTAAAGATAATAAATAACATATAGTAATAAATGAAATATTATATAGATATATTCGGGCATTGCATTAAGTAAATTTTTAACAGTTTGCATACAGCATGATAGAAGGATCACCTAATTAGCATACAACATTCATTCAATGCCCTTGAAAAAGTAATAAATTTGTATGTTCCATTATCAAATTGCTTTTTTTTTTCGTCAAATTTATTCATTTTTTACAGTTCTTCATGTGATACTTGGTTTCATATAATTGAATGTTTGAAAAGGTTTTCGATATATATATATATATATAATAAAAGATGCAGCAAAAATGGAGTTATTACTTTCGAATTTGTAATGCGTATTAGGAAGAAAAAGTTGTCAAGCCATACTCCTACTATTTTTTAATTAATTAATTAAAGTAATTTAAACATTTTTTAATTACTTTCAAATTTTTAATACATAATAATAATCAAAAGTTGTTTTTTATTAGAGAATACCCTTCTATTCTTTTCAATTCTATTCTATTCTATATGCATTATTCTTATTTTGAAAATCTATTATCTTATCACCCTCTAAAGGGAATGTGAAAAAAAATTTACTACTGCTACTACTAATAATAATAATTTGAGCTTATTTTGTTACTCTGAACTTTGAACGAAAGGATTTATTATTATTTTATTACATTTAAACGAAAAAATGTTTTATTACTGTAAGATTCTTAATAAGTAATAGCTACAAAAGTCAATTTTAATATAAAGCATTATACATAAATTATTTTTTTCAACCAATTAATATATTTTGTTTTGTACCGTATCAATTAACTAAGGGTAAAAAATGAATAAATAAATAAAAATTAATTAATTAATTTCAGAAAATTTTGGAGTGGAAGGCTGATTTTTTATACCAACTATGTAAAGAATACCTGAGCCGGGAATCGAACCCGGGCCTTCCGCTTACGTGCGGATGCTCAAACCATTGAGCTACCCTGGCTCATTACCAGGTAGGCATTTCTCACATAACATACGTTGGCAAAGTCACCGAGTCTGTAAACACAGCTATATCAAGTGACATTCCAGAGAGCGAATTTTGCGCGTAGCTGGAAAGCTAACCTACAGGGGTGAATCGGGAATCTAATGAAATTTAAGTAAATTTTGATTGAATGCTAGCAAATAGATTGATTTTGCTAAAACTAATTTAAAAAAAATGATTAAAACTGAATAAAAACGATGTCGTGCTTCATGACACTCTCCCCGAAAAAGGGGTTTGAAAAAAATAAATGCACAGGGTGGAAAAAGGACAAGAGCAGCGGAAGCGAAGACGATGGATCAGACGGCCACAGATCTGTCACTTACAGAGGGTTAAATCAAGACACACAGCATGTCTCTTAAAAATTTAACATAATCCTTTTGTGACAGAAAGTGACGTTTTAACAGTATTTAGGTAAGTATACATGCTTTAGTACATATTTTGACTGAAAAAAATCAATAAAGTTATTTTTGCCATTACAGTGTCCTGTGTTCTTTTCATAATTTACACATAAAATGACGTTACTCAATTCGTAACTAAATTAATTTATACATGCTAAGTTCATGTAATGATACGAGTAACAAATTTACATATCATGCTGTAAAAGGAAAACGTGAAGTAAAAGAATACCAGGTTATAAATTAAACAAGGTTGCAGAGATTGTAGTGAAGAAATTAAATTTCATGAATAATCACTACAACCTTAATTTTAAATTCACACAAAATTTCTATATAAAATACAATTTTGAATCCAATTTGCTAAATTGTAAAAGTAAGTATGTTACTATTAAATAAACTAGAGTTATACTGTTGTTCAATATTGGATATAATCTTCAGTTAAACAAACAGGAAAAAAATATAAAAATAAAAACAAGTATTGCTAACAAAACAAAAAAAAATGGAATGCATCTCTTCAATTCAAGAACAGGGTCTGGAATGTTCCCAGACTGAAGTGGGAGCAAGGGGACGGCAAGCATCAGGATTATATCCCTGCAGAAGACACAATCTTGATACTACCAGAAGTGAAAATTTTAAAGGTAAGTGGAAGAATTATTATTATTACTATTGTTTGATTAAAATGACTGTAACAGTCGTAAAATGAGTAACTTAAAAAAAATAGGAAAAATGATATGTAAATGAAGACTAAAAAAAGCATGAGAACACTGAAAATAGCAATCATAATAGTATTTCTCGATAAGAAGACATTTCACCATTTAAAAAGAGGACAGCCCCTTAATTATTATCTATATATCTGCCAATATTTGTATCTTTTTCTTTATAGTCGACTATGAGAAGTTAAAATAAGCATTGATGCTATGGCAGGAAACATGTCTATAATTGACATAGTAATATAGGCCTTCAAGCAATGATGATAATGGCAGAAAAACATGTAGTATATAACTATTGAAATGTGTAACCAGTACTGAGCATGTGTGTAAAAAAACAATACAAAATTGAACATTGCAATTCACATACGAATCAAACCAGAGAAAATTTAATTGCATATAGCAAATAAATCAATTAACTATTCAAATGTGCGTGTAGGAAGTGTAAGGAAAAAGGAATGTAATTCCCCTATTGAATAAATACAGACAAAAGCAAATCAAGAGCAATGAGAGAAAAAACAATCAACCCGTAACAACATATGCAAACTCACCACCAAATGTCGACCACCAAACGACTGGTGTATGTGAGGAAAGTGAAAAATAAATATGTGTAAAAGTATTGAAACATAGTTGAAAAAGGCGAAATTTAAATTCTAACACTGTACCGAAAATGCTTAAGTCTAAAATGTGTATAACAATGAATAAACAAGTACGTAACAAGGAATTGAATGTAAATAAATGTGAATCAAAATTTAGAGCAAGTACTCCTAACCAAATGCATTAGAATGTGCTGGTTAAATGGAGATTTAAACAAAATTGAAATATTGGAAATTATGTGACACTAAAGACAATACTAAAAAAATAATATGTGAAAAACCTAAAGGTTATAGGAAAACACATGTGTAAAAAAACGATAAAAAAAATTCTATTGAGTCATGTCTGAAAAATAAAAACAGTGAATGTGTTATGCATACCAAATTGACATAAATACCATGTGATTGGATTTAATTTCGTAGTTGAAGGGGGAAAAAAAATATGTATTTGACATAACATAAAACTTATGCAGATAACTTCCTATCCATCTAACGAAATGAATTATAGTGTAAGCAAATCTATTCATATATGTACATAAATATCATAAGTGAAAAAAAAAACGTACAAATGAACTAACATTCACAGCTCGTGAACTGTTAAATAAAAAAAAAACACATATAAAACATGAAAATAAGGAAATTAAAAAAATATAAATGTATATGTATTCATCTACAACTCTTCATAAAAATGCAATAATTTAATAAAAGGTATATCATGAATTATGTATCAATCAATACTTGCTAAATAAAAAGGTATACCTTCACAACTTGTGAATAGTAAAATAATAAATGCATAGTAACTCTGTAAATAAGGGAAAAAAAAAAAAAAAACTTATAAATAACACATATCTATAATACACAAAAAAAAAATTTGGCCAAACGCTTCTTTAAAAAAAAAAAAAAAAAAAACAATAAATGCATAAAAATATGGTATATGTTAGTTAATAAATTATCAACATATACAAAAAACGGTTAATTTATGTCAGAAATAACCTGGCATGTAAACATCTATAAAGTAAGATGTTTAAAATAACATTATTTTGGACTTCGAAAATATGCATACGCTGCACAACGACTGCATGTAGTGTAATTTAATTTAAAGTTTATTACAGTGAGAATTTAGATGCATATTAATTGATGGATATACTATTAAAGGATACAAAAGAAACTGAAGTTACAGAAAACAAGTCTCCACAGGCAACCCTCAGCGTAGCAATTCCTCAAAACATGTTGAAGATCTGGCCGGCAGTTCCAAACATTGCATCGAGGTTTTCACAGGTACATAACCTTGGTACCCGGTTATCACGAGTGAATCTACACATATAGGTTGTGGTAGAAGCTTAAAAATTTAACTTCCGTAATCATGACTTCTGTTGAATGAGCAAAATTTGGCTATATTATAGGTTTATCAGGCTACATAAACTACTGCAGTGTTGAAAGCGCTAAAAACTAAACGGAAATATGTAGAATTGTCAGAAATGCTCCAGTTAAAAAGGAAAAAGTCAATTTTTCATGCACTTTCTTCTTCATATTGATAGATCTATGTTTTTAAAAAAAAATTTCTATTGGTTTGTTTCTACATGTATAACACATCGCGGAATGAGAAACATAAATCTTTGGAATTGGTAAATTTTTCATCTTTGCATGAGGACAATGAAAATAGTCTAGTTTATAATAGGATACAGCTTGCTTCTTAGTAAAGGAAACGACAAATAAATTACATCGGACTTTTATCGTGTTCAGTATATATTTCATGTACAAGCTTATTTGATATTAATTTGATTTATGCAACTAAAGAAGACTTAACATAAAGTGACTTTGAAAAATAAAATAAACGCGTGGTGCCTCGTGCGAAAAAAAAAAAAAAAAAAAAAAAAAAAAAAAACATGGCACCAAATTATGGTATAGAAGTTCGTACTGCTAGTGAAATGAAATTAAAGTTTTGTTCTTTGAAATAAAAGTCTAAGCTGTAACTATCGTTATGTAGATTATTAAAATCAAGTTCAAAAGTTTCACTGAATTCAGGTGATTATCTATAGCTTGATAGTTTCAGTGACTAAGATAGCTGTTAAACTAAATCCAGGTTCTACTATCATAGAAATCGCTGCTGAGACACACACGTGAATAACTAGTGGAATTGAAATAAAATGAAAGTGCATACCACATTTTGTAGAGATCAAAGACAGGGAGTCAAATGGACGATTTTACCCATTTTATTAATATCCATGTAAAGAAGGGAAGTGGCACTTGTCTGTGATACATCGGCTTGTTCAAGCTGCTCCATTGGGCTTTAAGTTACAATTTGTTTCCGTCTGGGTGCATAATCATGACAAACAGAAAACTGTCTTGAATAATAGTATATATTCACTATTGCATCGAAATATTGAGATATGTCACGAAAATACCAAATGTTGGAGTCCTAAGTAATTCGATATCTACTTAATGAAAGCACACGTGACGATTTCGAGGAATGCACGTTTGGTAAACTACAATCTTATTGCATCCTCTGTAAATTTATCGAAAATCGTACCATCAGTATTTTATATTATCCGTAATGCCTTGTTGATATAAACTGTTAACTTATTTTGTAAAAATACAATGTTTCAGGCTGTAAATTAATTAGATTATAAATACGAAAGTCCGCGCGGCGATGCCGTGAAAGGCACGCGCACGCGAAAGCGCGCGGCGACCGTCGAACACGACCTCCTAGTAGTTGTTCAGGTAGCCAAGTGATCCAGAGAAAAGTTTTTTTCACTCTCATGTCAGGGACCCTCCAAAACGTCACCGCGCTGAACGGCCAATCAGAAAAACGGAAGCTCGCGAGAGGGAGAAACCAAGGTATTCAGAACCGGCAGCAAGATAGGGGAATTGAAATGAAGTTCCAGAGAGCGAATTTTGCGCGTAGCCGGAAAGCAAACCTACAGGGGTGAATCGGGAATCTAATGAAATTTAAGTAAATTCAGATTGAATGCTAGCAAATAGATTGATTTTGCTAAAAATAATAAAAAAAAAATGATTAAAACTGAATAAAAACGATGTCGTGCTTCACGACAATGTGAGAAATGTCTAGCTGGTAATCAGCCAAGGTAGCTCAATGGTTTGAGCAACCGCACGTAAAGTGGAAGGCATCGGGTTCGATTCCCGGCTCTGGTATTTTTCACATAGTTGGTATAAAAAATCAGCCTTGCACTCCAGAATTTTCTGAAATGAACCTTCATGGTTGATAAGTAAATTTATAAATAAATTAAAATAAATTAAAATACTGAAAACACATATGGTTTATTACTTCCAAATTATTATTAGGTAAGAGCGAGAAAAAGTTGTTTTTATAGTAATAAATTATTTTATTACATAAATAAATCGATTATATCTTAAAATTTTTGTCGTATGACATTTTAAAGCAATCGTGATTAAAAAAAATGTGGGGATCTTAGGCAATTAAAAAAATTTTCATCCTTGTTTTTTTTTTTGTTTTTTTTTTTAACATTTCTACTCATTTTGAGGTATGATAAATCTAAAACTAGTAAAACTGATATGGTTTATCCGTTAGTGTCTTTCTTAATTAGTATGTGTACACGACATCGCAAGAAGAATAAGTTATTATTGTTATCATTATTATGAAAACCTTCTTATACATTAAGAAATTAGAAATTAATGTATTTTTATTATTATTATTTGTAAAAATAAATTTCAATTATAAAAAAAATCGAACTTTTAATATATATGTATTTATATATACATGCAGACCTATATAATCATAAATCATTATCTCATAATCATAAATCAATTGCTATAAATCATCACTCTTTAACTCATAATATATATGACTGATTTAGTTCATATAAATTTGGTTTACAATATATATATATATATATACAAACCTAATAATAAAAATAATTTCACTTTAACTTTTTGTTATTTATGATATGGTCTGCAGAAGTTTGAGGAAAGTTAAGCACCGGTAAAACTTGTCTATCCCGCTCCAAGCCGTGGTGGTTTCTGCTTCTTCTTAGTTGTGTTTGAATTTCATTTGTTTGAACACTACCTTTGTTTCACATAGTTTTCAGTTTTTATACTAAACATTTGTACTTATCACATACTCACTTTAAAATATTCTTACAAGCTTTTAAAATGCATTTTTATTTATTTTCTTTTAATATTCTATTTAATATTTTTTTAATATTCTATTCTATATGCATTGTTCTTATTATTTTGCAAATCTGTTATCCTGCCACACTCTAAAAGGAATATTAGTAAGTGATAGCTAGAAAAGTTAATTTTAATATAAAGCATTATATTCAATTTTTTTTCTTTCAATCAAGTAATATATTTTGTTTTGTATCACATCAATTAAATAGGGGTAAAATATGAAGAAAAAATTTTAATGGTTCATTATTTTCAAATTATTATTGGGTAATAGAGAGAAAAAGTTGTTTTTATGATAATAAATTACTTTATTATATAAATAAATAAATTACATTTTTAAACTTTCGCATATGACATTTTTAAAGCAATCTCCATTAAAAAAAAAAGATTATATATAAAAATATTTATCAATCTGTGTATATTTGTCATTTCCCATCATGCTATAGGTATGGGGATCTTAGGCAATCATAAAAATTGTCATCCTTGTTTTTTTTTTTTACATTTCTACACGTTTTGACGTGTGAGAAACCTAAAAATCATAAAACTGATATGGTTTATCCGTTTGTGTATTAGTTAATTAATAGTAGTTAATTAGTACTCGACATCATAAGATTTTTTTTTAATTAAAAACTTCTTATACATTAAGAAATTAAAAATTAATAAATTTTCATTATTAGTTTTAAAAATAAATTTTAATTTTAAATAAAATTTTCAAAAAATGAAATTTTTATATTTTAATATATAATTTATACATATATATATATATATATATATATATATATGCATATATCTTACAAAAGCATCTATTAACACATACATACACACATATATAATATAATCGTGAGTCATTATTTAAATTCTTTAACTTATAATATATATGATTGATTTAGTTCATATAAATTTGGTTTATAATTATCAGTAATTATTATTGTTTTTTTTTAACCTAATAATAAAAATATTTGTTTATCCTGCTCCACCAATCTTAAGCCGTGGTGGCCTCTGCTCCTTCTTAGTTTTGTTTGAGTTTCATTTGTTTGAAATACTGCCTTTATTTCACATAGTTTTCAGTTTTTATACTAAACATGTGTACTCATCACATACTCACTCTAAAATATTCTTACAAGCTTTTAAAACGCAATTTTATTTATGTATGTTCTTTTGTTACTTTTTTATGGTGACTTTTTTCCCGCATGACTTTCTTTCCGGTGACTTTTTTCTCGTGACTTCTTTTTCAGGTGACACCGTTTATACGTTTTTTAAGGGATCGTTCTAGAAAAACGTACAGATGAAAAAATCGTACAACTTAAAATTTGTTTTAACACATTAATACATAATAAAAGATTATATTATTATTAAAAATCAAATTAATTTTCATGATTTACTTTACATTTGTTCGACTCAGATAATTTTTTATGAAATTTAAAATAATTTTAAAAAGTAAGATTGGCTATGAAGCCAAAGAAGAATATACGACTAATTTTCATTTATAAGAATTTCGATTGAATTTACATTAAACCTAAAATATCTGACAATAAGAATTTCAATACGATTATGATTTAGATTCAAATTTAACTCGATTATGAAATCAATATAACATGCAAGAAAATCAATGAGAATACGTTTAAATCTACTCACCCTCTACCAGCATCCCGGGATCAGAAAACGACAAGGGCTCACACAAATAATTCTAAAATCGAATCCATCTTTGATGAATAGAATTTATTGGCTACATGACTTAACTTAAGATATGTAAGTATCATAAATTGACTTAAAACGAATAAGTTTATTATTTAGCATTAGTTGTTGTTTGATTGTTCAAAGGCGCAACGCACCTTATCCGATTCTTGTGAGCGACTAGTCAAACCACCTGCTCAGAGCAGTCCCCAAAGAGTTCAGTCCGGCGCATCATTACTTTCAATGCGCTACTTCTCACCATCCACCGGGGGGGGGGGCTGAGCATGGCAGACTGGCAATGCGATTCGCCGGTCTTTTGATGACTCCTGAGGACGTCTTCAGAGTGACGATTCGGACGATGCCATCATCACCAGGATGCAAGTCCAGAATTCTGGCCATGTTCCACTGTGCTGGCTGAGTAGAGGGCTCCAAGACTAGGACGAGCTGACCAGGATGCAGATGTGTGACACCTTTTTGCCATTTTGCTCTTGACTGCAGAGAAGTAAGGTAGGATCCTTGCCAAGTTCTCCAAAAATTCGTCTTAAGCTGTTGAAGGAGGGTCCATCTGGAAGAAAAACTTGTACATGATTTATTAGTAGGATTAATAGATTGTTCAGGAAGCTGAAGAAGCTTAGCTCTAATTAGGAAGTGTCCTGGGGTAAGTACGAGATAGTTGTTTGGTTCGGTTGAAAGTGGGACTAAAGGGCGTGAATTTAAGCACGCTTCAATATTTGTGAGAATAGTATTAAACTCTTCAAATGTTAGACAACTGCCGTTACAAGTCTTAAGCAAGTGGCGTTTAGCCAATTTCACTGATGATTCCCATAGGCCGCCAAAGTTGGGCCCGTAAGGAGGCATGAAATGCCAATGAATTTCTTTATTGGTGATATAATTTTGAATAGCGTTTTCTTTTGAAAGTGTCACTAGCTTTTTTAAATGGGCATGGGCACCAACAAAGTTGCGACCGTTATCGGAGTAGATGTCTGTAGGACATCCTCGACGATTGATAAATCCTTGTAGGGAATTTAAAAATTGTTCGGTTGATAAACTACTAACTGACTCCAAATGTATTGCTTTGGTGCACATGCAAATAAAAAGACAGATATAGGATTTAAATTTTGTACTTTTCCGTTTATGGTCACACTTCGTTTGAATAGGGCCTGCGTTATCAATTCCGACATGTTGGAATGGTCGACAAGGGTTGACTCTGGCACTGGGTAAGTCCCCCATCATTTGCAGAATTGGGGTTGGTTGGACTTTGGAACAAGGGACACATTTTCGAAGCTCCTTTTTAACAGTTGATCTACCATCAGGAATCCAGTAAGACTGGCGAATTAAATTTAACACTAGGTCGACACCTCCATGAAGACTATACAAATGAAAATGTCTTATTAGAGATGATGTAAAATGGTGATTTTTAGGTATCAATAACGGATGCTTAGTGTCATATGGTAGGGTCTTGTTTTTTTCAATTCTGCCTCCCACTCGCAATAGATTTTCTGAATCAATAAACACATTAAGAGATTTTAATTTACTATTGTTTGCAACGGGTTGGCCGCGCTGCAAAAGGGCGATTTCTGAAGTAAAGGACCTTTGTTGGATGACTTTAATAACAGTTTTTCTAGTCTCTGAAATTTCTTGTACTGAGACTGGTCCCTTCAACTTTGTAGTGTTTCGAATATTATTTATTAATCGCTTAATAAATGCAATTACGCGAAAAAGTTTTGTACTCGAAGAAATTTTTGAAACCAAATCCTCTATCACGGAGTTATTCTTTGAGTTTGACTCTATTAGTCCAGGAGTTCTCACAACTGTACATTGGGCTGAGGTCGAAATCTTTGAATGGTGATCTGAGGCTGGGATCTTTTGCCAACTAGGTACAGACCATCACAAGTCAAAGTTCTTTAATTTGTCGGGGAACAGCCTACGGGTTGCACAGTCCGCTGGGTTGTGTTTGCTTGGTAAGTGATGCCATGTAGTTGGGTCTGTCAGAGATTTGATTTTGTTGACTCTGTGTAGGACATATGTGTTACCTTATAAGGGTGGATTTAAGATCCAACTACGGGCGATTGTGGAGTCTGTCCATAGGAGAATTTTCCCAACCGGATAATTTAGCGAGCTCTGGACGACTGACAAAAGTTACGGTAACAATACAGTTGCGCATAGCTCCAATCTGGGCAAGGTTATGGGCTTTAAAGGTGCTACTCGGGTTTTAGCTGCAATCAATTTTAAAGATGAATACTGACTTGGACGTATATAAATTACGGCAGCATATGCCTTTGTGGAAGCATCACAAAATCCCTGTATCTGGTTAAATAGATTCGGATTTCAAATTTAAAAATCTAGGTACTGACATGACCTCAAAGGAGGCAATTTTGTCATAAAATTTATTCCACCTATTTTGAATGTCTGGTGGTAGAGGATCATCCCAACCAAGCTTTTGCTTCCAAACATCTTGTAGTAGCAATTTTAAAAGAATAGTATCAGGGGATAAGAAACCCAAAGGGTCAAAGATTCGTGCAATTACGGACAATAATAGTCTTTTTGTTGTGACGCTTTCTTCAGTGTTAACTCCTACCTGCAATGTATCCGATGTCAAATTCCAATTTAATCCTAAAATACGTTGGGATTGATCAGGGATTAATGATAATTCCTGATATGTTAATTTTAAAGTTTCTGGGACATGAACTAGAGCTTCCACACAATTTGAAGCCCATTTTCGCAGCTTGAATCCCCCAGCATTAAATAAAGCCTGAAGGTCTGTTACCAAGGTTTGAGCGGCCTTGATTGTTTCAGCCCCTCCAAGGAGATCGTCCATATACAGGTTATTACGGGCAGCCTGCACAGCTACGGGAAAATTGGTTTCCTCATCTATCAGTAATTGTTGTATGGTACGCAGGGCCACAAATGGTGCACAGGCTGTGCCATAAGTAACCGTGTTTAATTTATACACTCGGAGTGGATCTGACACATTGGCCCTCCAAAATATTTTTTGAAAATCTGCATCATGCTCTGCGACTAGAATTTGTCGAAACATCTTCTCTATAATAACAGGACACTTGGCGTTGGAATATTAAAACCCGAATAAACTACTACGTCAGAAACGCCAAAGAAAAATATTGGAAATGCATACAGCTGTTTCGGTAGCCTAAAGCGTACGGTCTTCAGTGCAAAAAGGATTCTGAATCAGGAGAAGTGCTCGTATATATAGGAGAGGGGCCAGATTTAGTTCAACTAATAGGATTACGGGAAAGGTGGGGAGAGTGGCCAATAGGAATTTAGGAAAGTTAGCAGTGCAAACAGTAGCTAAGCGAAGAAAATGTCTACTGAATATAAAATTTCCAACAGTCAGACAAATAGGGAATAGCGAAATCACAATTTACAAGGTTTTTAAAATTTTTATAAATATGAAAAGTCTCAAAGAAATCGAGTTCATGAATGGATTTAGGTCTGCAAATTATTTTAGCTGAATTAAATTTAAAATTATGATTTTCCTCCCAGCAATGTTTAGAAATAGCTGATTTATTGGTTTCTTGTTTGCGGAGGCAATTCATATGTTCTTTTAGACGAAATTTAAGACTGCGTTTATTTTGGCCAATATATGATAAACCACACTGGCAGGAAATACTATAAATACCCCAAGAATCATGCATATCAATGGGATCTTTTAACTGAGAAAAGGTGAGTTTATTGGAAGGTGAAAATATTATTTTAAAATCATATTGTTTGAGAATTTTAGCTATGGTTTGACTGGATTTAGGAAAATAGGGTAAGACAGTACTGATATTAGAAGGGACTGATTTAGTAGACGAAATACGAGGGAGTTGTAATTTTTGGATAGCTTTGTCTATAATGGAAGGGTCATAACCTCTGTCAATTGCAATGGCTTTCAGTATTTAATTTCAGATTTTAATAAAATAGGATTTGAACAAATATTAAGTGCGCGGTTTTCAAAAGTATAGAAAGCAGCCATTTTTTGGTTAGGTGGGTGACATGAACGCGCATGGGGAGCAAGGCCGTAGCCAGGATTTTTTTTCGGGAGGGGCCCATTACATTTCTAATACAAGGTCATCGAATATGATATAATAATACGCACACACAAACAAGGGCCTGATTAATACAGGGGCACATGTGCACCGGGCCCTGAGTAGCAAAGAGCCCTAAAACTGGCCCTGAAAATGCCCTTTTGCCTCTAAAAAGTAGTATCATAAAATGCAAAATTTTGTTATTTTAGTTTCATACACAGGTATATATATATGTACTTTTGCTGATTCCTGCACAGTTCGAATGGTGGGGGTGGAGCCCACAAAAGTGTGTTTACCCTGGGCCTCACACGAAGTTAATCAGACCCTGATTAACTTCATGCGAGACCCGAGGCACACATAGTTTCGTGAGCCCGCCTTCTCCTCGCACTGTGCACCAATAAACACAGGTACATATATACCTGTTTATGGGAGTAATATGTCAGAATTTGCACTATATGATACCATTTTTAGAGCATAAAAGGCTAAATGGCATTTTCAGGGCGAGTTATATGGCCCCCTGCTATTCAGGTCACATGTCTTATATGCCCCTGCTTTAATCAGGCGTTGCACACAAATCTTTCGTTTATATTTTCCTATACAAATTAACTCAATACCAATCATTTTATTAAAACTTTTATATATTAAAATTAATTTCCATGATGAATGCAGATGATTTGTTTCTAATAGAAACGTAACACTTAATGTCCAAAGAAAGTCAATTTTATGTTCACTAAAAATATCTTTAAAAATGTTTTTTGCCCTTTTTCGTTTTGTTAAAAATGAGGAAAAAAAAAAGAAAGGAAAACTGAGATTCAAATTATCATACATTAATAGTTCAACTGTTAGTCTTAAAAATACTGACGAGTTCTTTTAAAAGATACTCATATCGAAAAGATACCCATATCATGGGAGGGGGACTTCAGCCCCAGGGAGAAGCGTTGCTCCTATGTGTCCAAAATTTTTTGCCTACTTGATTATTACTATGATAAATAATTCTTATTTCGTACACTTATAAGAAATTTTGTACTATACCGCCAAGTTAAAAACTGAGAAAAATTCAGACGGCAACGCCAACTGTTGGACGATTTTCACCAAAAAGTGTTAGGCACTAATTTATGTCATGGTGCAGCTGCATATAAATGTATATGTAATTATGTGCAGTGCAGTAGTTCCTGAGATATAATTTGAACAAAATATTTGTCACACACAGACAGACATTTCTAAAAATGGTCAAATCGACCTCTCAAAACATGTAAATCCATCGAAAACCGGAAATCAAAATTTTTTTCGAATCCAATACTTTCTTCTATTGAATACAGAAGAAAGTAAAAAGGTTGAATTCATGACGTAGGACAGTCCATTATAGCTTTGACAAGAAGGTGGATGAAATTAAGCAAATAAATACAGCAAGGTTAAGGTTGAATGGGTTTTACGGCACTCTAGAGCTTAAATATAGAGAAGAAAGAACGTAATGGGAAATTTAATTAAATTAATAGGATTTATTAAATTATTTTTAAACACTTTTTTTCATCAAAAAGCCAATGTTTGCCTGACATACTACATGAAATCAGTCTTTCATCATTTATTTCGGGGGGGGCTTGGGCCCGTCGGGCCCCCCCCCTTGCCTACGGCCTTGGGGGAGGAAGGGAGACAGCAAAATTTTTTTCGATAGACGGTGGTTGAAAAACCATTTACAGTGCGAGAGACGAGGGTATCAAGAAATGGGAGGGAGCCATTATTTTCTATTTCATATGTAAATTGGATATTACTGTCAATTGAATTTAAAGTTTCTAAGACATGGTCAATATTGTGATGAGATATGTCGATAAGCCTGAAGGTGTCGTCAATGTAACGGGTTCAAAAAGGAAAAGATATT
Organism: Salticus scenicus; assembly: GCA_963930645.1. Lineage (NCBI taxonomy): Eukaryota > Metazoa > Arthropoda > Arachnida > Araneae > Salticidae > Salticus > Salticus scenicus. The sequence continues at coordinate 12,628,927 of OZ005651.1, read as the reverse complement.
TTCTTAAAAAGCTTGCTTTCGAAAGAGTGCATGTAAATATCTGCGAGAATTGGGGAGAGAGGGGAACCCATGGCTAAACCTTCAGACTGACGATAGAATTTGTTTTGAAAAGAAAAAGTGGTTTCTGATAAACAAATGCGGGTAAGAGAGATTAATTCTTGTATTTCAAAAGATGTGAAAGGAAACTCTTTTAATCTGTTTTCGAGACAGGGCGCCACTTATTGGAACATTAGTGAAAAGAGATTTTACATCAAAAGAAACCATAGTGAGATTAGTGTGAGGGCAGTGTTGAATGTTTTTGGAAATTTTATGGAATTCTTAACAGTATAACTATTAGCAGCAAGAAGGGGAGCAAAAAATGTGGTGAGAAATTTAGCTAAATTATAGGAAGCAGTACCGATATTAGAGACTATGGAATAAAATGGAACATTGGGTTTGTGAACTTTCGGTAAAGCATAAAATCTGGCACAATTAGCAATAGAAGGGATAAGCTGAGATTTAGTCGAGTCCAATAACAAGGGGCAAGATTTTATAGCAGATTTAATTTTATTTAACTCTGGAGTAGAGGGGTCGCGGGGCAGAGGAATATATGGGCCATCATTAATTAATTCGGTAACACTTTCAATGTATTATTTTTTATCCAAAATAACAATCTGACCACCTTTATCAGCTTTAGTAATGATGATATTTTCATTAGATTTTAATTCCGTCAAGGCGTTTTTTTCCGCAGGGCTGAGATTTGATTTAAAATTTTTAGAATTGAAATTGGCATTTTTAGAATTGAAATTGGCATTATTAAGAATGAAATGACGAAGATTTTCTTTCTGTTGGTCAGTCAGTCGAGAATTTTTGAAAGCTTTTTCAACCGGTGCAATTAACTGAGGAAAAGAAGGAGGTTAAGAAATGGAAAAATTTGAATTGAGTTTGAGAACAGAATATTGATTATTGGTAATTTCAGCATTGGAAAGATAACCGATTGCATTTTTATTGACAACAGGAAAGTCGTTTGTTGAAGTTGTCAATAGTTGGAGTTGTTCCTTCCCATGCGCGTTCATGTCACCCACCTAACCAAAAAATGGCTGCTTTCTATACTTTTGAAAACCGTGTACTTAATATTTGTTCAAATCCTATTTTATTAAAATCTGAAATTAAATACCTGAAAGCCATTGCAAATGACAGAGGTTATGACCCTTTCATTATAGACAAAGCTATCCAAAAATTACAACTCCCTCGTATTTCGTCTACTAAATCAGTCCCTTCTAATATCAGTATTGTCTTACCCTATTTTCCTAAATCCAGTCAAACCATAGCTAAAATTCTCAAACAATATGATTTTTAAATAATATTTTCGCCTTCCAATAAACTCACCTTTGCTCAGTTAAAAGATCCCATTGATATGCATAATTCTTGGAGTATTTATAGTATTTCCTGCCAGTGTGCTTTATCATATATTGGCCAAACTAAACGCAATCTTAAATTTCGTCTAAAAGAACATATGAATTACGTCCGCAAACAAGAAATCAATAAATCAGCTATTTCTAAACATTGCTGGGAGGAAAATCATAATTTTAAATTTAATTCAGCTAAAATAATTTGCAGACCTAAATCCATTCATGAACTCGATTTCTTTGAGGCTTTTCATATTTATAAAAATTTTAAAAACCTTGTAAATTGTGATTTCGCCATTCCCTATTTGTCTGACTGTTGGAAATTTTATATTCCGTCCATATTTTCTTCACTTAGCTACTGTTTGCACTGCTAACTTTCCTAAATTCCTATTGGCCACTCTTCCCACCTTTCCCGTATTCCTATTAGTTGAACTAAATCCGGCCCCTCTCCTATATATACGAGCACTTCTCCTGATTCAGAATCCTTTTTGCACTGAAGACGGTACGCTTTAAATAAATAGACAATAAGACTTCTTCACACACCATAAATTTTAAGCCATTGCCTCCAAGGCAGTAGCACGTGTTTTTTGCACCTGATGCTAGAGATGTGAGCGGGGAAAAAACCCGGGTTTAAACCAGGGAATAAACCCGGTTTTTGGGAAGGGAATTTTGAAAGTTTTCAAAAATTGTGAATTTAGCATTTTTTTTTTTTTTTTTTTTTTTTTTTAACCAATATTAGACGTGTTCTACGGCATTCCAAAATGGTTGGTTCCAATAGTTGGTTTTTATGATTTTTCGACTTTAAAATAGTGCTTTTAACGTCTACAAAATTAAAAATTACTAGTCTAAATTTTCATTAACAGACTTATTTTTTGTTATTGCTGTGGTGACTTTTGGGAGTACACCTCGAACAACGGAATACGCAAGCATGAGTCCAGGGATGATTTTTGCTATTTTTATTCAAAACTTAACAAAAAAGTTGAAATTCAAATAAATTAAAAATTATTACAAAATGCTTGCCTCCGAGCATACTTCAAAAACATGCTACACACTTTTAGCACCAAGTCTCTCTATCTTTTTTTTGAGTCTCTTCCTTCCGAGCACACCTTCGGAGGGGGAGGGGAATACCCCACACGAAGCACTGATTCGTTGGTCGTGATATCACTCTACCCGTGACATCACTTTCGTCCAATCTTGGTCTACCCGAAACTCGGAGAAAGGTCGGTAGCAACAAAAGGCCATGCGTGAAATCGGAAACTATTGATGTCACCGCTTCCATAGAAATATACAGTTTTTTCACACAAAGCATCTGTCGCTCAGACAGCTTCTCATGGCTCCGTTCTGTCTGGTCACACGACCCCTGACCTCTTGGAATGTTTGTAAACTTCACTCCAGCACAGCTTCCTCCCTCCTAAAAGACCATTTTACGGCCTTCAGGATGTAAAATGGGCTCCAGAAGACTCAGGTGCCTCCTCCCATTATCAAACATGCAACATCAGAGAGTTGAGCTAGCCCCCCCCCAAAAAAAATTTTTCGAAACAACCCTCTGAACTTTTATAGAACTAAAAATAATCTTAAAAATAAATTTTCTAGTCTTACACCTTGCATAATTACTAGATCCCAAGGTCTCATTTCACATTATATAAAAAAAAACAATTAAACATTCACATGCAATTTCGTGATGACAATCAAAGGTTCTACACCTAACAAAATTTTAAAAGTCAAACACTGAAATTTCACAATTACACAATAAAATTTCATGAAAAAGAAAGAAAAATAATTCATAATCAATACATTCAAACTTTTTTTTTGGAATACAAATGAAAGAGAAAAAAAAAATAAATATTTACAAACAGTCCAAAAACACTACCTAAAACCAAGGCATTTTTTTTTTTTTTTATTCTTCGTGCATGCGACTTAACGCATCTGCATTCAAATGTTTTTTTCCGCTCTTATGCTCGACTGTGAAGTTGTATTGTTGTAAACATAAGGCCCATCTCGTCAAACGTGAATTTGTGCCCATCATTTTTTTAAGATAAACTAAAGGGTTATGATCGGTTTGAAGAACGAATTTTTGTCCATCTAAATAATGATTTAGTTTTTTCACCCCAAAAATGACTGCCGCTAATTCGCGTTCAATGGTACTATAATTACGCTCCGCCTTGGAGAATTTTTTGCTCAAATAAACAATTGGGTGTTCCTCGTTATTCCCGAAATTTTGAGCTAGGACCACACCCGCCCCCACAAGACTTGCATCAGTCTGAACAATGAAGTCTTTTGAAAAATCCGCAGCATAGAGTACCGGTCCCTTAGTTAGATCTAATTTTAGTACCTTAAATGCCTGATCACATTCCTGACTCCACTCAATTTTTTCCCTCTTATTTTTCCCTTTTAACAAATCCGTCAAAGGCGCAGCTTTTGTCGCATAATCCTTTATATATTTATGGTAAAATCCGGTCAGACCTAAAAATTACCTTGGGAAATTCTTGGATAGTTTGGATTTTCGCGTCACTCAGCGACCTCTTCCCCGACCCCACTTCATGCCCTAAAAATTTTACATGGTCCTGGGCGAATAAACACTTTGCCGGTTTCACTTTTAGATTTGCCTCCTCCAAACGTTGTAACACAATGTCCAGATGCCGGATATGGAGCTCCCAACTGGATGAAAACACAGCCAGATCATCCACATATGGTCTCACAAAACTCACTAAATCCCCTAGCACCTCACTAATTAATTTACAAAAATAAAATGGAGCATTCACTAAGCCAAACATCATTTTTTTTGGAATAAACTCACCGAAAGGGGTTACAAACGCCGCATACGTTTCGTTAACGGGATTTGGAAATACCCCTTCGTCAGATCCATTACTGAGATATATTTTGCAGTGCTCACTTCCTCAACTACCTCCTCAATATTCGGTAACGGGAAAAATTGCACTTGGGTTTTGGCATTGAGGGCCCTATAATCGACACACGGCCTAGGGTCTTTCCCCGGACTCTCTACAAGAATCATAGGCGATGCGTAATCTGACTGACCCACCTCAATCACCCGTAACTCTAACAGCCTGGAAATCTCCTTCCGCATAATTTCTAACTGCCGCGGAGACATGCGATAGGGTTTTGCACGAATCGGCTTATCATCTGTCAAAATGATATCCATCTCTACCTTATGGGTCGTACCAGGGTCGTTAGAAAACACCGTTTTATGCTTTACTAGGACATTTTGTAAAGTTGCCAAATTCCCTTCCGAAACCTTATTACCCAAATTACTCCCCTTAATTAAGTCTGTCAAGTCGAAATGATTAGGGTCCGAAATCGGATACGGGATAGATGCATCCTCCTCAATTTCCTCGCCACCCTCTTCCAAAATTAAGTTGACATGCTCTGGGCGTTTATGATAAGGTTTCATTAAATTCACGTGGAAAATCGTGTCCTTACATCTCCTTCCCGGAAGATCTACCGTATAGTTCGTATCGGATATTACCCCCGTAACTACACCTGGACCTAGCCACTGTACTGCCATTTTATGTGGTTTCGCCGTAGCCAAAACCAACACCGAGTCTCCCACCTTAAATTTTCGGGACACTGCATTTTGGTCGTACCATAATTTTCTTTTTTGTTGACATTCTGTCATGCGCTCCCCTGCCAAATCTTGACATCTTTTTAAGCGCTCATTTAAATCCAAAATATACTCTACTACATTTTGATTCATTTCCTCTTCCTGCATCCAATTTTCGTAAACAATGGTATGAGGCATCCTCAAATTCTTCCCAAAAATAAGCTCTGAAGGAGAAAATCCCGTGCTCTCATGCGGCACCGTCCTCAACGCGAAGAGAGCCATAGGCAGATTTTCTTCCCAATCGCTTTTCGTTTCGAGACATAATGCTTTGAGAATCCTCTTAAGAGTGGAATGCATTCTTTCCACCTGATTAGATTGCGGATGACAGACAGAAGAATGATTGATTTTGATATCATACTTCTCAAAAAACGCTGTCGATAAGTCACTCGTGAAATAAGCACCTTGATCGCAGACTAACTCTCTAGGAAATCCGGTCTTCGCGAAAATTTGCATCAATGCATTGATCACTGACCTCGAAGTTAGGTTTTCCACAGGAATAGCATCCGGAAATTTTGAAGCGACGCAAACAGCCGTTATCGCAAAACGATTATTTTTGTTACTCGTTACAAGCGGACCTATAGCGTCAATCGACAGACGTCTGAACGGTTCAGAAATAATCGGTACTAATCTCAACGGAGCTTTCTTCTTATCCCCTTTTTGTCCTACTTTTTGACAAATTTCACAAGTTTTGACATACTCTTCGATTTCCTGATAGCAATTTGGCCAAAAGAAATTAGTCAACACCCTCTGCTTAGTTTTACACGAGCCTAAATGCCCTGACACAGAATCATGACACAGGTTTAGAATCGCTGCCCTAAATTTCTTTGGCACGCACAACTGCATCCTGTTTTTGGTTGCGCTTAGAATCCGATATTCGAATTAACCGCTCATTTTTTATCTTAAATTCCTTTCCCGCTTCATTCCTAGCTTTTTCCCAACAATTTTTCAACGTGTCACACGCAGTTTGCTCTTTTTGAAACTCTTCAGCTGAAACCCCGATTAATGGACACCTGTCTGTTTCTTTTAACACAGGAAGAACAACTTTATTTTCTGCACTAGTCTCCTCTAACGACTCGCTTATCAAATCCGGTTCCTCCTCAAAATTCTGAATTTTTCTCTGAGTTGGCTTTTCATTATTTATTTCGGACTGCGCACTCTTAATCCTTTCTTGCTCACGTTTCTGACTTCGCGTTATCGCATTAATTGGATAAACAATTTTTTTATTGGACTCAATTAATTCTGCGGTTTTATTGCCTAGAAGATATATTCCCTGACTCAAATTAGCCGGTTTTACAGCCGCTTTTGTAATGACCTCTCCGAATTCCCCTTTTAAAACGATTTTCGCCAAAGGTAAACACCTACACGTTTCGTCAAACGGTTGCTTAATCCATACCTGTTCCGGCAGTAAATCCTCAACAGAAATCATATTCCTTTCGCACACGTCAATGTTTGAGCCACTATCTCTCAAGAATTCGCGCTCTTGTCCATTTATTTCTAATTTACCTATATAAGGCTCAAAACCAACACCTAAAATTTCGCCCGCACTTAAGTTATTGATCGGATTTGTTCTGCGATTAGGGTTTTGTGGGCAGTTAGGTCGAATATGGCCCCTTTCCGAGCACAAATAGCACACAATTTTACTATTTCTATCAAAATCACGATCTTTAGATTCGGTTTTATCCCCTTTTAATTTTCCTGAGTCTTTTTTGTCGCCCTTAGCTGACTCAGCTTTCGGATTACTCCCACCATCATGCTTACCTGACCCGAATTTCTGACCGTCTTTCCCAAATGAATTTCTACCCTTCGTAAAACGCTGAAAAGGCTTATATTCTCTTTTCCCATTCTCCTTTCTAACCGCGTCATACTTGTCGCACTTCTCCGCCAAATCCGAAGCTTTGTTGATTTCTTCCCACACATCTACAAAATGTTGTTTGATTTCGCATGGTACCCTTTTCTTTAACTGCTCCGTGAGCATCAATTCCTTTAATGACTCTAAATCTTTAATTTCTAAAGTCTCAAGCCAGTTATCTAGGTACCCTCTCAAATCGTGAACTAAATCAACCCATAGTTCTTCACTTTTTTTGTTGTGCGATTCAAATTTCGTTCTTAGCGCACGCGCACTCAATCTGAACCTATTCATCAACACTTTTTTTACATGTTGAAAGTTATCAGCCTCTGACTCGTCTAATTTCATAATTATTTGTACGACGTCGCACGGCAATAAAGGGATAAGTTGCGACATCCAGTCCTGTTCGCTAACATTTTCTTTACGTGCTAATCTTTCAAATATCGTGAAAAAAAGAGAAATATCCATTTGTTTTGGGTCAAATTTCGGAGCTATGTCCTTTAACCCTTTCATGGTCATGAACGTGTATACACGGTCAGAGATTTTTACTTCTGAATCATTTATTTATTGCTACGAATTTGCTAAATAGAAAACAATCAGTTTCTCAGTATTCCTGATAAATCTGTAATATAATTATTACTTAATGACATAAAAATATATAAAACACATCCCACTAAAATGGCTTCGAAACAAAAAAATTAAAAATGGCGTGACCATGAATGGATTAAATTAATTTTCTTCAAAACCGTCTCTTGAACTAAACTCCCGGACTCTACGCTACTAGTTTCTGCAGCACTCTGGATTCTGAGTTTTTCAAGTTCAAAGTTTCGTTCGGCCTCTTCTTTTTGCAACGCCCATTCGCGCTCTTCTTTTTCTTTTCGTAATTCCCATTCGCGCTCTTCTTTTTCTTTTTCTTTTTGTTCCAAAATCCCTTCTATTAGCGCCTTCGCAACCCCTTCATCATAATTAGCCGCCTTTTCAATAGCTTCCTTGATTTCTAGTTTTTTGCTTTTATCTATTAGCCCCGAAACACCAAATTCATCCGCTAACTCTAACAATATATTTTTAGTATACTTAATGAGAAATGCCATAATTACAAAATACAATTTCACTAATTAATGAAAAAAAATGCACATATAATAAAAACAATAAACAAATCAAATACCATGAAAATATAGACAAAAGTAACACTTTGATTATCACCTACGAAATTCTTTAAACACCTTTTCTCTAAACATTAACTACAATATTTACCCAGATACAATAAACAGTACCTATATTTAGTTAAAATAAACAACTAGAGAAAAAAAAAAATCCTAGAATTTTTACCAGTAGGCAAATCAACTAATTTCCAGTATACTCCTACATAAACAGTTACAGTATCCACAATCCTTACGTTGCTTTTAAAAAGAATTTAGAATTATAATCTTATCGAAACTTTTAAACAACAATTTAAAGTTACCAAGCTCCCCGTTACAATAACCAGAACTTTAACGATAAATTTATCTCTCAAGTAAACGCCCCGTTAAGTCATGAAATTACTCTTTTCAACCGCCTTAACTATTAACTTGACTTCGAGATATCCGTGCTTAAAATTTTACACATAAAAACTAAATTCTTACTCTTAAAGCTTCGTAACTACATGCATTGTTACAAAAAAAAAAATAAATAAATAAACAAAAACTATCATCCCACAACTCAATCTCTGACACTTTGCATATCTGAAAATGAAAGAAAACATACCTGAAAAACCTCCTTGATTGACATCTCCAGGGAATTCAGCAGCACAGGGAAGAAGCGAAGTCCTTTTAATCCTTTCCACGCTATTGTCACAGGCATCAATAATCTCCAGTAAATCTCAGGGATTCCAGTTGTCACCGGGCTCACAGCAAACGTTCTTTTATACTTTTTCACCACAAACACATAGAAGACAGAGTTCGATGTTTTTTTTTTCTTAAAACAACATGCCACCGATATGCCACCAATTTATATTTTTAATTAAAGCTGTGGTGACTTTTGGGAGTACACCTCGAACAACGGAATACGCAAGCATGAGTCCAGGGATGATTTTTGCTATTTTTATTCAAAACTTAACAAAAAAGTTGAAATTCAAATAAATTAAAAATTATTACAAAATGCTCGCCTCCGAGCGTACTTCAAAAACATGCTACACACTTTTAGCACCAAGTCTCTCTATCTTTTTTTTGAGTCTCTTCCTTCCGAGCACACCTTCGGAGGGGGAGGGGAATACCCCACACGAAGCACTGATTCGTTGGTCGTGATATCACTCTACCCGTGACATCACTTTCGTCCAATCTTGGTCTACCCGAAACTCGGAGAAAGGTCGGTAGCAACAAAAGGCCATGCGTGAAATCGGAAACTATTGATGTCACCGCTTCCATAGAAATATACAATTTTTTCACACAAAGCATCTGTCGCTCAGACAGCTTCTCATGGCTCCGTTCTGTCTGGTCACACGACCCCTGACCTCTTGGAATGTTTGTAACCTTCACTCCAACACATTGCCGTGTATTTACATCTTAGTTCTGATTGTATATCAAAGTAAAAAAAATTTTTTTTTTATGGCAGTCGAAGCTCGTCATGTTTTAGTTGTATATATCTATGAATGTAAATCTTTAATATTTTATTTCAAAAATGAAACAGAAATGCTCCGAAATATCCTGTGTTCACTAAAATGATCAATAATATTACACTGAAAAATATTTCGATTAAAATTTCAACAATATTAATATGCAATAAATAAATAAATAACATCCAAATTGTTAATTATTAGCTATAGAGTTCTAACAGATGACGTCACGAGCATGGTTGCTGAGGGACAGTTGAACTCACTGACCCATTTTATCAATGCAGAATAGTGTTACAAATTTATTGTAACACAGTGTTGTAAATGTATTTGCAAAAGCATAAAAAAATTCGACTACTACTCTTCCAAAGGCATGGAAAAATTAGCGTTGTCCTTCAGCAAAGTACGGCTGCTAAGATGAAAGTCACGTGGTTGTTAGAACTCTATTGAAAATTTTATGTATTAATGCAATGCATTCAAAAATTATTGCTGGAATTTTTAATAACCGAAGAACTGATGTTCGATTTTGTTCCCCGAACTCTTTAACTGATTATAACAAAATTTCATCAATTTATGTGAAATTTTGTTAAATCAATAAAACAAAATTTCATAAATTTAAACTATTTTTATCATAATTTAATTTCATTGTATTATTTTTTATAACATATTTTATTATGGTATTCATTAATAATTAAAAAAAAAAAAAAAAAAAAAAAAAAAAAAAAAAAGGAAAAGTTTTAAAAGTTATTTAAACAGGCAGACAAAACTTCATAATTTATTATTGTTAATAACGTAAATGTTTAATCTTTTATTATTTTTTGTAAAATAGTCACATAATTTTCGATATCATTTTCATTTAAGCAAGTAGAATAAAAAAGGTAATGAAATAAGTTGTTTGTGCACTTAAAAGTATAAAATTAAATCTAAACATTCAGTATTAGTTTCTTCCCATCAAAGTTTCCAATGTTCCCAAAATTCCCGGTTTAAACCCGAAAATTCCCATGTTTATTCCCCTGAATCAAAATTCCCGGTTTTTTTACATCTCTACCTGATGCAGGAAGGCTACGTCCTTTCGAAACCGGTTGTGCTGGCTTAAAATTTATGGTGTGTGAAGAAATCTTATTGTCTATTTATCGTTTGTACACCAGTTTTGCATTTAGTTACGGTACGCTTTAGGCTACCGAAACAGCTGTATGCATTTCCAATATTTTTTTTTTGGCGTTTCTGACGTAGTAGTTTATTCGGGTTTTAATCTTCTCTATATCACTGGAGAGGGCGACTTTATTTACTCTAAATCTAATCAGATTGCTAAAAATACTCGTTTGAAGGTTTGGCCCTTTATGCATGTTAGAGTTAAGTGATTGGCCATTTGTTGTCAAGGCCGACGCATTGAACACTACCCGTAGTTTGGTAGTGTTACTATTTTCATTTATAACTCCATGATGAGGCATATAATAATTTGGTTTACGGTTAAATTCTTCAGCTGGTAGTAGGGTCATATGACCTAGATCTGAATATTCGCACATAAACTGACAATATTCTTTTTTTAGGTTAGGGTTCTGAACAAATCGAGCTTCAAGTTTTTTAAACATTTTTAGTGCACAGTTGGCACTTTCACCCAAATCTATCTCATCATGGAGGCATAATTTGACTACATAGCGACCTTCGGGGTTGCGCTTGGTCGAAGATTTAAATAATACTTCTGCCGGGTCGGCTTCGTTTTCACCCTTAAAAGATATTATTGGTTCATTGTCGAAAAATGCGTTTAAGTTTAAACAATGTAAAGTCTGGCTACAAGTGGCTTCTGGTTGAATTTCAGTCTTTGAGATAGGACCACATTGGAGGTATCCCAGTGAACTGAGAATAGCAGAGGGTTCTCCTGGTCTACCGTGTACTGGTCTTCCACTAATCAGCAAGGAGAAAATATCTGCGCCTAATAAAACATCTATGGGTTGTGGCGTGGAGAAATTCATGTCGGCTAACTGAAGATTTTTTGTGTGTGGCAAAGACGTCGTCCTCACCCAGAAATTTGGCAGAGGGGCAGTAACCCTATTTACCACTAGTGCCTTAAAATTTCTATACTCGTTAGCGAAATATGGCGAGAATGAAAATTCCGTGAAATTTACAACAGTTTCTGCGGACAGACCGTTTATGCCTACAAGTCGATGAGAAGTGCCAAACAAAGGCAAATTTAGCTTCTCAACGCATTCCTTTGTGATGAGACTATTTTGTGAGGCACTATCAACTAACGCCCGACATTGAATAATTTTACCGTTAGGTGACCTAACCTTTATAAGGGCAGTAGATAATAACACTCTTTGTTGATTAAAATTTGCATTAGATTGTGCACTATTTGACACAGACGTAGTAACAAGGCCACCTCCCTGATCTGCAGAATTCTGTGTATACATGTGCAGAAGAGTGTGATGTGAACCTGCACATACCTTACATTTAATATTAATTCTACATTGTCGCACTTGATGGTTAGTTCGCAAACAATTTTCACATAATGATTTAGATTTAACTAAGTCCCATCGCTCCTGAACATTAATTCTATTGAATTTGGGGCATTTAAACAATTGATGTACTTGAGAACAGGCGACGCATTTATTTTATTTGACTATTATTGAATTATTTAGACAAGATTTCTTTTTACACTACTACCTTCTACTGGCTTCTTAAACATCCCTGGTTTATTTTCAAGCTTTGTTTGACTCGACGCCTCCCTTTCAATGAATGTACGAAACGAGTTCAAATCGGGAATAGTTTGTGTATTCTCTAGACTGAGCTCCCACCTATGCCTAACGGATGAATCCAATTTTGAAATCATGAAATTTATAAGAATAAGATCGCTAAGAGGATTAGATTCCAATCCGAGGGTCGATAAATTTTGCACCGCTTCGTTACAAGTATCGATTAAATTGAAAAATGATTTAGGATCATCCGCTTTGTTTACCTTTACCGAAAAGATTTTATTTATTTGAGTTATAGCTAATTGGCGTTTATTCTCATAGCGCTGACTAAGGATTTCCCAACAGTGTTTAAGATTTTCCAATTGTAAAGCAAATCCACGAATAAGTTTTGATGCACTACCTCTTACACACGATTGGAGGTATTGTAGCTTTTCAACCTCACTAAGGCTGTCATTATCCAAAATAGATGATTTAAATAAATTTTTAAATGACAACCAAGATTCATTATCTCCGTAAAAAAAAAGGTATCTCAAGCTTAGGGAGACTAATATGCGAATTAACAGAAGTCCCTGGTTTGGTACGTGCATCATTATTTACATTTGGAGTATTTGATTGCGATTTACTTTCTAATACAACTGATAATTCTAACAGAATTTCCCGAATTTTTAACACTTCTTCAAAGTTTTTATCGTTTTCCTCTTCGGAAAAATTTGTAACTATTTCCTCGAATTTCTGTTCCAATGAATTTACCTTATCCTTTAGGATCTTTAATCTGGCTTGATCGCCTTTAGCACAACCATTGACTTTCGATTTTATAAAATCTATTTCCTTAATAATATTTTCAAATTTTATCACTTCATTAGATTTTGGGAACAACGCGCTCTGTTCTACATCATTTGTTTTTGTACGACCTTTTCTACCCATTTTTTGAGCAACTAAATACAAATAATTAAATTTAAATATGAATTAATCGATTAAATTAAATTATTATTCTGCAGATCAGGAAGTAAAATATGAAAAAAAAAAAAAAAAAAAAAGAAGAAATGAAAAAGAAACAACACATATAAAATAGATTTTTTTTTTTACTGAAATAAATAATCTAAGAAAATATTAAATGCAATTTTTGCATTCTCATACACAAATTTATTCATCAATTATTTAATATGAATTTTTGTTTCTTAACTTCTAAACCGAAACTATTACGTTTTGAAACCCGAAGTACTCAGAATTACGTTTTCACTCAAAACGAAACTACTAAGTAAACATCAAAACTTCTGAAACCAAAACTACTTTGAATTACGTTTTATATTCTAAACCGAAAGTATTACATCTGAAACCAAAAATAAGTTCAAATCAAAACTTTACAAACCCAAAGTACCCTGAATTACGTTTTATTTTCTAAACCGAAACTATTACATTTTGAAACCCAAAGTAAGTTCAAATCAAAACTTTACAAACCCAAAGTACCCTGAATTACGTTTTACTCCACTTAAAGTTCTTATACAGAGAGTTTTATACTACGTAAACAAGAGATTTTTTTCAAATTTCCATTTTTTTTAACGAATTATAATTAATTATCTAATTAATAGATAATTACTCCGAGCCGACGGACCACTAATGGCTATAAAACCAAAGAAGAATATACGACTAATTTTCATTTATAAGAATTTCGATTGAATTTATATTAAACCTAGAATATCTGACAATAAGAATTTCAATACGATTATGATTTAGATTCAAATTTAACTCGATTATGAAATCAATATAACATGAATTAAAATCAATGAGAATACGTTTAAATCTACTCACCCTTTACTAGCATCCCGGGATGAGAAAATGACAAGGGCTCACACAAATAATTCTAAAATCGAATCCATCTTTGACGAATAGAATTTATTGGCTACATGACTTAATTTAAGATATGTAAGTATGATAAATTGACTTAATACGAATAAGATTATTATTTAGCATTAGTTCTTGTTTGATTGTTCAAAGGCGCAATGCACCTTATCCGATTCTTGTGAGCGACTAGTCAAACCACCTCTTCAGAGCAGTCCCCAAAGAGTTCAGACCGGCGCATCATTACTTTCAATACACTACTTCCCACCAAAGATAAATTTTAAAAGATAATAAAAATGTAGAAATTCAGGAAAATTCCTTAAAATTTTGATTTTAACCTTTAAAGACAGTCTTTCGTTTTTTAAATAAAGATGACATTTTTGTAAACGGTTAAAGAAAAAAAAAACTGCTTTGTCTCTCCAACAGCAAGATGTCAAATAAGAATAAGCATGATAAGAAATAAGAAAATCTTCTGGTATCCTATTCAAATTTACCCAAAAGAAGTGAGTAATAAACCTTCAAGTTTACAAAATGCCTATGAAGTTGTGAGATTTCTTTTTTTTTTTTTACATCCCGTCCCTGAAATGCAATTAAAGGAGAGAATGGGACGAAAGTCTACAAGTTGTCAGTTTTCTTTCTCTCAAAGAAATCCTGTCTACTTTTATACTTACCAATTCACCCAGTCCCGTAAGCTTGCTTCTGAATGTTTCTCTACCCCCCCCCTCCCCCTTGCAGGCTATCAGCCTTACTTGGGTGTTATTGAGTTGCACTTTATTGAGCGCAGTTTTTACTGCGGTTGGTTGGAGGTCGTTTCGAGCGGCGCTATTCAGAATCCTTTGATGTGGTCAAGCGGTTGGAGAAGGTTCGACGAGTTGGTTCGAAGGGAGAAATCCCTGGCTCTAACCCCCAGCTGAGATAATTGAGGGGCCAGAGGGAGATATCTTTGTCAATTTTGCATGCTTTCCTTTGAAGTAACTGCGCAATCTGATAAAAAACTAGTATGTTGTGGCCACCACAAGACTTTCTTCTATATTTTCCTATACATATTCAATCAGTAACAATATTAAAAAAAAAAAAAAAAAAATACGATTTTTTTTTTCTAAGTTTTTTTTTTTGTTAAAAGTAAAAAAAATCGATAACTTTGTTTTAAATTATCACAGATTTATGGTTCAACCATTCGTTTTAAAGGTATTGACGAGATCTTTCGAATGATACCCATCTTCAAAATTTAACCCCCCTGGGGGGGTACTTCCCCCCCAGGGGGGGAACCGATGCCCCCCCATGCACAATTTTTTTTTCCTAGTTAACTACTACTATTATCAATAATTCATATTAATTTTACAATCACAAGTTTAAAATAACTCTCATTATGCCCATTTATACGGAATTTTGTCCTATAAAATGCGATCACAGCGCCACCTGTTGAGCTATTGATCCCCAAATCTAATGGGCACCAGTTCATGTCAGGGTGCAACTAAATACCAAGTTTGGTTAAATTTCATTCATTGGTTCGTGAGATACAGCGTCCACAAAAAAATGATACAGACAGACAGACAGACAGACACACAGACAGACACACAGACAGACATTTTTTAAAAACTATCAATTCGTGTTCAGGACATCCCAAAACGTGTAGATCCGTCAAAAAACGGAGGTCGAAAATTTTCGCGAATCCAATACTTTCTCTATATTACATATAGAAGAAAGTAAAAAGGTTACAACTGATGACAAGACATTTGGCCCTTTGTCTCGGAAGCGTGATTAATGTTTTTTTGAATCTCGAAGCTTCAACCCTAGTGGAAACCAGCCTAAGAATAGGAGGTACTACTCAATTGCGCTTAGGGCCTTCATCCTCATAGGCATCAGTTGTGCCGAGATTATATCCTCCCAAAAAGCATAAACGCATCAATTGCACTCGTAGGTTTTTCAGAAAATCAGAAAACAAATTCTAAATGATTTTGACTATTCAAATTTGCATAATTTGTCGATAAAGCTTTCTGATAATCATTAATATTTGTTTGTTTCAATTTTTTGAAAGCTTTTCAGGAATAAATGTGTTTTTCAAAAAACATTTTGCATACCAGAACAAATTGTTCAGCTTATTCTATCATAAGTTATTGATGGCATGCGATTTTTGGATTTCTTTTTGAAGTACTTATTTTTTCATTTAAATGTGAAAATATTTTGAAAACATTACAGGTAAGACAAAACTAAATAAAAATATGGTGTATATTCAATATTCAAACATTAAAACTTCTTCACAGACCATAAAATTCAATCTAGCGCAACCGGTTTCGAAAGGACTTGGCCTTTCTTCATCAGGTGCAAAAAACATGTGCTACTGCCTTGGAGGCAAAAGCAAGACTTGCTTTTATTTGTGTATTTATTTGCTTTTATTTATTAGACAAGTTTTATTTGTGTAATATAAATATTTCTTTAAATAAATAATATAATATAAATTTTTTTAATTGCTCTTGTTTGAATTTATTGAAGCCTATTTTCTTTACCCAGGAGATGCCACGAGAATAAGTAAATAATTTTTTCCTTCTAAGAAATTATCATTCGTTACCTTCCGGTATACAAGTGTGTGTGGGGGGGGATGACAATGAACGTTATCAGTAATTTTTCTCGCAAGTGCAATTGATGAATTTTTAACAATGGGGGGATTAACGTAAGCTCAACTGATGTGTGCCCGTGTACTTAAATGATATTTTAAACTTATGAAAAGCTGTATTACGATACATGACAGGATACTTCATTTCGTATATGCCCTCCTCTTCCCTCTTTTATAGTTAACCCATGTAAACCCCCTCACTTTAGTTGAAGTATGACAATGTTCCAACTGAAAATACCTCAGTGTCATGACAAAATATTTCTTTGTCCTACCAAACGCTAATATTCGTTATGCAATGACTTTTTTTCTTTCGACTGTACAGTATTATTATTGTAGCAATTATTATTATTATTTATTTTTGTATAAATATTGGAAAAATATAATTCAATAATTTAAAATTGAGTTTTTCTGTAATGCACTTTTAAAAAGAAATTTTCTTTTTTTTTTATAAATTAATTTTTCTTTTCCTTAAAATTCGTTTTAGCTGGTAGTTAGTTCGAATATTGTGCTTACTTATCATTTCATTATATAGAGAAATGTTTCTGAAGACTACATATATCATGTCGACCAAAAAAAACTCTTTCTCCTAATTTTTCTCAATAATGCGATCATTTTTTCATTTTAGCATATGCTTCGCAAATCGCAGGTGCCATTATTACCGGTCAGTTTTTGTTTAAATTTTTGTCTTCAATGAATGCCACACATTTATCATTTTATAATTTATTAGAGCTAAATAACTATCTCATATTTCACTGCTAATTAATATGTGTGACAATCATTTTGTCACATCAATACCTTAGTTTTGCTTCGTTATTCCATGGCAGAAAGCCTTTTCGCAGGAGGATCCTCTGCGTCGTCTGTGCCGACTGCTTGTAGTGGACTGTGACTGTAATGTCATGTAGACTAAACTAGTTGTCTAAACATTTTATAAAGAATATTAGCAGAAATGTAAAACACAGTAGAAACTTCATTTAGCTCTTCTTTATGTAAAAATGTAGTGCGCAGCTTTTACATAAAACAGAGTTTGGTAACAATAACAATGTTTATTGAAACATAACAAGAGATATTAAAACTTAACAAATGTTTAATAAAAAATCGTTGCTAGCGATAGTTATGAAAAAAACTATCTTTAAACTTTATATTAATTGCCCTGAGGAAGGGCTATTTACAAAAAAGAAAAAAAAATTACTATGATGTGATTAAAAGTTGTCTTGCACAGCATTAGCACAAAAATAGGATGCTGGCCATAAAACAACTTTAATAATTACTGCAACTTAAATAAAAACAGAACATTACCCTCATACCTTGTGGCAAACTAAAATAACTTAAAATATATCTAATGTTTAATGAAACATCATTAACAACAAAACATAAGAGCAAAAGAAAAAAGCAAAGAAAGAGATCTTCGGATAGTGTGGGTTGGAGGTACCAGTGACTGATGCCACACACCCTCCGGTACCTAAGGATGAAAGCTAACGGAGTGAAAGTCCTGAATTACAAATTCACTGCATAAGGGGAGGAGGAAAAACAAAAAACACAAAAACAAAATAATAACAAAAAATATTTTAGAGCTAATGGAAGAGGAAACACAATATAAAAATGAATAGAAATGTTAAGGATAGCATTACAAAATTATAAGAAAGTTTAGGGATAGTAAGAATATTTTTGGATTTTTGAAGAGCAGATTTTATATATATATATATATTTTTTTTTACGAATACAAGGACAAAAACAAAAGAAAAACAAAAACAATTTAACAAGGACCGAGAAAAAACATCGAGGAGAAGTTAATGCCTTGTGGCAATAGAAAAGAGGAAAATAATATTAAAATAAAGGTACAAAATTACAAAAAAGGTTAAAGGAAGGAGTTAAGACAGATGGCCGCTTTGGGCCTACGTCGATTTAGAGGATCGTTGTGGTCATACGTTGCGAGTGTGTTCAAAGCAGAGTTATCTAGTGATTTAAGAGCCAAATGGAATTGTATATTAAGGTATTCTATAAAATCATTGAGTTTAGGAGTTTCAATTTCTTTGTAAATGTGAAAGTTTCTAACATAACAGGGCATATCAAGTATTTGTCGAATTGTAGAATTTTTAGTCCTAATGATTAACTTGATATGGGATTTTGCAGCATATGACCACACCATACAAGCATAAGCAAGAATAGGTCGTAGGTAGGAAGTGTACAGGAGCAATTTGTTTTTAAGGTTTAAATTACTATTCCGGGCTAAAAGGGGCATTAATTTACATTTAGCAACACGGAATTTATTACGCGTCGTAGTAATATGTTGTTTAAATGTTAGACTTTGGTCTAAAATGACACCAAGATATTTGCAATGATCAGACCATGGAAGGGGGGTGGCACCGAGTTTAATTTTATATTTATCTCTATTATCAGGTGTAAGAGCATTTCTTCCACGTGAGAAAAGAATAGCTTCAGTCTTAGTAGTATTAAATGCTATTCTCCATTTATAGAACCAATTAACTAAAATTTTGAGGTGGCGGGAAATAGCCGAAATGGCAAAACGCCTGTTGATGCTAGATGCGAAAACACAGGTATCGTCTGCGAAAGTAGCCAAAGAGGTATTACGGTATCGGGGCATATCATTAATAAAAAGATTGAATAATTTAGGGCTAATTTTTGAGCCTTGTGGAACGCCGAAGTGGGCAAATAGTTCCGTGAAAGAGTGTCTTTCACCTTCACGTGGAAGTTCCTATCAGGAAGATAACTATGAATTAATTTAATGAGGGGAGGTGGGAAATTATAGTTAATAAGTTTAAAAATTAAGCCAGAAGTCCAAACCTTGTCAAAAGCCGTTTCGATGTCAAGAAAGACTGCTGCTGTAAATTGCTTCTTAATTTTGCCGGTGGTAATGTGCTCAACTAATCTATAGACCTGATGAGGGGCGGAAAGGCCATTGCTGAAACCAAATTGTTCAGGAATAATAATATTATTTTCAGCAATATGGTAATCAATCTGTTGAGCAATAAAGGCTTCGCTTAATTTGCTTAAAACGTTAAGGAGGGAAATTGGTCGATAACTCGAAGCCCTATCAGGGGGTTTGGCAGGTTTCAGAATAGGAGCAATAACAGCAGTTTTCCAATAAAAGGGGAAATAGTTAAATTTAAAAATGTTGTTAAAAAGATGGGTAATTTTTGGAATATGTTGGAAGGGTAGATTCTTGAGAGCGTCATTAGTGATACCGCTGATGCCGGGGGCTTTTTTATTTTTAAGTTTTTTGATTTCGCGGATGACATCAGCGTGGGTGACCGAAAAATCAGAAGGGGGAGTAGAGGTGTTCAAGAATCTTCTAACAGTAGAATTGACTTCCCTCTCAGTTTCATCGCAATCAATAGGATTACCCTGGAATTGTGTTTTGAGGTTCATGGCAATGGCATCAGCCTTCTCTACATTGGTGTACGCATAGGTATGAGTATTTGGATTAAGGCTAGGGGGCATAGGTTCGATGGAGCTCTTAAATCTCCTGGCCGCTTTCCAGATAGAGTAATCCTCTGGAGACAGTGATTCGAGAAATTCTCTCCAACTGTCGTTGCGTTTTTTGTATAAGTAATTCTTAAGGTCCTGCTGAACTCTATTCAGAACGATTTTGTCTTGAATCCTATGCGTACTTTGCCAGGTTTTTCTGGCACGATTTTTGTTAGTAGTGAGAATGCGGACGTGTGGGTCTAATTTAAAAAATTCGTTAGCAGGTTTTGAAGTAGTAGCATAATCAATAGCACCTTTAATATCAGCTGTGATGGTATGTACCAGGAGATCGATGGCATTGGTGCTATTGACGGGGGGGAGGGAAGGGGGGATATCATTAATAAAATCTGTGAATTCAGTCCAGTTGGTACGAGAAATAATTTTGGGAGGGATCAGGGGAAGACGAATTTGGATATTAACTTTAATAGGATTATGGTCTGAATTAAACTCGGCCAAGGAAGTGATATTTTTATCAAAATTAAAACCATTATAAAGTCCGAAATCAATTGTGCTACTACTAAGAGTTGTAAAATGGGTTGGGGAATCCGGAAAAAGGATGTCCGCATACTCAGAGAGAAGGATATTATCATAAATAGCTTTACCATAAGCGTTCGAAACAAAGCAATTCCAGTGAGTGTAGTGGGCATTGAAGTCACCAAGGAGAATGGTGTTCGCGTCAGATCTGAGGAGTGTTTTTAAGTCAGATATAATTTCAACTGTGCTCTCGTTACATGGAACATAAACTGAGAAAAAAGTCAATGGGGGGGAACCAGAGACCATAAGAGTGACCCCAGTGGCATTGACAACATTCAGAGTAGGAGTAGACACCTGATGAAAATTTAGATTATTTTTAATACAAATAGCTGTGCCACGACAAGCTAAAGGACTGTGAGGATTTATAAAGTCATTTCTAAGAATAATATAATTTGGAATTTTGAGGGTCTTACCAGGTCTGAGTTTAGTTTCTTGAAGAAGGATAATATCGGGAGCATGCTCCTGTACAAATTCCCTTAGCTCTAAAATTTTTCCCTGAATATCATTGCAGTTCCAAGCAACACAGGTAGAGATGTGAGCCGGGAAAAAACCCGGATTTAAACCTGGGAATAAACCCGGTTTTTGGGGGAGGGAATTTTGAAAGTTTCCAAAACAAGGGAATTTTGGAAGTTTTCAAAAGTTTCAAATTCAGCAATTATATATATTTTTTTCGATAGATTCGATATTTCGATTGCCGCCACCGAATGTCTTTGACCATAACTGCAATGCATATTCACCGCCAATCCATGTTTACAGCATTCGGAAGCCGGCCAGGTGGTTCGGTCGGTAGGCCGCTGCCTTCCGAATCCAATGGTCCCAGGTACGAATCCTGGTGCGGGCATGGATGTTTGTGATGTCTTATGTCTTCAAAAATATTGTACTTGTCTGTTTCTTGTAATAAAACTTGTAAACCCTTGTGGTATGGATTTTTCGAGATATAAGCGGCTCTAGAGGCAAGCAATAAATCTCAGTACTCATCGAAACGAACCGAGCATTCGGAAGATCGCACGAGGTAAACAGGTTTTGATTTTGATGATATTATTTACTTAAATTAAATAATATCAGTATGGTTCGTCCTACATCTGCAATTTGGAATCATTTCTCCAAAGAAATTACATGTGGTAAAACTACTGCAATTTGTAGATATTGTGGACTGAAATATTTTTCTCCCAATGCTACGAGAATGAGTAAGCATTACGAAAAATGCATAAAGCGTCCGATTGAATTATATCCGACTTTTCTCTTCGCTTGAAGAAAATGCAGATGGTGACAGTATCGCTGTTTATGATCTTTCTTCATCTACGATGATTAGTTCTTTTCAGTCAGATTTAAATGTTGAAAGAATGGACTGTTTATCCTCATCATCAAGTGTTATTTCCGAAGAGAGTGCACGTGCACCCAAAAAAGCTAAAGTATCTATGCAGTCCACTATGAGCAATTGTTTAGATACCATGATGTCGTCTGAAGCAGAAAAATTAGATTCATTATTTGCAAAAGCAATATATTCTTCAAATTGCCCGTTATCAATTACAGAAAATTCTTATTGGAAACAGTTCTTTCATGCTATTAGACCTTCATATAAAATACCTTCTAGATATGAACTTTCAAATCGTCTTTTGGATAAAGAATATGAACTCGCACGAGAATCTAATATGGATAAAATAAGCAGGTCAAAGTGCTTAACAGTTGTTACAGATGGGTGGTCTAATATTAGAAATGAATCTATCATAAGTTTTATCATTGCAACACCTACACCTATATTTTTCAAATCTATTGAAGCAAGCAGCAATAAACACACAGGTCAGTACATAGCTGATGAGATTAACAAAGTTATCGATGAAGTGGGTGCAGAAAAAGTTGTGGCATTAGTCACAGATAATGCGAGTAACATGAAAGGTGCTTGGAAAATTTCACAATCAAAATATCCCAACTTATGGACTGTTGGTTGCAGTGCCCATGGTCTTAACTTTTTGCTTGGAGACATTGCCAAAATTGGGACTTTTCAGTTACTGATATCTAAAGCGAAAGATATAGTTAAATACTTTAAAAATAAACATTTGCTACTCTCTGTATTTACCGAAAAACAAAAAAAAAGGTACTGCTGCAAGTATTTTAAAGCTTCCTGCTGAAACAAGATGGTCAGGACTATTAATTATGTTCGAAAGCTTGATTGAAGGGAAAGAATCTCTTCAAGAAACAGTGTTAAATGATGGCGTTGATAAAAATATTCGCCAAATGGTATTAGATAATGACCTTTTTTAGGCAAGCATCGAAAGCTTGGTATCTGTGTTAAAACCAATTTGTGATGGGATTCTAACAATCGAAGGGGATAGTGCTGTGTTGTCTGATGTTCCAAGAGTATTTCGGACAATTAAAAATTCACTTTTTGCTCTGAAATCAACCCCACTTCAGACTGATGAAGAAGAAAAGTTTGTTTCTTATTTGAATGATCGGCAAAAAATGTTTTGCCAACCAATACATCTTCTCACATATATGCTAGACCCGAGATATGTAGATGATAGTTTAAATTCTTCAGGGGAAGAATACCAACTTGCCGTTGATTGTTTGATAAAATTCTCAAGTGGTATGTCTTCTGCGGAAGTCATAGCAGATTTTGCCAATTTACAAGCCAAAGAAAGCATATATTCCACTGATGTTATTTGGAGTAGCTCCAATCATGTAGGTCCACTAGTTTGGTGGAGAGGATTGTTAAAAAATCAACCTTTAAGTCAGATAGCTATAAAATTATTCAGCATACCCCCATCATCTGCTGCATGTGAGAGAATATTTTCTGTTTTTGGAAATACGCATACACTTTTAAGAAATCGTCTAAGCAACGAAAGAGTGTCAAAACTGATTGCAATTAAATCAAACTTAATCTTGATGAATAAAACTAAACTTGATTTTGAAGATACGGATAATGAGTTAAATGAGTAAGTTGATAAACTTTTGTTTCATAAAATACTGTTTAAAGTAATTTATGTTTACTCTTGAACAATGTTAATCAAGTTGTTAACACATGTAAAATTGTACTTTATTAAAAATTGAAATTTAAAGAAAATGTGTCTTAGTATTTCATGAGTAATTTTTTTTTTCTTTTTGTATGTTTTTATCTTGAAAATAAATAAATAATCTTTTTCAAATGGAATTGTTTTATTATATGAAATATCTTTATATTGAAATTAGATTTTCGAAATCTTAACTTATATTAAGAATTATATTAGGTATTGGCTGCTATCGCAATGAAAGAGAAAATTAGAAGTTTTTTTTTTTTATCTTGCAAATTTTCTTGTGTTTTGTTATAAACTGTAACAAGGTACTACTGTAATAAGACATTAGTTATCAAAAAACTAGGGTGGGAAATCCTTTCATTATGTAAATGCTCATTTTAGTATAATAATAATAAAAAGTTTACTAAATTAAAATAATATCTTTATTTTTTATCATGCTGTTTATCTTTTAAGGCGAGTGTTTTCATTCCAGAAATTTTCAGTTTTAGAAGCTTTACTTATTAAAATTTATAAATGTATGTAATCAATGATAATCTGTAATTTAAACTCATCATTATCACTGTATTTTCTCATTTGGTTTCAAAATTGTTTTTGAAATTAAACACATGAAATTTATAGCTATACAGTAGTCCCTTGTTATATTATGCTTGTTATGAAACAACATAAAATGGAAATATAATGAAAGTCCTGAAAAACAGCAAAGATAAGTTTCCAAGTTATAGAAGATATAGAAAATTTCTGATTAGATTAATGAGCGGAATAATGCTGAATGATATAACAAGGGATTATTGTACTCAAAAATCAAACATTATTTCTCTTCGAAAATTTCTGTGATTTCTTTTTTTGAAAATGTAATTTAATATTATAAACAAATTTATAGGAGATAAAATTAAGGAAAAGCCGCCATTTAACCATATTTATTGAAAAGTAAAAGTGATGTTTGATTTATTGTACATTTGGATAGTAAAAGCTATACATTTCATGCATTTGCACATAAAAATTACCATAAATATGAAACATCTTTTAGTAATGGAAAGAAAAAAAATATTTCATCTGACAATAGATTATCTAAAATATTTATATGCATTTAAAGTGTTTCCACTTTTCAAAGTGTGTTTAAATGTATGGAGCATTATAGACTCTTTACATAGTTGAATTGGTGCAATGTAAGTTTAATTATAAAGAAATTAAATGAACTTTTCATAGGTTGATAAAATAACATTTAAAAGCATTTAACTGCATAAAACCATAACAAGACATGCATCTGTCCAGATTTTCTGACAGAAGCCTACTTTCCATTTATGACTACAAGAAATTTAAGTCTCTGAAACAAAATATTCATGAAATTCAGGTTCATCGCCATGCATTTTAGGACAGGGATTAGTGTATAGAATTATTATAAGTAGAATTTTATAAATATGGGATGCTGAGATGTAAGTATTTTGTGAAAGATTCAATTTTTAAGACACTATTTTTTGTGAAGAGTCTTTTAATGATTTAATTTTTTCATAAATATGTATTTGTATGCATATAAAGAAAACCGGGATAAACTTGCTTTTAATAAAAGTAGTTGCTTAGAAATATGTAAGTAGAAATTTTTCCTACTTAAAATTTTGATGAAGTTGCAAATTTTAGTACTTTTGTATAACTGCATACCAGCAATTAATATTTCACTATTAATCTCACAGTGTCATATGAAATGAAGTATTATGTGTACAAGTTTATTAAAATGTTTATAGTAAGTGTAATAGTGTTTATGTAATTAAACTTTTATAATGTTTATGAATATAAGTTTATCATAGAAGCGATTAATTGCCAGCATGCGGTTAATACGAGACTAAAGTTTCATAAAAATGTTTCTTTTCTGAATTTTTTTTTTGTTGCTATTCAGCTATAAACAAAAAAGTAAAATTCAACTTAAAAATAGAATCTTTTAAAAAATGTAGTTTATCAACCCTGAACATTTATTAGAAATTTTGGAGTGTAAGGTCGATTCTTTATACAAACTGAGCAAAAAATGCCAGAACTGGAAATCGAACCTTGTTACTCCATTTACTGTGCGGATAAACTTTCACTCCAACATCTCTACTAACGAATAGTCTTTTGTTCACAATTGAAATAGGAGAACAAACAATACTTGGGTGTCATTGATTTTTATGCAGTTCATGTTAGAGATTTTTATCAAATTGTAGACAAGGCATTCCAAAATGTTATCTTAGATTTAGTTGGTTTTTATTATCTTTCAATTTTTATGTAGTACTTTTAATGTCTACAAAATTATAAAAGTCCCAGTTTCATTTATACAAAAAAAAAAAAAAAAAATTATTCATACAAAAAAAAAAAAAGAAAAGAAAAGAAAAGAAAAAAATAGCTATTTAAGTAACCAGACAAAACTTTATAATTTATTGCTCTGAATGATGTACTTTTTTTTTTTTTTAATTTTCTGTAAAATAGTCACCCAATTTTTAATCTCACTTTGAATTAAGCAAGCTGAATAAATATATTGAAATAAGTTAATTTGTACATTTAAAAGAAATTAAATCAAATGTAAACATTGAATACTAGTTTCTTCCCATCAAAGTTTCCAAAGTTCCCAAAATTCCCGGTTTAAACCCCAAAATTCCCACGTTTATTCCCCTGAACCAAAATTCCCGGGTTTTTTACATCTCTATAATCCCAGGCATTCTTTTCAAATAATAAAAACTTCACATCAACTGCCCAGTTACAATAATTCGTAGCATTGAATTTTTCTATACTATGCTGTATCATTGCCATTTTCGTTAACTGTATTGCCCCCCCCCCCCCTTCTTAAAGATTCTTATAAAACTTTGGGACCAATACACCGGAATAAAACTTTACTTCATTAAACTTTGTCATTTTAAAACTTTCACTTAAACTGCTCAATACTGGGCAATAGCCCATAACTAAATATGTCAGGTTTATAAACCTGACATGATTATCTTAAAGCTTCAAAGTTAAGCAGAGTTGAAATAACAGAGTCCAGTGGAAACTGTATTGAGCAGGTAAAAAGAAATATGACAAGTTTTTCTTTTAAATAAAATCATTTATTTAAAAACTAGATTGATTTATCTAGTGAAATAAAAATATGGCAAACGAAAATAAAAAATATAACACATTTAGACGATTCGTTTAATATTCTTCAGGGCAGATAGATTAGTACAGAGTAGTTACTGAAGCCTATACTATTACTGAAAGAAGCTTAAAAGTTTGCAGTTTTAAAATGACTATCATCCTCGAATTAATCTAAAAATATTTACTTAAACCTCATCTGAAAAACAGCTTTCTACACAAGCTTTAATACTGTCGAGGTTATCAAGGAAACTTAAACTAAAATATACAAACTGCGTTTCATGCCAGCTTCTTTATTACCGGGATTCACGTCGGCACTAACACCGAAAAAGCCACACGATTGTTTTGCTGCTACGCTACTTATTCAATTCAAGCAGATGACGTAGACTTATGTCATTTGCATACGGATAGCTTCGGCTAACGTATTAATATTTTATGCTAAAATAAATTTTAAATAAACTATGAATTTAGAAATATTTATTAACTTGAAATTATAAAAGTAAATAGAAAATAAATTACTTAGATTTTAATAACCATCGGTTTTAATAAAAAAGGAAAAATAGTTAAACTAAAAAGGGAGTGAAACTGAATAAAACATTGAGTGTCAAGAACACATGAAAATATTTTAAATTTCTAAACTTAACAAAGATGTTTATACTATACACAAACCAACAAGATATAAGTTTAAACACCGAAAAGTTTTGTCGTATGGCATAGGTGAACTCATAGAATGTGATTTAGCTGATATGTCAAAATTGTCGAAATATAACAAAGGAATGAAATATTTGCTTACTGCAATAGATGTTTTTCTAAATATGCATATGCGATTCCGATTAAGAATAAAAGCGATGTTAAAGCCTTAAAAAACTATTATTTCAATTAAAACACCCACCACACCTCATTCATTCTGATCGAGGTAAAGAGTTTTACAATAGAAAGGTACAAGCATTATTTAAAAAACACAAAATCAGGAACTATTCTTCTCAGAGTGAACACAAAGCTTCAGTAGTTGAACGTTTTAATCGAACTTTAAAATGAAAATTATATCGGATTTTTACCTACAGAAATTCATATAAATACATCGATATTTTAGATTCTGTTTTAAAAAGCTATAATTCTACAAAACATAGCAGTACAGGATTGGCTCCCGTTGAAGTCACACCGGAATTGGAATCTTTTGTTTTTCAAAAGTTGTATGGTTATAAGAAAGAAAAAGAGTTTAAATTTAACATCAACGATCAAGTTAGAATATCGAAGGTGAAAAAAATATTCCAAAAAGGTTATCTACCAAACTGGACTGAAGAAATTTTTATCATTCACGAGCGTTATCCTACAAACCCTCGTACATATGTGTTAAAAGACCTAAAGGGAAAAATTTTAAAAGGTACATTTTATGAGGAAGAAATTCAGAAAGTGATAAAATATTCCAGTGACTATTGGAGACTAGAGAAAATTTTTAAAACGAGAGGAAAGGGAGAAAATAAAGAGTATTTTGTTAAATGGTCCGGACATGACAATCGTTTTAATTCGTGGATGAAATAATCATGGATCAAATCCTAGACGAATTTTATGTAACTCTTCCGAGCAACTCTAGTATGGATTATTTTCCAGAAAATACACAGTCTTCTTTTCGCACAAAGTTATTTTCTCCAATTGCATTATCTGGCGAATGGGAAGTAGCACTCACAGAAGTATTTATGCCTAGAAGTTGGTTCAATGTGGGACATCATAATAATAGTTATTCGGTTACATTAGTAAAGGAGGAAATTTTGCCTACTGATGTGATGAAATATACCATAGAATTACCCGATAAAGTGGGAGAAAATATAGAAGAATTTTGGACAATCATTAATAAAGAAATTGAGAAAAAAATAAATACCGAATCATCATCTATAAAGTTTATAGTACAGGATAATGGTTCCGCATTACGCATTGAAATAAATGACGGATACGAATTAATGATTGAAAAAGATTCCGGCTCAAAATTATTATACATGTTGCATTTACCGAATGAGAATACTGTTATTAACACTTCGAACGTTTATAAATTTAGACCATCTCAACAAAGTTTAACTTGGCATAGTTTTACTATAATGAATAAAAATCCCAAGAGTATAACTAATCACTGGTTAACATTTAACCGCATAAAACCGAGAAAATTCAAGGATGAAAATGAAGATGTTTTCAAATTTTTGAATGCTAATATTGAACTTTTGTAATTGCAAGATTACTTAATTTTCGATTATCGACCCACTAAAAATGAAGTGGAAATCAAAATATCGGAAAATGCTGTACTACATATTATAAAAGGAAAATCCGATTCTCTAATGCAAAAGTTACACCTGAAGGAAAATCGTTCATTGAGTGGTTCACATAAATTCAAAGTGAATCCTTTACTTCCAATAATACCTGGAGAATACGTTGTATTAGAAATTAAAGAGTATTACACGATAAAAAAGCTTGTGAGTTATACAGAAAATTTGACAATAAATGTGGAAATGTATAAAACAGCAAAAAGATTATTTGAAGAATTTAAATATGTAAAATTGGAACAGCAACGCGATTTAAAAGTTCGATTGGGTGAGCCAAAAAATCACGAAATTCTTTTTAGCAAAGGATTAGCAGACCTGTTAGGTTTTATTAGCACCGGACCGTTTAAAGATGGAAGCTATACGAGTAATTATGCGCTGGAGATTGATGGTGGTATCTCCGAAATATTTTTATACTGTGACATCATAGCTTCTCATTATGTCGGTGACATAGTTGCTCCACTTTTACGTGCAATACCTACTGCTAACGAGAAGCAAGATCAAATTGTGAAACATTATGACACCCCATTATATTTTCCTCTGCGTAAGAATTTCATTGAAACAATAGAAATCGAACTTAAGTCTAGTTCTGGAGATAAGATCATCTTTACCGGAGGAAAAGCATTAGTAGTGTTATCTTTCCGTAGGAAAAAACTATAAAAAGCGTTGAAATAGAGTTGTAATCCTTATTCTTGCAAATAAAAAAGAAACATGCACCTCAACGTAAAAGACTGCGAAGCATATTATTGTTCCCAAGTGGGAAGAGGGAACGGTCCTTATTTTCTCGGTGTTTTACACCAAAGAGGTTATGGTTTTTTTGGAGATTTGCGTAGATACCTTCAACCGATTGCAATAAAAGCAACAAGTTATTTAGGCAAACATCTATTGAATACTGGAAAGAATGTAATAAGTGATGTTGCTTCCGGGGTGTCTTTTAGAGATTCAACATGTAATAGATTACGTGAAACATCTTCTAAAGTTAAAAAAGACCTAATTGATAAGTTACAACATGGTAGCGGCAAAAAAGGTATAAAAAGAAAACGTAAAAGACAATCTAATCATTCACAAAACAAACGCTGTAAGTTGTCACGAAGGGATATTTTTTCATAATGAGCGATCAAAGCATAGCATTTCTTAAAAGTGAATTAGATTTATTTAATAATGTTGCTGTTCAGTTGGCGATTGATTCCTCTACATTTTTAGAGGTGCATCCAGCAGCTTCACTCTCAGAAAAAACACCTATAGAATTTTATATTAGTGGAAACGGAGAACATTATTTAGATTTGTCTCACACAATTTTGCAGATTCGAGTAAAAATTTTAAAGAAGAATAGTAGTGATTTGGGTGCTGCAGACCATGTCGCTTCGATTAACTATTTTTTAAACATGTTGTTTTCGGAATGTGCTGTATTTTTAAATGATAAACAGATAGCTTCTCAAACGAATTATGCATATCGAGCTTTTTTTGAAAGTTTGCTATTTTCATCAAAGACCTCACAAGAAACATTGTATGGAGCTTCGTTATTTTTTAAAGACACGGCAGGCCATCATGACAGTTTGACTTCTACCGCAGGCAGTGCGGTTACAACTTCAAATAATGCCGGGTACAAATCTAGATATGACGCTTGTAAAAATAGCAAATTGATGGATCTCATAGGTCCTTTACATTTTGATTTGGCAACTCAACCAAAACTTTTAATTAATGGCGTAAATATTTGCATAAAATTAGAGTGAAATAAAGACATATTTTCTCTTATGTCCAGTGATGAAAATTACAAAATTGTTATACAATCAGCAAACCTTTATGTTAGGAAAGTGTCCATAGCACCATCTATTATGATTGCTCACGAGAAAGCATTGGAAAAAGGTGTTTTTAAAATGCCTATACGAAGAATTGAGGTCAAGACTTTTTCATTATCTTCGGGACTACAGTCGTTAACAATAGCAAATGCCTTTATTGGTCAATTACCAACTCGAATAATATTGGGATTTGTATCAAATCAAGCGTATAACGGAAATTCACAGAAAAATCCGTTTAATTTTGCTCATTATAATTTAAATTATTTGACTGTTTTAAATGATGGAATGATGATACCTTCAAAACCATTTCAACCCAATTTCGATAATGATTTATTCGCGAGGTATTACTTAAGTTTGTTTACAGATTTGAACCGTTATCACCAATTTCAAAATGTTAATATCACATACGATGAATATAAACAGAGTTATACTTTATATGCGATAGACCTCACACCAGATCTTGTAGCTAATGAAAGCCATATTAGCATCACTAAAACTGGAAATATTGCATAAGATATCAAGTTCGCATCGGCACTGCCCGAGATTGTAACCCTTGTGGCTTACACCGAATACCGAAATACGATCGAAATAGATAAAATGCGAACAATTTTCACTGATTATTAACTGTGAAAGATTCAATAAAATAAAAAGGTATATATGGATACCATAAGCCTCTGTCGACTAGCTTGCAGTGACAGGTATTTAAAAAAAGAATTCTGCGGTGTGTTTTCTTCTGATACTTTACCGAAGAAAAAAGGACATTTCAATGCATTTATTGTGAATTTAGATTCTAAGTTTTTGTTCATCATTTTCTTCTTCTTCTTCTTCACAGTTGGTATTCAAAAAATGTCCGTATGATCTAGAATCAATTGAATTATTTAATAAATATTTTTTGTCATAAAATGAAGACAAGCTAATTTTATTTTGAACAATTGTAAATATCGTGTGATTTTTAGAAATTATTGAATTCTGTGTGTGATGGGTAAAAGTGTCATTTTTTAAAACATTTTTATATACATCAAGTGTTAAATTTCTTAAAGAACTTTTTTTTTACACCTTTCGTTTTCATTTTTACACTATCCCCATAAGCCACAGAATAGAGTTTACATTTTAATCCAACAAATTCTTTTATAGGTAAACAATATTCATTTTTTAATTTACCGAGCTTTCCCTTATTTCTATCATCAAACATCTCGGGATTTTCATCGTAATTACTTAAATCTAAAATTTCATTAAAATACATTTTAAGATCTTTATATAAATTTTCACATTTAACATGAAGAAACAAACTATCAGTATCGATATACAGCAGTGAAACATTTTCGTTGTAAATATTTTTTAAATAATCGTACTACAAAGAATACATTTTAAGTTAAGACAATTCT
Source organism: Salticus scenicus (assembly GCA_963930645.1). Classification (NCBI taxonomy): domain Eukaryota; kingdom Metazoa; phylum Arthropoda; class Arachnida; order Araneae; family Salticidae; genus Salticus; species Salticus scenicus. Next base: position 12,596,727 of record OZ005651.1, on the reverse strand, counting down.
AACACAGTAAATCCCACATAGATGGGTTTATCTACAATTAGGTTTGTTTTTCTGCACTTAAACAGAGTAAAAAAATCATTCACAATTTCAAAATATTCCAAACTCGGACTTGCTAAATATTTTTTACATTGTTCTACATTAAAAGCCGCACGCAAGTTTATCCTTTTTCTGATATTCATGCACGTTTTACCATAGAAGCTATTATTCATTTTCTTAAAGAATTTTTTTTTCGAAATCGTTCGTTGCGTCTTTTCTTTTTTCATTATTGAAAGTTATATACTGTCTAAGCCATGGTTTCTGAGAAAAGGATAAAATTTTATGGATTTTTGTTATTTTCAAACCGTGTTCTACATAAATTTCAAATTTAAATAATGACAAATATAGTTTCTTTTTTTTTTTTTTTGAAAAAATTCGGTGTCAACTTTCTACAAGGAAGGACGTGTTTCAAATTTAATGAATCACATAATTTTTTGGCATGTGGAGACAACATATCATATGTAATATTCAAGTGTTCAGGAGCCATAGGTAGGTCATCATGTTTATTATGCAATTCCTTCGGATAAACTAAATAAACTTCTATGAAATAGCCTACCGACGAATTAGGTGATGTTTCTAAAATATTAAAACTTTCAATTTCTGATTGCGTGAGCCATCTAAAGTTCCCATATGCAAATTTTGGACCATAACAAAACCATAAAGATTATTGGCGTCAAGTGCTATGATATAACTATTTTCTATGTCGGGATTATATGTTTTAGGAATGTATGGATCATAAGCAACTGCATGTCTTTTCCCCAAAAAACAAATACCCCCTCTCATTTGGCTTTCAATCCATATGTAATCATTCACATCGCTAAATAACTGAAGTTCGATTTTAGTTAATTTTAAACCTGCATTCCACGTTAAATCCGCACTAGTGACAAAATGCACTGGATCGAGTTTATAATAGTTCATAGAAGTACGTCTAAAAGAGGTAAATACTTCAGCTAACAAAACAACATCACAATTTTGGTAAAGTTCGAGATAATCAGAAAAATTTTTGCATCCGAAGGTCTTATATACAGTAAAAGCATGTTCATACTCTTTATCAGATATGTCAGACTCCGTGAGTCGATTATATAATGCACTTTTTGGTGGTAACCCTATTTCATCTAAGACAAAAGTGATTGAAAATAAGAATATGGAAATATACCCTTCCCCAATAACATATTTCTGTTTTTTTCATTGTAAAAAAACTGATTAAATATTTTAAAATCATGATTGGGTTTTATTAAATTTTCAACAAGAGAGTCTAGTGAAGCATCTAAAAACTGAAAAGAGTCTAAAAATTTTATAGAGTCTAATGAGAACATTGTGAATTTTTCTGTGTTGACGGGAATTATATCAATATTTCGAGCATAATTTTCGGGTATGTGTTTTAAAATAAGGTGTGTGTCATAATTTTTACTATTATGAATTATAACGGGAAGAAAATAAGTGGTGCGCATATTAATGTTACAAGATTGATGAGCTAGACCTCGAATATGGCCATCTGAATGGTGACAGTGGTCTCTGGTTTTGATATCGCCTATGCAAAATTCTTCTTGACAAATATGGCAAATATTGTCATTATAATTTTCTCTTAAATTTGTATTCATGGGTATAATTTTTTTTTCATTACTTTGATATATACACTTTTTAATGTATTTAGAAATTTTGCCACAACGTCAACTCCACAATAAAATTCGTGAAAAATAATTCTATCATTTATGTCCAAAACAATAAGGGTATAGCTAACTGCAGTGTGCTTTTCAAATGGACAAATGAAACTTCTGTCTGTGTTAGGAAAAACGGTTGATATTTTCGATGTCACGCATTCAAAATCAGCGTATGCAACGAACGGGTGATAAAGCATTTTGGAAATCGCGTTAAATTTGAGAGAAAAGCTAGATGGAAGAGTTAATTTTTGGGGGTTTTGTTTTTCACATAACCGAGTGTGAGAGTTTAAAGTTGATTTTCTCTGAAATCCTGTCAGGCAGTTACGACAAAAATAATGAAGATTTTTGTTATAAGTTAAAAAATTGTTAAGATTGGTAATTAAGTAATAATGTTTTTCATAATACAGCAAATCTATAACAGGGCGTTTAGATTTTAAAGTTTTACTGATGTATAGAGGATAAACATCATTTTCTTCAAAGCCAAACACATTAATAATTAAATTATTTTTTCTTTCAAATTTACAGACAACGGATAATTTAACCGGAAAAGTTATATCTTTTACATTCAGATATTTAATATTCTTTTTATATTTATATGCTCTTTCTTTATGAAATTTCACAGGAAAAAGTTTAGCAAGTACACAATACAGAAAGCATTTGTTGTCATGACATTTAATATTTATTAACGACCTTTTCTTTTTTAATCTAATAGGAAGCTGTATTGCATGTGTACATCCTCTTCTAAATTCTCTATAATTTCCCAGGTGGATATCAATAAAGTCGACATTTTTAATAACCCATCCACTTCCGTTGCTTATAAAAGAATCTATTGACTCAAGGATTTTCCTAAACGCGCTATCTATTTTGGAATAAATTGTGACATGTGATAATATTCCCTCTGCATTAGAGCAAAAGTAAAATTGTTTTTCTTCTAAAACATCATCTTGAATAAATTTTTGAAATACGATGCAAACGCATATTAAAAGTCGCAATCGCAACAAATTTGATCTATTTATCTCGTTGTGTATAATCTCTCTAGAATCGTTAAACAAGTTTTCGGCGTCAACATAGTTTCTCGCATCTGCTCGCAAAGAGCGCACAAAACCGCGAAAAGCCTGAGCTCTTTCAACAAATTGCATTTTTTTTTTTTTTTTTAATTATATGAACAAACTGAGTTTGGAATATCTTTTCTATTTGCATTTAATTCATAAAAATTCAAATAATAATAAAGTTTCATTTTAAACTGAAAATCTGTCAGAAAAATATATAAAAGAACTCTATTTTGACCTTTAAAAAATCTTTAATTTTTTTTTTTTCAGATTTGCTATTGTTTTGTTAAAATATAAGAATAAATAAAATAAAATATAATTCATAAAAACTATTTTCTCTTTTAAATAAAAAACAATTTTTTATTATATGAATAAACTGAGTTTTGGAATATCTTTTCTATTTACATTTTAATTCATAAAATTCAAGTAATAATAATAATAATAATAACGTTTCATTTTAAACTGAAAAACTGTCAGAAAAATATATAAAGAACTCTGTTTTCAACTTTTAAAATATCTTTAAAAAAGTTTTCAGATTTACTTTATTTTTAGTTTTTAGTTTACTTTATTTTTACTTTCAGATTTACGGCACAGATTTACAGTGCCGATCATGATTTGGCTATTTTTAGAAAATGTCTGTCTGTATGCCACGAATTTTGTGAATGCTGCATCTCACAAACCAGTGAACATATTTAGATATTTAGTTAGATTTTGACTTAAAACTGCTGTTGCTTACATTTGAGGAACAATTTTCTCAACATAGTGGCATTTTCATCCCATTTTTCTCATAATTTTTAATATTTCAGAATAGAACAATTAAATATATTTTCACATTTAAATTATTTATATATCTAAATTATTAATTTATATAATAAAAATTACAAATATAGTATTTAATTTTTACTTTCTCTAACTCATATAATGACAGAGGAAATATTTTGGGGTCAAATTTTTGATTTTCAGTTTTTGCTATCTTTACACGTTTTGAGCTTCCCCGGTGTTTGTGTTAGCATTATAAGGCCAACTGACTAGGGTTTAGAGAGAGAGTGCCTTTTAAGAGGGGGTCTATCTAAGGGGTTCTAGCCCGCACTTATGCATATATTTAGGAGAAAAACATGGAAAAACATTGAGAAAAACATGGAAAACCTCTTTTTTTATACAAAGTGTTGTAATTATATTAATTAAATAATAATGAAGTCAACTTTAATTCATTCGCAATTACATGCATAATAATAGTAAATACCAAACTATATTAACTTCCTCTTGTTCACATTCATATGATTATTTTTAATGGAATCTTTGAAGCATCAATATTAAAATATTCAGCTTCTTCAGTATTTTGTATATATATATTTTTTAAGTTCAACACAATAAAATCAGCAAGCTATTCATTTAATTTGATGTTTCAGAATATTTCGATAAATTTTGACTGTTCATAAAAATCCATCGCTTTTCAGCTTTTTTAAAACCCTTACTGATTATCGATTTGAATTTGACTAACCGAGCTCTAACTTAGATGGTCTGTTGGTGCAACCATAGGCTGCACAAGCCATTTTTCAATATTTATAGCCTCCTTTACAATTAATATAGAATAATACCAATACAATTGTATGAAAAACACATTAATGTTTTGCTTGTACCAATATGGCGGCTCGGTTACAGTTGAGACTTCACTTTTCGAACCGCCTTGCCGGGTCTAAGTGTTTCCTTAGTCTGTGTTTGGTCCGGAACTTACCCATGGGGTTGATCGTGCGAAAAGCTCCATAATTAGTCTGGGCATCTATTCTCCGATCCGACCGCAATACCGACCGTCCTTAAACAACGACAGTCGTTAAATTCTACTTTTACCGACTTTCTTTCCTCCCACTGCTAAAGCGCGATTCTCCCCCCAAGGTTGTTATCTAAGGTAGTAATCGAAGCAGTCTTCTTCCGAGACTAAGGATGTCAGTGATTTCAGCCAATGGCGTGTTAAAGTAGACGTTACACCTGTGAATAGACGTCATGTAAGAAAAACATTGCAAAGCAATATGAGCATCGCGCATATTTTTTTTTTCCAACGCACTTCTGCTGTCAGAACTGCAGCAGGCAATCTGATTGGTTGTTGCTCTTGGCAGTGTTTGAACGTACTTTGGCGATTATTACACTTGGCGAAAATGAATACGCTGGACCGAGATCCGTTCTCTTACTGTTCCCTGTGTTTGAATCACGTTTTCTTTTGGCCGATTTTATGGTATGATTACTCCGTGGGTATGATAGAAGAATCTCCTTGTTTTTTAAGTTGTTGTTACTAGCGTTCTTTTTCTATTATGTCTATTGATAGTCATGAAAAATAGCCCTTTTTAGGGCCAACCCTTCAAAATATAAATGATCAGCCTATTATTGGTATTTCTGATGATCATACTGTATCTGAACAAGTTTCTGTAAGTAATAAAGTTGTGGTGAACCATGGACTCATGACAAATCGAATTTTCAATCGAACTTTAATTTCAATCGAACTTTAATTTTGAACATTCTTTTACTTTTTCATTTTCTGGCAACACTAATAAAAAAAGCCAGTTGGTAATGTCGCGGTTATGCAGCAGGTTGCTGCGATTTCTGATTGTGCATTGCAGTTTAGCTCTTCTCATGTAATCTCTACTTGATTTTTATCGGATAATTTTATCCGCTTAGTGTAAATTGTGATTTAATAATAATAATAGAAAAATCAACGATCTTCGTCATCTAATTTGTAACTGATCACAACTTAGCAACCAACACTTACAAAATGTGGGATACAACGTGAATCCATATTGGTGACCCTTTTGTATTTCATCTGAAAACGCACCTTCGCTATAAATTCTCAACAATCTTCACTGATGTCAACATGTGTTTTTTTAACAAAGCTCATAACAGTCATGATAAAAATATTGCGCTTGCAAATGGCGAGTTATTACTAGCACGTGGTGAACGGTAAGATTTTATTTGATCCCTCTTCCGATATATTGCCAGTACTTTTTTAATAGCTTGAAAAGGTCCCGAATTACCTTTATTTTCTGTATATATATTTTTTTCTTTGATAGGATAACTTGTTTATTTTTACTTGTATGAATATATATACATATTTTTTTGTTTTGCATGCACACTTGTATTTACGATTAACCCTAACGCCATATTTGAATTTTTGACCTTGCATTTTGTAATTATTATACATTTTAAGACCATATTTTATTCCCTTCATCCAAAATGCCAGATGAAAACGATAATGGCAGTCAGGGCAATGCAGTAGCCCGCGTCGCTATTAAACCACCCCCATTTTGGAAAAATAATCCTGCACTGTGGTTTGTCCAAATGGAATCGAACTTTTCTTTATCGGACATAACTGCTGATGTTACTAAATTTAATTATGTAGTTTCTGCCCTCGACGCAGATGTACTTAATTCAGTAAGCGATCTCATTTTACGCCCTCCTGACGGAAATCGCTACAAAGCTTTGAAAGATAGGCTTATTGAAGTTCACTCCGAAAGCGAAGCATCTAAAATACGTACCTTACTACAAGGTTTAGAATTAGGAGACCAGCGGCCTTCTCAATTGCTTACACGGATGCGTGCATTAGCTGGTGATACTGTAGGTGAACCTCTTTTAAAATCTTTGTGGCTTGGCAGACTACCTCACTCTACCCAAACAATTTTAGCTGTACTTAATGAGGACCTTCCTAATTTAGCAGCTGTAGCTGACAAAGTTAATGATCTCACAAGTAATTCTAGCATTAATGCCATTTCAAATCCTAGCACTTCAGCTACATCATTCTCCGATCAAAAAATCACTCAGCTCGAACAACAAATTTCTCACCTAACAACCTTAGTTAATGAGCTCCGAATAGAAAAACGTTCATCCCGTACTCGACAAAGATCAAATAGCTTCAGGCGTAATCAGTCCCATGAACGTCCTAGAAAATATAAAGAGCCGGCCAATGGGTTTTGTTTTTATCACACTAACTTTGGAAAAAAAGCAAACAAGTGCAACCCACCTTGCTGTTTCCACAATCCGGAAAACTAAATTGGCGCTCACTCACTGGCCATGATAGTGACCGCCAGATCAGTCGACTCATGTTGGCCGATAAAAAATTAAATAAAAAATTTTTAATTGACACGGGAGCAGATATATCTGTTCTGCCTAAGAGCTTTGCCCCTCTTGCAAACCCATCTACAGATTTACTTCTTTTTGCTGCCAACGGGACGAAAATAAAAACTTTTGGTACCAAACTTCTCAGTCTCGATTTAAACTTGCGTCGAGTCTTCACATGGTCTTTCGTCATTGCGGATGTGAGTCAGCCAATAATTGGAATAGATTTTTTAAAACATTTCAACCTCCTTGTTGATGCTAAACATGGTTCTCTGATTGATGCCAAAACTAAATTGACTTCTCGCGGGAAATTTTCAAACTTAAATTCTTTAAAATCTAACATTTCAATTATGCTTGGTGACTCTGAATTTGACAAAATACTCGCTTGCTTTCCAGAGCTCACTAACCCATCCCAACCGACTAAACAACATAAACATACCACAGTGTATCATCATATAGAAACTACTGGACCTCCTGTTTTCTCAAAACCTCGACGTTTAGCTTCTGCCATGCTAACAGCAGCCCGTCAAGAGTTTGAGTTCTTGATGACTCAAGGCATAATTCGCCCATCTAATAGCCCTTGGGCAAGCCCATTGCATATGGTTAAAAAATCTAATGGGGAATGGAGACCATGTGGGGATTACCGTCGGCTAAATTCAATAACAGTACCTGACAGATATCCAGTTCCACATATTCAGGACTGTACACAACTTTCCCATGGTAAATCTATATTTTCAACTCTTGATTTGACAAGAGCCTATCACCAAATTCCGGTAAACCCTCCAGATATACCTAAAACTGCCGTTACAACTCCTTTCGGTCTTTATGAGTATCTTTTCATGCCATTCGGCTTAAGAAATGCTGGTCAAACATTTCAGCGATACATACATACCGTCTTATCTGGTCTTGATTATTGCATACCCTATTTTGATGACATTTTTATTGCTTCTGCTAATGCTGAAGAACACAAACAACATCTTAAGGAAGTTTTCACTCGTTTATCACAACATGGCCTAAAGCTTAATCCTTTAAAGTGCGTTCTTGGAAAACCCTCTGTTAGTTTCCTTGGATGCCTTATTACACCTGATGGTGTAAGGCCGCTACCTCAAAAAGTGCAGACTATCGTAGAGTTTCCTAAACCTGAAACCATGGCTGAACTAAAGCGTTTTCTTGCTATGGTTAATTTCTACCGTCGTTTTCTCCCAAATGCCGCTAACACTCAAGCCCCTTTGCATGAATTTCTCAAAAATTCAAAAAAGAATGACAAGCGTAAAGTCCCTTGGACTGACTCTGCTTTTGCTGCCTTCGAAAAATGCAAACAGGATTTATCTAATGCAGCCACACTCCACTTTCAAGCACCTAATCAAAAACTCTGTTTAATGGTTGATGCATCAGAAGTAGCTATAGGTGCTGCTCTGAATGATTTAACACCCGATGGTTTTAAACCCATTTCATTTTTTTCAAAAAAGCTATCCCCAGCTGAGCGTAAATATAGTGCTTATGACAGGGAACTACTGGCAATATATTCGGCGGTTAAACATTTTCGCCATAACTTAGAAGGTCAAGCATTTATAATTTTTACAGACCACCGTCCTTTAACTTTTGCTTTTAGCAAAAATTCTGAATCTTGTTCACCACGGCAGCTTCGACATCTAGATTTTATTGCACAATTCTGTACTGATATACGACACATATCAGGGTCAAAAAATGTTGTGGCGGACACCTTGTCTAGAATCAATGCCATTCATTCACCACCCATTGACCTCAAAGCCATTGCAGAAGCTCAAAAGTGCGACAAAGAGCTAGCAGATCTGCTTGTAGACTCTCACCACTCATTAAAATTGCGACCATGGACTGTAGACTCCAATGTACAACTCTATTGTGATGTCACCAACACATCAATCAGACCATACGTTCCAAAAGATTTCCGTAAACAGATCTTCGAAACTTTACATAGCCTAGCACACCCTGGTGTACGAGCATCCAAAAAACTAGTGCAAACTCGCTTCGTTTGGCCTTCCATTGCCAAAGACATTACCTCATGGACTCGTTCCTGTCTTAAGTGCCAACAGTCCAAAGTAATACGGCACACTTGGAGCACTCCACAACCATTTGCACTTACATCACAAAGATTTGACCATGTGCATATTGATATAGTAGGACCTCTACCACCTTCAGAAGGCTGCGAGTACATCCTCACCTGTATTGATAGATTTTCCAGGTGGCCAGAAGCCATACCTATTCCAGACATCACAGCAGAAACTGTGGCACGAGCTTTTATATCACACTGGGTGTCACGTTTCGGTAGCCCTTCCAAAATCACCACAGACCAAGGTCGGCAGTTCCAAAGTAACCTTTTTGCAGCACTGACAGATACTTTTGGTATAAAAAAGATTCGTACAACACCTTACCACCCATCTAGCAATGGTATTGTCGAGCGATTCCACCGTTCTCTCAAACAGAGTCTAAAATGTTATGACAGTGCAAAATGGACAGAATCTTTGCCTCTAGTGCTGCTAGGCCTTCGTTCTGCCTTTAAAGCTGATCTCCAGTGCACAGCAGCTGAATTAGTATATGGCTCACCTTTACGGTTGCCTGCAGACTTCTTGGATCCACCCTCTTCTCAGGTTGACCCTCACTCATTCCTCCAACGACTCCGGTTTACCATGAACAACCTAAGGCCTACCCCTGCAACCGCACACTGCAAAACATCTATATTTGTGCACCCTGCTCTTGAGAGTTGCACACATGTCTTCGTGAGACATGACGGTGTGAGGAAACCACTGCAAGCACCATATGATGGGCCTTATAGAGTAGTGTCTCGCACACAAAAAATATTTACCCTTGAGATAAAAGGAAAACATGTGTCCATCAACATAGATAGGTTGAAGCCTGCTTTCCTTGACAGAATTTCCACTCCGACACCTGTGGCTCCAATTGCTGAACAGCAAACTGACATACCCGAAATGCCCAATTCAACTCTTATTCCAATTCCTGAACACCAAACGGACATACTCAAACCACCCACAGTGACCCGCTCGGGTCGAACAGTTAGATGTAGGCTGGGATTGCGGTGCCTCGCTCAACACTATCTTACGCACAAACTCTGTCTTAAGATGTAAACAAAACGCAAGTCGTATTGCAGTGTCTCACTATCTTACGACAACCTCAGAGCTATCTTAAGTCGAATCGTAACTCGATGCGCGCGCAATCACAACATAGCTCGCTCTGCGTCTCCCATTGGCTGGCTGGCTTTCTCTTACGAGGACACGCGGAGGACTTACGCTTGAGGCACCGCAATACCAAGTTAAGATCGTTCTTAACCACGCCCATCTAAGAAAGTTCGTAACATTTAAGATAAGACTTAAGAACGAGGCACCGCAATCCCAGCCTTAACCCACGATACCTCTAACATGGTGCTCAGCACTAGGGAGGGGAGTACTGTGGTGAACCATGGACTCACGACAAATCGAATTTTCAATCGAACTTTAATTTCAATCGAACTTTAATTTTGAACATTCTTTTACTTTTTCATTTTCTGGCAACACTAATAAAAAAAGCCAGTTGGTAATGTCGCGGTTATGCAGCAGGTTGCTGCGATTTCTGATTGTGCATTGCAGTTTAGCTCTTCTCATGTAATCTCTACTTGATTTTTATCGGATAATTTTATCCGCTTAGTGTAAATTGTGATTTAATAATAATAATAGAAAAATCAACGATCTTCGTCATCTAATTTGTAACTGATCACAACTTAGCAACCAACACTTACAAAATGTGGGATACAACGTGAATCCATAAAGTTATTATTTATAGTGAAGTTTTTTTAGCAATATTTTAGGCCTAATGAAACAGTTCTCTTTTTTTTACCCTTTCTAAACTAAATAACTTATTGCTGTTGCGTTATATTATTCAGTATTATTTTAAAACGTGATATTAGTACTTATTAAATGCATGTTGTATAAGTTAAAGAAAAGCGAATTCACGTGTGGTGTGTTAAACTGCAATATATATTTTCCCAGTTGGTTAGCTGTTTACCGAGAGTTTAAATATGGGGAACTGTTTGAATGTTGTTGACCGTTAGTGTTTATTATTTTCTTTTTCATTATGTTGGATGTTGTGCAAAAAATTTTGTTTGATGATGGTGACGAAGATTATTGTTTTGTTCCTGTGTCCAGAAACATATCGGAAAAGTTATCTCTATGATGAAAAAAAAAATTAAATATCGTTTTCGCCTTTCAAAAACTTGTGTATTAAATATCTTTTCACAGATTGAGCATGATATTTCATACGAGAGTGATTGGTGAGTTAATTTTTACACTTCTCTTGTAGTATTCTGTAAAAAATGAATTTTTTGTTTGATATTTTGTTCTGGTTCTTACATAAAATAATTCTTTTTTCATATGTGAGGTAATATGTGTGTAATATTCACGCATCTTAGTGTTTTTGTCTGAAGATATTTTCTGTCCTAATTTCTCCTCATAACTAATATTATACATATGCTGAGACATCTTTGGGAATCTTTTTCGAATAGTGAAATTATTTCTACAAACTTCTATACTGCTATAAAGTATTTTACTTTCCTAGGTAATTGTACTCTTTATTACAATAAGAAAAAGCGCTTGTCTGTATAAAATTAAGTAAATTTGTCTGCAGTATAGTGTGATTTAATTAAGTATTATTGCTGTAGGGAAGTTTTTTTAACTTGAGAATTTGTTTTTAAATCAAGAAATGCTTTATGAATTACCTACTGTTATATATGTATCTTTTTATAAATGTTTTTTAATTTACAGCTTTTCAGTTTCTTTTTTTTTACATTGCAATTTTTATTTTATTGTTAACAACATTTAAACATTCATGTCATAGGAATAAATACTAACTGTTTAAAGTATTTTCTGATTTAACTATGCTCAGTTAATTTTTATTTATTTATTTTTTTATTATTATTATTAACATTAATTTTTGTATTCCAATTTATGTATACTCTCTCTATATATTATTTTTTAAGTATAAATTTTTACACTATAATCATCATTTGTTATATCAGCTTATTCATTTAACGTGTAAAACATTTAAAAGAAAAATGTAACAGTATGATTTATGTATTCCCAGACAGCAAATCGCCTTCCCAGGATATCTTCAAGATGTCTTCTGGATAAAAAGACATCCCAGAAACGTCCTTAAGATGTACTGTGGATAAGTTAAGCCTAACTGTGCTGTTAGGGTTATAAAATTTGAAAAGTAAACTTTCATATCAGCTATAATTATCATACTAATATCCTATCTTATTTGCTTCAGGCAAAGTTTTGAAATTCATTTAGAACATGTTACAAAATTAAATGATTTCGCATTCGCATATGAGTAACGCTGACATTTCGATAATATTTTTGAAGATGATGCCCTGTTCGAGGATTCTGATTACAGTCTCTTATGTTTTGATAATGATTTCTTTACTCATAGCTCCAAAAAAATTTCAAAATTACTTTTGATCAAAAACAAACAGGATGTTAAAATTTTGTTTTGATAAATATTAAGTAAAAATTAAAAAGCTTTAAAAATTGCCACAATATAAATTATTTTTGGCTTGGGAATATAAAACAAATAAGGATATTACTATCGTATTGATGCTTTTTAAAACTGATAAAAGAATTACAGATGTAAAAATAAAACTGCCATCTGGGGAAATAAAGTTTATTACATGCTAAAACTTGATAAATTTTTATTCAAGATTGATACTGAATGCAGTGTGGCTTTTTATGAAGCATGCAAAAAGACTAGGACTGAAAAAGAAAAAATGCATGAGCCAGGTTCGAACCCAGCACCTCTCTGAAACGTAAAGTATGACAAAGATGTTTACTAGACAGGACAGAAAGACGCAATTTTACTGTAAATAATTTTATTTTATTTAATCATTTTTACTTTTAGTTGGATATTTATTTTTGTTTTGTTAATTTTCAATTTTAGATGGATGTTCAATACATGGATAGCCAAGGTTCATCTCAATCTCCGCCTTTTAGTGAGCCATCACCAACAGATGTCAAAGGCAAAAAAGGGCCAGAAAGAAGTAGGAAAGTATCAACTTAAAAAATATGGAAGATCTCAAGGAGTACAACCCGAATGATCCTGATGTCTTCACCCCCTCCCCGAAAAGACAAAAGCCTGGTGAGTGTCTCATATTGGGTGGTGTTTATTAAAAGGCTACCTGATTGAGGCATCTTTCCCTGCAGTGCTTTGAAAATGACGAGTAGAGATCACTAATACAAAGACATGGCTTGCTATACAGGTAATAATTATTTTATTTTCCTTTTTAACTTAAAGTTCAAATTTAATTATTTTTTAACTTAAAATAATTTTTACTTATTTTTATTAATAAAATAACACATTTTTATGATAATATTTATTTATTTATTTAAATACTTTGATATATATGTGATGTTATATGAAAGACTAGAATTACACATACATTTATAATACGATAAGGTTTATAAGTTCTCATTTCATTGTTCAGGAACATTGTTTAGAGGTATATCATTGATATATATTTCAAAATGAATGGTGGTAGAATAATTTTTGAATTTGAAGTCATTTTTAACTTTCTTACAACTTGAACCATGAGATTTGGCCTCACAGGACATCACTGATACAGATTATTCTTCGGGGAATTCTAATCCACGTTGCATTATCTTCATTACTTTACACTGAATATTAACAGATAATTAACGGATTTAAATTGATAAATTAAATATCTGCATAAAGCTGTTTATTACTATTAAAAGCTGATTTTTTAAAAAATGATTTAATGCAGGCATCTGCGTGATTTTTCTTTTACGATGATAGACCGTTTCTTAAATTTCTTATTTTTAATTGCTTCTTATTTTCTTTTTTAAAAAAAATTCTATTTTTTTTTTATTTGCATTTAAAAATCAATCTCTAATTCTCATATTAAGCTGAATTTTCTCTACATGCATGTTTTTAAAATTGTATGCATGAATATTCGAAATCTCTTAAGGATAAAAGTATTTAACTTATTAATTTGAAACATGTTTTGTCTGTATCCACTAAATTGAGAGAACGGCTAAGTGTAAAATTTTGGTTGAGGTGTCTAAAAAAAGTCTTGGTGTGTAGATGTGTCATCAAAGAGAAAAATAAAAAGTCGAACGGTTTTCCCCCTGGAGGGCAGGGGTTCAAAACACGTTTACGAAAATTACTTCATGGTGAAGAAATTGTACTTGGGGGGACTAGACTCAAATACAAAAAAATCACTTTTTTTGTGATTTTGGAATTTTTGATTTTAAAGGGGGAAAGTAGATTTGGAGGGAAAAGGGGGGAAATTAATTTGAGAGTGAAATCCGTTCTAGACCCACACATGTAGCACCTCATTTTAAAGGTTTTGAAATTTGATGTTGATTGGGGATGTCTGTATACAATATAGTGCACCCCCTGGTGGTTAAAAATAGAACTAGGTGATTTTGTAGTAGGTCCTATCATGTTACACCTTATTTTAAAGGTTTTGGTATTTCCTGACTGTTGGTGATGTTCGCATAGAATACACTGTGCCCCTGGTGGTGGAAAGTGGATTTTTCAGCGTGTGCGTAGCATGCCTGTTGTATGGTGCTGCAGCCCAGGGGGATGCCATTTCATAGATGCGCGAATTTTTAGCTATTTGAGATTTCTCGCGCACTACGTCATTTGGCAGATGGATCAAATCTTGTTTGCATTTTAAATAACTGTGTTTAATTGCGTTTTTATGATTTATTTATTTTTTCTTTTCTTTTAATCGAATTTGTTTAAATGTACCGTGTGATAATCTTAATCTACGTCTTTTGTTGCTTCTTTGACATGCTCCGCATTACAGCACATATTTTTTTTTAAAGAATAGATTATTGAAAGTGATAGAACATTGCTGAAAAACTGTGATGTATAATAGCAATAGATTGATTGCTCATAAAATCAAATCATGTAAGTAATATATCATCGTGTATATTACATCACACATTTTCAAGATCAGAAGTAATAAATCAAAGGGATATTAAATGAGCAATAATTATGTAATAAGTATGTTTGTTAAATGTTTATGCATTAAATGTTCATTATCTTTATGAAAACAAATTGTGGTATCTCATAATAAACAAAATGTTTAAGTTATGTAGTGGATAAAAATGAGTACACACAAAAATATTTCTGCAGTTCAAAATTAAATTTGCAGTTAATACAATTAAAATGATATAAACTTGTGTGTAAAAAAAAAAAAAAATCTTAGGTACTTTTTTTATTTTTAATTTTTTCTTTCTTTAATCCTCTGTAGAAAGTATCTGGATAATTGAAAATTTTATGAAATTGTTTTTATGTAGTAACACATTTCAATGTAACTTTTGTAATAACATGTTAAAAGTGTCAGTAGTAGCACATGTTTTCCAATGAAAATAGTTTTAAAAATACAAACAAGCCAACATGAGCAAAATGTTTTGAAACTATTTCTGTCATACCATATTTAAACAATGAATATAATTTTTCTTTTGTAAAAAATTGTTGATCATTGCTTAAACATTTTGGAGTATTATATATATATATATATATAACATCACAGAACAGAGGTTTAAAAGTAATAAGTACAAAACTTTGAATAAACACCATAAAATGCAAGAGTTCACAATAATTGTTTCAGGTGAAAAGAGAACATGACCCTTCGGCAGCGCTTTATTGGCAGCACTCTTGCCTACTTTATTCGCCTTGATGAAGTGTTGTGTTTTCTTTTAACCTGAAACAAATGTTGCAAGTTCTTGCATTTTATGGTGTTTATTCAAAGTTTTGTATTTATTAATTTGGAGTATATTTACTGACAGGGTTTAACCTGGCAAAAAAATTACTTTAGCATTTTAGCGAAAATAGGCAAGCACTATTTTAGCTTTTTCGAAAGTTAATTAATTCTTTGGATATCATTGATTTCTTTTACTTACAAGGAGCATCACCCAAGTGTCCGGCTCGGATTTCAATAAGAGAGAGGCGTTTCTTTCATATTTGATATACTATCAAATTTTACTCAAAAATATGCAAAAAAATTGTATTTATACAGCAAGTGAATACTCAAATGAATAATTCAGTTGAAATAATTTTCAGTACTACTATAAATTTTCATTTGTAACTTAAACATGAAAGCGCAAAATCATTTTGCTTTGTTTTTAAACTGTGCTATCATAATGTTAGACCCACCACCAAGTATCATTTTTTTTTTTTTTTTTTTTTTTTCTGGATTGTGTTTTATCAACTGCCCTTCCCTCTATTTCGGTGCAACAATGAAAAAAGTGATCATCAGTATCAGTCCATTCTCATATCAGACTTTTTTGTATATTCATATTACTTTCCGCTACAGTACAGATTTTCATGCAAGACAAGTTAGCTGAATCCGAAGATCTTTTTTTTTTTTTTTCATGTACATTATGCATATTACTGATTACATAAATACATATGATACATATATGCATATTATTGATTGCTGCAGTACAAAATATCATACATTTCTTCTTTCATGCAAAGTGAAGTATAATCATCTCTCAAAAATCCACAATTCTCTGAAGTCCATATATCAATTGCAATGTAAACAAACACTGTCACAACTGATTTGTTGATTAGTGGATTGCGAAAATTTAGCTGTATTAGAAGATAATCAATTATTAATTTGTGCTGATCAATCACCAATCACTCAGCATGTTACATGGGACGAAATAATAATTGTAATTATATATAATTAAAATACACTTGGAATTCAACAACGAAAAATTCGGTAAGTGATTTTAGTACCCTTCTAATTTCTGCTATTAAGGAACCTATTTTATTTGTAAACTGATACTAATAATTATTTTGAAATATATTGTTATGCTGAAACTTTTTTTAAATAGGGAAATAATAATTTTAATATGAGTTTAAAGTCTAACATAAATATTAAATTCTCCTATTTCCAATATTTAGTTTACTTTTAATATTAAAATTCATAATATTGAAGTATTTAAAAGGTAAACAAACATATAATATTACAGATAACTGAATACATTATGTATTTCTTTTTAAATTGAAAATTATAAGTGTTTTATTTTGAGCAAACTATTTTAAAGAATGTATTTTTATTTCATTTTTTCTCATAAAATTAAAATTCATAATTTTACTGAAATATCTTAAATGTAAACGAACAAATCACGCTAGTACAGCAAAATTTATATATTTTAGATTTTTTTAAACAAATACGTGAGCTTTCTTTTGAGCAAAACATTTAAATAACTGCATTTTTATTTCATTTTAATATAATTTAAATTCGTCGTCTTGTTGAAGTAATTCATTACAATATTGAAGTATTTAAAAGGTAAACAAACATATCAATATTACAGACAACTTCATATGTTGTGTATTTCTTTTTAAATTGAAAAATATAAGTGTTTTATTTTGAACAAATATTTTAGAAAATGTACTTATATTTTATTTTTACTCATAAAATTAAAATTCATAATTTTACTGGGATATCTGAAATGTAAACAAGCATATCGTGATCGTACAGTAAAATGTATATATTTTACATTCTTTTAAAAAAATATATGTGCTTTCTTATGAGTAAAACAATTAAATAACTACATTTTTATTTCATTTCATTTTAATATGATTGAAATTCATCGTTTTATTGAAGTATTATAAATGTAAACAAATGCATAGCAATGTTGCCGAAAACGCGAAAGCTTTATAATTTTTTATGAACTTATATGTATTTAAAATAAATATTTTAACGAATGTACTTTTATTTCATGTAATACTGTTCTTGATTTTCGTTTCTGTGTAATATTTATATCAGATTATAAGATATATTTTTTAGTAAGTAATAGCTAGCTCTGGGCTAATAGCTGTATATTTGCATCGTAGTTTGTTTCTGTCTTCCGCCCTGTGACGTTTCACGTCTGCTTGCTTCTGATTGGCTACTCTTCAAATGGCCCAACCTTATGATAGAAGAACCTTGCTGCAGCCAAAGGCAGCGGAAACACGAATCAGAGGCTCGTTCGGTTCAAGGTTAATTTTTGAGAATTTTTTCATTTTATCACTGGGCCACGAGCCCGAGTTCCGTTCGGTTTGAGGTAATTTTTTTGTTACAGATGATTATTTTTTTCACAATACTTTCATTTAAAAATAGAAATTCAAACAAAATAGAGTTAATGATATAAAATCAAACAAATTTCAGGTTATTATCATGGGCCCGGGCAACACCAGGCAGATTTGTTTGGTTCCAGAATAATTTTGGGGAGTTTTTTCATGTTATTAGCAGCCTGCATATAGGCTGCTGCATGCACTGGGGTCATGAGCAGGGCCTGATTAAGGGGGAAGCTCGCTCTTCACACATTATTTATACTTACACCGTTATTTTTTAACAAATACTTTCCTGGTATAATAAACAGAAAATTTTCATTAAAAATTATTTTAAAAGAATTCTGGTGTCTAATAACGGCGAGTAAATTGGATTGTTTTACACCGTTCATTTTTTATAAAAAATATTTCCTCGTCAAAGCGTGGAATTTCTATGACATGAAGTAAAAAATAATTGTAAAAATATTCCGGTATGAGCGAGCTTCCCCCTTAATCAGGCCCTGGTCATGAGCCTGAGTTCTGTTCAGTTTGAGGTAATTTATTTTGTTACAGATGATTATTTTTTTTTCCCCTGATGCTTTCATTTAAAAATTGAAATTCAAACAAAATAGATTTAAAGATATAAAATCATACAAATTTAAGGTTATTATCATGGGCCCGAGCGGGTTTGTTCGGTTCCAGGTTAATCTTTGGGAATTTTTTTTATGTTATTAGCGGCTGGCGTATGTGCTGCCACAGGCACCAGGTTCACAAGGCAGAATTTCATTCAGTTTGAGGTATTTTTTTTTGTTACAGCTGATTATTTTTTTCGTGATGCTTTTATTTAAAAATAGAAATTCAAACAAAATTGAGTTAAAGATACAAAGTCATACAAATTTAAGGTTCATTAAGGTTATTATCATGGGCCCGGGCAACGCCGGGCGGGTCAGCTAACATGTAGTCTTAATATTAAACGAAATAGAAAATAAAAGATAGCAACTGTTTATTTGGAGTCAGTTTGATGTCACACTGACAGTACTTTGCAGAAAGTGATGTCATATATAGTATTTCTATTTATAAGCATTTTTCCGAATTTCTTTTTTTTTAAGTGAAATGTCGTAAATTATATTAAATGTTTTAACTTGAAATACGTTGCAATAACAATGCGACAATTTTGGAAACATTACTGTCAATAAATTGACTGTCGAATTCGTCGAGTTCCAGCTAGTTTAACTTTAAATGCATTATGTCTACTCCATTTTCTTTAAATTGGACCAGAAAATTAAAAAATAAAATAAAAATAAATTTATCTAATATTAAGCTCTTAAAGTGAGAAACATGTTTTTTTTTTTTTCTAATCTGCATTGATATTATAGTACTCACAAGAATCTAAATTCCAATATAATTTCTTGATTAAGGCTTATTTTATTTCCTTTTTGGTACGAAGTTCCTTAACACAGATTGCAATAGGACCTAACTGGCAGAAATTGTCATGTAACAAAATGAATTACGCTATATCTCAGATTGTATTGCATATAATCAAACAAAGCTTGATATGTAAGGTCATTATGAGACAAACTTTTCTACAAACATTCGGTGCCAACCGCTCAACAGGTGGCGCTGCCGCGCAGTGATTTCTGCGATTTAAGGAGAGGCTATATCTCAGGTTCTATGGCGTATAATCAGACAAAACTTGATATGTAAGAAGGTCATTATGAAACATTATGCTGATTCAAGTTAATACTTATAGACCAACAGATGGAGTTGCTATACTGGAAATTTCCTCGATAACGGGAAGGCTATATCTCAACTTTTAAGACATAAAACTGTACGAAACTTGATATATAAGACAGTGCTATAACGGAAATACACACTGCTTTTAAATAATTTATGTGATTAATGTTTCTGCTATATTAAATTTTTGCAATAAATTGTTTTTAAAAAATTAAAATGCGGATATCATAATTGCGCTAGTAAAGACCTTGGCGAGAAAAGTCAGAGTTACTTCAATGCCAAATTTCACCAAAGGAGTCATACTAAAGCTTTTCTGCTGTTTTTAGTTTTAAGCTTAATTAGCTTTCATGTCAAGCATGCTATTGGTGCCAACAACGAGATAAATAAATAATAACAATCTAGATCTCTGCATCAAATCAAATTCGGAATTGGAGAGAAGGCGTAAGGAACTTCGTTCTGACGGGGGTCCCTCGACCGCACATCTGTTTTAAGATAAGAAATATAGATATAACATTCGAAATCTTTTTTATTAAAAGATGTAAAGATATAATGCACATAGTTAAAAAAAAAAACTAGTATGTTGTGGCCACAACAAGACTTTCTTCTATATTTTCCTATATACATATTCAATCAGTAACAATATAAAAAAAAAAAAAAATTACGATTTTTTTTTCTAAGTTTTTTTTTTTTTTTTTTTTTTTTTTTTTTTGTTAAAAGTAATACATATTCATTCAGTAACAATATTTTTTAAAAAAAAGTTTTTTTTTTTTTGTTAAAAGTAAAAAAATGCTGTTATTTTATAATATATATATATGTATTGATAAGTATAAAGGATTTAAGTCCAAAAATGTTGATTTTGAGTTAAGTACATACCCAGAAAAAAAAAATTCTCTATCGATTGGTATAAAGGATTTAAATCTATCTCATTTAGTCTTTAAGAAAATCCATTGGTAAAAAAAGATTCAAGTCAGAAATTTAGCATTAATCTTTGTATAAAATATTTAATTCAATTTTTTCCCTATATTAAATGAAGATTGACAATCACTGAATGGTATAAATCAACATATCCCTTCTTCCTAATCGATTCTTCTGATTAGTTTTTAGTTAAACTTTATTTTTCGTCTCCTGAAAAATCAAGAATATGGACTTAAATCATTTATACTTATCAGTATAGATATATATATATAAAAGAATTCTAATATTACTTAAATGTTTTATTGTGTACTTACTATACTCTCAAACGTTTTAATATGATTGTTGACTTATCCTATGTATAATATTCGAATGCATTTGTTATTATAACTTTATGATTTAAACGAAGTCATTTAAACATATATAAATATTAAACAAAATACCTTATTATTCGACTTCGTGTGTTGCAGAAGAGCTCTTTTCGGACGGGGGGCCCCTTCCGTCTTCAGTGTCGTCCGCACTTCGCGGCTGGCAGTCGTAGGCTTGATGTTTTTCCTTAAGTAGGTGCCGCCATATTTCTCCCATCTCTGCCGACTCGTGGTCATTAATTGCGTCACTATGATGCGCGATCTCTATGCTTTCACGGATGTACGCGTAGGTGGAGTTGTTATAGTTTGCTATTTTTTCTACATTTTCAAAGTCAATTTCTATGTCATCTTCAAAATATTTTCTAGCTAGCGCGGTGGTACGGCGATTAAATTTAATATCGTTTTTATGTTCCTTTACCCTTGTCTTAATCTTCCTTTTGGTGACTCCTATATATTTAAATTCTTTATTTTCTTTATTTTTTACGGGAATTTTATAGATACCTGCAGTTTCGGTGGGGGGGATCGAATCTTTATCGCTTCTTATTAATTGATATATGTTGGGATTGGGTTTAATGGGAATATTAACGTTAAATTTATTAGCGGTGTGTTTTATTTTGTTTGAGGTGCCTTGATTGTAGGGAATAGAAAAGGTGTATTTTGTGGAGGTTTTTTGGGCATCTGGAATATTGTTTAATTGTTTTAATCGTTTTCTGTACAAGTGGTTGACTAATGTTTTGGGGTATCCTGCATCGATTGTTAATTTATTAATAAATTTTAATTCTTTTCTTAATTCTTTTTCATCTGAGCAAATAAGAATGGCACGATTAATATAGCTGCGTATGGTATTAATTTTATATTTGTAGGGGGTTTTGCTTTTATTACTAATGATTTCGTTACTTGCGGTAGGTTTTCTGTATACTGTGGTTTTGAATTTGTTATTATCTTTAATGATTTTGACGTCTAAGTAGTTTATTTCCCCGTTATTTTCGTGTTCAAAAGTGAATTTGATATTGTTATCTAATTTGTTTAATTGGTTTAGGATTTCGTCGCTATTGTAATTATCTTTAATAACGGCAAACACGTCGTCAACGTAACGGACCCAGAATTTAATTTTATTTCCTAGTTGTTTGGTGATTTGATTTTCCATAAGTCTTAATTTATATTCTGCAACTATGCCTGATATGGGGGACCCCATAGGGACGCCCATATTTTGTTTGTAAATAGTGTTATTAAATTGAAAATAGCTTTCTTTTAAAATTAGATTATTTGTTGAAATTAGTGTGTTTGCAATGGGTGTTTCATATTTCTCTTTAATTGCATTATTAATGATTTCGGATATTTCGTTTATGTCAATGGAGGGGTACAAATTTACAACGTCGAAGCTAATAAGATAATCATTTTGGTGTAAGGAAACTTCTTTTAATTGTTTAATAAAATCTTCAGTTGAGTGTAAACTAGTATGGGAGGGGGGTAGGAGTTCGCTATAAATTTTGGTCATGTATTTTTCTAGCGGATACGTTGGTCCTTCTTTCTTATTGACAATGGGCCTGAATTTTGGAGGATTTTTGTGGTCTTTGTAACGTCCAAATAAACGGGGGGTGTTAGGGGCAAAATTATTAATATAGGGAGGTTTGTTATTAGGCCAATTACCTTTTTTGTGCCACCAAATATTTTAATGCCACCAAATTATCAATCGACCCCAACGGAAAGCTTATTAATAAAGTCCAACAGTTAATCAAAAAAGGTAATTGGCCTAATAACAAACCTCCCTATATTAATAATTTTGCCCCTAACACCCCCCGTTTATTTGGACGTTACAAAGACCACAAAAATCCTCCAAAATTCAGGCCCATTGTCAATAAGAAAGAAGGACCAACGTATCCGCTAGAAAAATACATGACCAAAATTTATAGCGAACTCCTACCCCCCTCCCATACTAGTTTACACTCAACTGAAGATTTTATTAAACAATTAAAAGAAGTTTCCTTACACCAAAATGATTATCTTATTAGCTTCGACGTTGTAAATTTGTACCCCTCCATTGACATAAACGAAATATCCGAAATCATTAATAATGCAATTAAAGAGAAATATGAAACACCCATTGCAAACACACTAATTTCAACAAATAATCTAATTTTAAAAGAAAGCTATTTTCAATTTAATAACACTATTTACAAACAAAATATGGGCGTCCCTATGGGGTCCCCCATATCAGGCATAGTTGCAGAATATAAATTAAGACTTATGGAAAATCAAATCACCAAACAACTAGGAAATAAAATTAAATTCTGGGTCCGTTACGTTGACGACGTGTTTGCCGTTATTAAAGATAATTACAATAGCGACGAAATCCTAAACCAATTAAACAAATTAGATAACAATATCAAATTCACTTTTGAACACGAAAATAACGGGGAAATAAACTACTTAGACGTCAAAATCATTAAAGATAATAACAAATTCAAAACCACAGTATACAGAAAACCTACCGCAAGTAACGAAATCATTAGTAATAAAAGCAAAACCCCCTACAAATATAAAATTAATACCATACGCAGCTATATTAATCGTGCCATTCTTATTTGCTCAGATGAAAAAAAAAGAATTAAGAAAAGAATTAAAATTTATTAATAAATTAACAATCGATGCAGGATACCCCAAAACATTAGTCAACCACTTGTACAGAAAACGATTAAAACAATTAAACAATATTCCAGATGCCCAAAAAACCTCCACAAAATACACCTTTTCTATTCCCTACAATCAAGGCACCTCAAACAAAATAAAACACACCGCTAATAAATTTAACGTTAATATTCCCATTAAACCCAATCCCAACATATATCAATTAATAAGAAGCGATAAAGATTCGATCCCCCCCACCGAAACTGCAGGTATCTATAAAATTCCCGTAAAAAATAAAGAAAATAAAGAATTTAAATATATAGGAGTCACCAAAAGGAAGATTAAGACAAGGGTAAAGGAACATAAAAACGATATTAAATTTAATCGCCGTACCACCGCGCTAGCTAGAAAATATTTTGAAGATGACATAGAAATTGACTTTGAAAATGTAGAAAAAATAGCAAACTATAACAACTCCACCTACGCGTACATCCGTGAAAGCATAGAGATCGCGCATCATAGTGACGCAATTAATGACCACGAGTCGGCAGAGATGGGAGAAATATGGCGGCACCTACTTAAGGAAAAACATCAAGCCTACGACTGCCAGCCGCGAAGTGCGGACGACACTGAAGACGGAAGGGGCCCCCCGTCCGAAAAGAGCTCTTCTGCAACACACGAAGTCGAATAATAAGGTATTTTGTTTAATATTTATATATGCATTTGTTATTTTTTCCAAATGCTTTCTTTCACCTTTCCACTGACAGCATCTTTTTTTTTTTTTTTCCCAATGATGCTCCAGTGCTTTTGCACTAATTCTAAAATCCATTTTTTCTTCTGCAAGTGAAAAATTGTTTACTCCTTCTCGCTTATTCTGACAGACTGTAAACATAACGACTAATTGAAACGATAAATTGAAAGTAAAATGATAAATTAAAATAATGTTATAAGCTTATCAGTATAACAAAGTCCTTAAAATTGCCATTTATATTAAATAAACAACTTATTATATATTTGCTTTAGAGATTTCTAATTTGTTTTTTCCCCGCAAAATTCCTGAATTTCCCAGTTTTTTCCCCAAAACTCCCAGGTTTTATCCCTTGGTTTTAAATTCCCGGGTTTTTTGCATCTCTATAGTGCGTACAAAGACACTTAAAATATAATTAGCTGCTATAGACAGAAGAACTTGATCTTCTTACAAATTTTGATTCACAAAATTACTTGTATAGATTTTTCACAATTTCTGCAAAACACAGAACCCTGTCTGAACAGACCCCTCATACATTTGAAGACAAATAATTTTCTCATACAATATTTTAAATATTAATATTTATGCATATCTTTCTTATAAATTAAACTTATACGTATCACGTTACTTTAAACTGCTATGAAGGAGGAGAACGCCATCCACTCTCTGCATTCAATAGATTATATTCATAAAAAAGCAACATAAAGAAAAATTTCCATCAACAACATTTTGTAGGTAGGCCAGCGGGTAAAAAATTAATGGAAACTCAACTCTCAAAGCGGGTGACCTATGGGTACTCGACCCAATGCAGGACTCTAATAACAATTTAATATTATTACTGCATTTCACGGAGTAATATTAATAGGAGTTGAAGGTCCAATGGGAGAAAGCTACGAAACTGTGATCTAAATTTTTGGTAAATATTGAGGGCGCCACTTGTCATTCCTCCCTACCTCGGCGCGGATATACTGTTGTTTTCAATAGAATTTTGCTGGAGTACATTTAAAATTTTTTATTTTAAACAATTTAATTTCTTTGTAAGTTCTTAAAACTGCATAATTCGATGTTTCAAATAAATGCTTCGTTCCTAGTTGTAAAACAAGCTATGATAGTGATAAGAAAAACAAAAAAAAAAAGCCCTAGGAGAAAAATAAAGTCCGAGTTCGTGTTTTCTGCACCTAAAGTAAGTTTATTTTTTTTCTTTACAAAATTTCATCCATTCTCCTTCCTCCCAATTGTCTGTTTTAGCTAGCTTCGGTTCATAAGAATCGTCATTTTTTAAAAGCTTTCTTTCAAAGTAAAATTAGTATAAAATGGCTCTTAAAAAAAACATGTTGGTTAGAATACTCTATTTAATGAAATTTGCTTTCAATCGAAATTTTTTCAGCTTGATATTATTTTTAAAAAAATAATTAAAACGTGACATTTCCCCATTGAATAACATTGTGGAAGCTGGAGAGAAGGAAGGATTGTACGCTGGCGCCCTCTGTAAACATTAGAAAACAACATCACAAAATTTCATCGTTACCTTCTTCTCCTGTCTTTTTACTCCGTGCTGCATTTAAAGCATGGAAAGATGCTTTTCCACCAACAAAGGCTTGAGGAAGTTTGTGTAATAAATTAAAAAAAAAAAAATGTTAAATGCTTACAAATAATTTGGAAATTTTTCAAATGTTGTGCTTGTATTTCTTTTAAATGTAGGTAATTACTTTTTTGGTTTATTTTCCTCCTCAACGCATAAAAGGGGGGAAAATGGGTAGTAGAAGTTTACAGCTATAGATAAGAATGTGAGGATTTTTTTTAATATACCTACTGTAAATATTTAATCATAAAATTAAAACAATAAGTAACACAATTTTATAAGGCAAAAATGCTTTTTTCTAATTTGGACACTATCATATTTTGATTTTGTTAATAAATAAATGAGCTGGGAAAAATTGATCAATCCCTTCATTTTTTTCCCTTTTTTTTTTTTTTTTTTTTTTTTTGGCAAAGCTTTACATGCAATAGCCGTTTGTTTACATTGAGTAAATTTTGCAAACGATTGTACTTTTATAAATAATAATAAAAAGATAACTATAAGTAAATAAATTAAAATCATTCCACATGTTTTTAATTTTGGCAAAAATGAGCTTAATATGCGAATATGTTTTTATCTTCATCGCAAACAATGGTAACACAAAAATAGCAAAAAAGTTCTGTCTTGTATAGGGAACGGATCGGAAAGAGAACGAATCTCGGTCCAGTCCATTCATTTTCGCCAAGTGTAATAATCGCCAAAGTACGTTCAAACACTGCCAAGAGCAACAACCAATCAGATTGCCTGCTGCAGTTCTGACCACAGACTAAGGAAATACTTAGACCCGGTCAGACGGCTTTCTTGAATGGGGAAAAGTGAAGTAACTGTAAGGCGCTTAGAGCGACCGGCGGCCACATTGGTACAAGCAAGAAACCAGTAACATTGCAATCTGTATATGTAAAAACGAATGCATGTCTGTCTGTTTATCCTTCATCCATTACAACACCATTCATCCGATCGCCATGAAACTTTGTGAAATTGTCGAATACACTCCCGCGAAGATTTCTGGCATAATTTTTTTTTAATATCGCCCCCCCCCCTCAGGGAGAAGGGGGGGCAAGAACGGGAATAAAGCAGATTTTTTTACTTTCTTCTATATGTAATATAGTATTGGATTCGCGAACATTTTCGACCTCCGTTTTTTGACGGATTTACATGTTTTGGGATGTCCAGAACACGAATTAATAGTATTTAGATTAATTAATTTAGATTAATTAACACGAATTAATAGTATTAGTCTGTCAGTCAGTCTGTCT
Organism: Salticus scenicus; assembly: GCA_963930645.1. Classification (NCBI taxonomy): domain Eukaryota; kingdom Metazoa; phylum Arthropoda; class Arachnida; order Araneae; family Salticidae; genus Salticus; species Salticus scenicus. Next base: position 12,569,561 of record OZ005651.1, on the reverse strand, counting down.
GTTTGTATCATTTTTTTGTGGACGCTGTATCTCACGAACGAAAAATAATATGAGTTGCAAAATTAATATGAATTATTGATAATAGTAATAGTTAACTAGAAAAAAAAAATTTGTGCATGTAGGGACATCGGTTCCCCCCCATGGGGGGGAAGTACCCCCCCGGGGAAGTAAATTTTCAAGATGGGTATCTTTCGAAAGGACTCGTTGATAATAGTAATAGTTAACTGGGAAAAAAATTTTGTGCATGTGGGGGCATCGGTTCCCCCCAATGGGGGGGAGTACCCCCCGGGGGGGGGGGCAAAGTTTCAAGATGGGTATCTTTCGAAAGGTCTCGTCAATACCTTTAAAACGAATGGTTGAACCATAAATCTGTGATAATTTAAAACAAAGTTATCGATTTTTTTTTACTTTTAACAAAAAAACTTAGAAATTTTTTTTTTTTTTTTTTTTAAACGAAATTTAACCAAACTTGGTATTTAGTTGGTCTCCGACATAAACCGGTGCTGATTACATTTGGGGATCAATCGCTCAACAGGTGACGCTGTGATCTCATTTTTTCTAAATTTTTAACATGGCAGTACAGGACAAAATGTCGTATAAATGTACATAATGAGAGTTATTTTTAACTTGTGATTGTAAAATTAATATAAGTTATTGATAATAGTAATAGTTAACTAGGAAAAAATTTCTGTGCATGTGGGGACATCGCTACCCCCCTGGGGGGGAAGTACCCCCCCACACACACCAGGGGGAGGGGTAAATTTTGAAGATGGGTATCTTTCGAAAGATCTCGTCAATACCTTTAAAATGAATGTTGAACTATAAATCTGTGATTATTTAAAACTAAGTTATCGATTTTTTTTTACTTTTAACCAAAAAAAAAAAAAATAATAATAATAATAATAAAAATAATATTTAAAAAAAAATCGTATTTTTTAATTCTTTTTTTTTTATTGTTACTATTTGAATATGTATTGCTTTTAACAAAAAAATAAAAAAAAAAAATAAATAAAAAAACTGAGAAAAAAAATCGTACTTTTTTTTTAAATATTGTTACTGATTGAATATGTATAGGAAAATATAGAAGAAAGTCTTGTGGTGGCCACAACATACTAGTTCACATTTGTTTTATTTCTCAATGAAAAAAATAAATATCCAATATTCTATTCAGCGACGTAATGGTTAATCTGCAACGCTTGTCTGGCAAATGTCTACCACACCTCATAACGCTAAAATAAATATGGAAATTTTTTCTTGATCAAGTATATTTACTGAAACTTACCTGTGAAACGTAACCTTCTTAGATGGTCTATTGTTGCAACCATAGGCTGCACAAGCCATTTTTCACGATTTATAGCCTCCTTTACAATTAATATAGAATAATACCAATACGATTGTATGAAAAACGCATTGATGTTTTGCTTATACCAATGTGGCGGCTCGGTTACAGTTGAGACTTCACTTTTAGAACCGCCTTGCCCGGTCTAAGTATTTCCTTAGTCTGTGGTTCTGACAGCAGAAGTGCGTTGGAAAAAAAAAATATGCGAGGATCGCACATCCAGAAATGTGCGTTCTAAAAAATTCATTGTTCAGAGTTTGCGTTCCTTTATTATCAATACTGTGTAAAAAATTTCATTACAACAATTATTATATGTTAAAATTTTATCTTTACTAATATAAGGGGATAAAGCTGTTAGAGTGCAAAAATTTATAGGAGAAAAATAAACTAAAGTACCACAAAGTTCTTTTTTTAATGTGGCTTTTTCTTTTTCTTCTATTTCTTAACTCTCTCTCTTATTTTTATTTATTTTTTTTTTCTTTTGGTGGTTCAAATTATTTTGATAAGTTTGTTTATTTAAAAAATGTTTTCATCTGCAGAAGTAAGATTACTTATTAGAAAATGTAATTCAATTCAAATCTATATATATAGCAATTACAATTATATATTTTTTTATTATTTGTGTTAACCTACTTGTTTCATAATATAAATTTTCGCTTAATTTATTAATAAAATCTACAATATATTAAGATATCTGTTAAGTAATAAATAAAATTCAACATGGAAATAAGATGTAGAAATGAAATGTTTTGCCCACAATACGAGTAAATTATAAGTAGATTATTTTGAAGCAAAATTAAATTAATTTTTCAAACTCCTTATATTCAAATCAACACTATTATAAAACTATTTAACTGATTTAATCATTTTATTTTATTCACAAATAGCTGGTAAACTGAATTTAAATTTAGTTTATTATTATTATTATTTATTTATTTATGTTATATATTGAAACTAAACATGATAGAAATCTGAAATAGTATTATTTTAACTTTATATGAAATTTCATTTTATGCGTAGCATAAATGCACTTTTAGAATTAATAATATTATTCTTTAAACATCTCCTATTGGGAGCTTCATTACTCCAAAACTGACTTTTTAAAAAAATCTGAAAATTTGTTAATTCGAACCTCTCTCTATCTGTGCTTAATAAATATATTATAAATAAATACTGCGTTTTTACTTAGAAGATTTTATACATTTTTATTTAAAAAGTAATATGTTTTTCATAAAATTAAGAATACAAAGATTTTCGAAATATATTGAATACACAAGGAAAATAATTTTTACATAAACAAAATACAGACTAATATAGGTAATTATTATAGTTCAAAAAATATTTAGCCTTAAATAATCTATATATATAAAAGAGTAAACTCACTGATTCACTCATTCACTGACTGATTCACTGACTCAACACGGTTGTGGCAATCCTATGGGAGATAGAGTCACAATTTTTGGTGAGCAGGTTGATTATAGGACCCTGACGCTCACTAAGACGGGATTTTGCGAAATACCCCCCCGTCCCCCCCCCGGAGGGGCAGAAGGCAAAAACCACCTTTATAAGCATAACTCGGCTCCAAATTGCTTCACGGTGAAGAAATTGCAGATGGGGAAACTAGACTTGAATACAAAAAAAAACATTTTCTGCGATTTTGGAATTTTGGATTTTTAAGGAGGGTAGGGGGTAAAAATGAGATTTTCGAGGGCGCATAAGGCAAAAACACATTTATAAGTATAACTCGGCACCAAATTACTTCACAGTGAAGAAATTGCAGATGGGGAGACTGGAATTGAATACGAAAAAATCATTTTCTGCAATTTTGGAATTTTTGATTTTTAAGGGGGGGAAGGGGGTGAAAATGATTTTCGGAGGTGCAGAAGGCAAAAACAACTTTATAAGCATAACTCGGCTCCAAATTGCTTCACGAAGAAGAAATTGCAGATGGAGAGACTAGACTTGAATACAAAAAAAATTATTTTCTGCGATTTTGGAATTTTGGATTTTTAAGGGGGAAAAGGGGTGAAAATGATTTTTGGAGGCGCAGGAGGCAAAAACACCTTTATAAGCATAACTCGGCTCCAAATTACTTCACGATGAAAAAATTGCAGATGGGGAGACTAGACTTGAATACAAAAAAATCATTTTCTGCGATTTTGGAATTTTGGATTTTTAAGGGGGAGAGGGGGGTAAAAAGAATTTTCGGGGGGAAATTTAGCAATATATGGATTTTCGAGTAAAATTCTAGCAGCAATAGCTCAAAGATATATATATATATATATAAAGCCAAACGTCTTCTTGAAGTTATTTGCAAAAATTGATTTTTTCCGATTTTCGATTTTAGGGGGGGAGTTACGAAGGGGCAAATTTGACCCCCTTTCCCCTTTTAGCACTAAATTCGTCCGTAGAAATCTATAGGAGCTGAGGTCACAAATTTTAGTGTGTGGCTTATTTACGTGTGTCCAAAACCCATTGTAACGATATTTTGTAAAAGCCCCCCCCCTTTACCCCTTTGGGGGCATGGTGGGGAATAAAAGAGTAAAATCACTGATTCAGAGATTCAACACAGCCGTAGCAATTCTATGGAGAGATATACTCGTATATTTTGGTGAGCACATTGGTTTTAGGACTCTGACGCCCATTAAGGCGGGATTTTGCAAAATATCCCACCGCTCCCCCTGGGGGGGGGGGCAAAAGGCAAAACCTCCCTTATAAGCATAATTCGGCTCCAAATAGCTTCACGGTGAAGAAATTGCAAAGAGAGGGACTAGAATTGAGTGCAAAAAAAAAAAAAAAGCATTTCCTGCGATTTGCGTTTTGGATTTTTAAGAGGGGGGAGGGGGTAAAAACTATCTTCGGAGGCAAATTTAGCAAAATACGGGTTTTCGAGTAAAACTGTTCCAATAACAGCACAAAGATATAGAAAATCGCCAAGAGTCTTCTTGAGGATATTTCCAAAACATCATGTTTGGTTTTTTGTGATATTCGATTTTTTTTGGGGGGGGAGTTACGAGGGGGCAAATTCGAGCCCCTCTTTTAGCGCTAAATTCATCCGGGGAAATCTATAGAACCTGAGGTTACAAATTTTAGTGAGTGGCTTAATTACGTGTGTCTGACACCCAATGTAATGGGGTTTTGCGAAAGTCCCCCTTTTCCCCTTGGGGGGGGGGGCAATATAAACCCGTTTTCAAGTATAACTTTGCTTCACATTACCTCAGTAAGATTAATTTGTATATGTGGGTTGTTTATGCTTTTCCAACACGCACAGTAAAGGGATTTTACAAATTTTCACCCTTCCCCCCTTCAAAGGCGGGAAGAGAGGCAAAAAATGCTTTTAAGAGTAACTCTGCTCCAAATTATTTCATAATAACGAGTTTTTGATATGTCGATTGGTTATGCGTACTCAAGACACACACTACTAAGGGATTTTGTAAAATTCCACCTTATTCCCCTTGGGTGTGAGGTGAGGCAAAATCGTGTTTTCATGCGTAACTCTGCTCCCAACTATCATGATGATTTTTTATGTGCGGGCTGGTTATGCGTTCCCAACATGCACTGTAAGGGGAATTTTGTGAACTTTTCCTTTTCCTACCTTTAAAAGCGGGGGGGGGCAAAAACACGTTTTAAAGAGTAACTCTGTTCCAAATTATCTCAGAAAAGCGATTTTTTGATAGGTTGATTGGTTATGCGTACTCAATACAAACTACAAAGGTATTATTTGGAATTCCGTGCTATCACCTCCTTGAGGGTTGGGGGTTATTTAAAACATGTTTTCATGCTTAACTGTTCCAAACTATCGTAGAATGGCAATTTTTCATGCGTGGACTGCTTATGCGTATTCAACACACTACAAATTGATTTTGTGATTTTTTTTGTGATTTTTCACTACAAATTGATTTTGTGAAACTTCACCCTACCTCCCCTTAGCGGGGGGGGGGACATGCATGCAGTTAAGAGCGGGCTGGGGGGAGGGGCTAAAAAACAATTCTTAAAACATAACTTTGCTTCAAATAATCTTAGAATCCCGATTTTTTAATATGTGGGCTAGGTATGTATATGCAACATGCACTATAAAGGGATTTTGTGAAGTGTGGCGAGTGAGAAAACTGCTATCGAAGGTATCGAGAACTTTAACTTAGATTTTGACTGATTTCAATGATTTTATTATTATTATTATTATTATTATTAATGATATGGTATTTTGAGACTTCATTTCAATATAATGACCAGCGAAGCGGGCAAAGCCTGCTAGTAAGTAATAAAAAGCATTAAAAAATTGCATTAAACATTTTCGATTTTTTTTTTTTTTTTTTTTTTTTTTGTGTGTGTGTGTGTAACATTCTGAAAACCAATAATGTTCAAAAACTTTTCATTTGAAATATTTAATATATATATAAAGAGTGAGTAAATAAACTATATGTAACTTCAGTTTAACAGTTACTTTGAAAAAAAAAAAAATCGAATGTATAAATTACATATTTTTTAAACAATGACCATTTTAAAAGAAAGAGTTTTTCTGATTTTCCGAAAATGTTTAATATGTGTCTAATTCAGAGAGGGAGGAAAAATTAAACAAAATGGCAATCCGATTTTTTTTTTTTTTTTACTTTATATCAAGTTTTATTTTATTCATAACATAAAAGCACCTTTAGAATTATTATTTGTTTTAACTATTCCCATATTGGAAATATCATCTTACTCCAAAATCAACTTTGTTAAAAATATGAAAGGTTGTTAATTTGAACCCCTATCTATGATTAATAAATAAATTCTAACTGAATATAATGCGTATTTGTTTAAAAAATTTTATGTTTTTTTTAATTATTATTATTATTATGTTGAATACACCTAGAAATAATCTTCTTCAACCAACAAAATACAGAATACTAGTACATAATTATTGCAATTGAAAAATATTTATCCTTAATAAGTAATAAAAATCATTAAAAGAAATTGCATAAAACATTTGCATTTTTTGAAAATAACATTCCGAAAAACAGTAAAATTCAAGAACTTTTCAGCAAAAATACTTTTAAAAAATAATGTAATTTCAGTTTAAAAGCTATTAAAACAAAGGAAAAAAAGAAATTGAATGAATAAAGTACACATTTTTTAAACAATAATCATTTAAAAAGGAAAATTTTTTCTGATTTTCCGATAATGCTTAATTTGTGCTATAAATGGCGAATTTTTTTTTTTTTTTTTTTGAAAAACTATTGAACTATTAGTTAAAACTATTATAATTATATATAAGCATATATCTACATTGCACAGTTGGAAAATCACATTTTCATGTTATCACTTCAGTTAGGATTAAAATGTAGCATTCTGTTCGGTTACTTTTTAATTTTGAAAAGCTTATTCTTTTATATTATTATTAAAAATTTCTTTAATTATATAGGTCTGCTTTTTCAAAAATAATATTGGGGAGAGGGAGGATAAACTAATCTCACAATAGCAATTTATATATTGATAAACTGATCTTTCCCAAAAAATCATTCACGAGAACTGAAGAAAATAGGGACGAGTCATCATTATAACGACTGCATGAAGGAGTCGTTATCATAAAGACTGAAACAAACCGGATCTTCACCGCAAATTTCTGTCACTGAGAGGGGAGAATAGCAAAAGGTCGGAATGTCACGTCACGTGATCAAAATAACGACTTTGACAGTCGGAATTGTGATATAGTCGGATCGGAGAATAGACCCCCTGGTCCGGAATTTTCCTACTCCGGAAAAAAACACTAGAAACATCTTTATTTTCATGACGATGCACATGTCTATGAATTTTTCTTCAATAACAAATGACATTGACTATATTAAAATAATACCTCAATAGTTTAATAAATAAAACTAGTGGATCTGTAGATCAGGAGCCTCAACGTACTATTTGCATCAGACATTATTCAATAGGTCATTTTTATTTATTCCTTATTATATAATGTATATTGATTCGATCGACTTGTTACCATAATCAGATACATTCCTGAGGGGACTGCCGCCCCCTTAGCCTCCCCCGCCGTATCTCTCTTTGTATACCTATCTGTATATTATATATATGTATTCTTAATAAACGACGGTCTTGTATTATTTCCTTGAAATTCATAAATGCATTCTTTCATGCAAGAAAAAAAAAATAATTGCATAGCATATCGGAAATCTTTTGCGTAACCCTGTAAACTAATTACCAATTATATGCCCACAATTTTCAGCAGAAAAACATGCTTTTAAAATTCTAATAAAACTTCATTATATTTAATTGGGTGTAACCATGTTAAAATGCACTTTTAAGAATACCGACTATAGACCGTAATAGTACGAAATTCTTTTATGTATCCCGGAAATGTAGCCACAGTAATTATAAACGCCAATAATAAGGATACACATAATTAATTATAACTCATTAATTTTTCAAACTAATTTGACATCATTTGGATGATTACAGTATTTCCTTAGAATTAATTTGTGTGGTCCCATAAATTATTTAGTCTATACATACCCTTTTTTAAGATTAAACATGATTTTAAGCATCTTTATAATGTATGTTAATTCTATTAAGTTCAATGCAGCATAAACGTATTAAAGTGCGTGCTTAGCTAAAAATTTGTCCATAGGTTCTAATGTTATGAAACTCTTTTATGTGTCTCTGTAAACGAACTATAAACATTGTGTACACCAGTAAAAACTATTCAGCTTATTTTGCGTTTAAAATTAATAATTGTTACAAATTTAACATTTGGACCGGGAGTCGAACCCCAGATCTTTGACTTACAAGGTCAAGGCTCTACCAATTGAGCTATCCAGGCCGACAACCGGTGGACATTACTCACTCAGACAACGTTTAGGCAGAAACATCTGGTCTATCATGTAGATAGCTCGACAGAAATAAGTCGCAGGTAAAGGAAAACACCATTAAACAATGTGAGAAAGAAATACAATATATTAAAATCACACAATCAACTGATTGGGAAGAAAATCATATTTACTGAAATTTTTTTTTTCCGACTGAGTGTAAATAATGCCTGGACCGGGAGTCGAACCCCAGATCATTGACTTACAAGGTCATGATAGACCAGATGTTTCTGCCTAAAGGTTGTCTGAGTGAGTAATGTCCACCGGTTGTCGGGCCTAGATAGCTGAATTGGTAGAGCCTTGACCTTGTAAGTCAATGATCTGGGTTTCGCCTCCCGGTCCAGGCATTATTTTCACTCAGTCGGAAAAATAAATTTCAATAAATATGATTTTCTTCCCAATCAGTTAATTGTGTGATTTTTAATATATTAAATTTAACATCGTTTGGATGACTACGTGACATTGTCAGAACACTTTTGTAAGGTCCTGTACATTAATTCGAAAGCTTAAGAGCGCATATTTTCTTCAAATAACATAAGTTTAAGCATCTTACTCACATACACTAGTTTAATTACTTGATTGCAAAGTAATGATGTTAAAATGCGTTTAAACGAAATTCACCCCATACGCCGTAATGTTAAGTATTTTGGCGTGTCCCTGTACACAATCCATAAAAAGTAGAGACAGAAAAAATTATATAGCTATTTCTATACCCAGTCTGAATGTGTGTTCAATTTGCAAGCCAATCGGAGAATTTTTTCGGTCGCTATTGCAGTACATACATATTCTGCCCATAGGCCGTAATGATAAGAAACAATTTTGTGTGTCCTTTTGCACGAACTACAAATGGAATACACACCCAAAACTATACAACAAAAATTCTGTGTGGTTCATAAATATGTGTACCAAATTGCAAGTCAATAGCGTGACTTTTACGGCCGCTATCGCCGGTACATACAAATTCTTCCCATAGGCCGTAATGATAAAAAAAAAACTTTGCGGTGTCCGTGCATGGGCGGACTAGCTCAATTTGGCCCACCCGGCTACAAGATATTTTGGCCCACTCGCTCCATAAGGGACTTCAGTGATGTCCCATCAGCGAGGGAAAGTGTATACCCCTGAAACCCAAGATATTTTAAAGACACAATGTTTACTTAAATTTTACTTAACTTGTCACATTAATGTAAGTATACATTTGTATATATATATTTATATTATCTAAACTTTTCAATGCAGTACTTCAAGAAGTTCAAAAAAATTAAACTGGAAAGAGAAAGGCATAAAATGTGCTTGAGTGCTTTTAAATCATTTGAGATTTGCGAATGATAATTTTCTGCTTGCTTCCTCATTTGAGGATTTACGAGAATTGCTTCAGGGATTAAACAAAGGAAGCAAGCTCGTTGGACTGAAAATGAACCTCAGTAAGACGAAGACGAAAGTTATATCAGATTCCTTTGTTTCCCCACTGAATATATAGTAATCGAATGACTGGGGCGTAGAAATGGGTGGGGTCATGGAATTTAAAGTCCTACCCATTGGATTTTGCATAGTTTCTAAATTCTACCCATTGGTCCCATGGACTCAAAGCCCTACCCATTGGATTCCTTTTAATGCTGTATGAAAGAAGTATTCTTTTAAAAATATTTACTTACATGCAATTTTTTGTAACTGATATTGATAATGAGTAAATGTTAATTATACTTAATTATTAATTGATTTTCTTGAAAATAATTTTTATCCAGTTTGAAATTAAATTGTTGAACAAAATATTGATGTTATTTTAAATATATTCCCAATATTATTAATTTCCAGGCAATCAAATAAACACAAAACATGAAAAAGATATCTTAATTTATTTAATTTCATATGTACTAAAAATATTTTTATTATTATTAAATAAAATGAAGCAGAACTTGAGCTTTGCAAGAAAAAAAATCAACATTTCAGCGAACGATTTATTTGCGCCAAGAAAAGCGCGATAAATAGTAAATTGTTTACCAGTTGTTCAAGCAATTTTTGCAACAATAATTACAACCCTCTTTTCTCCTTTCATCCAAAGAGTTGGGTCAAATATTGCCCCAAAAGTTGTTTGTTCGAAAAATCGCCTAATGCCTAATCTGATACTGGCTTAAGTAAAAGTTAAGGATGAAGATTTCTTTTTTTTAAAATAACTAGGATCTATATAAGGTTAGTTAATTTATTATAAAATAATTTTATATTTTTAATTATGTAAATTAGTCATATTGATTACACTGGTCTACAGTGGTTCAGTAACAACGGTCAAATTATTATTATTATTATTAATTCCAATTTTTATTTAAATATCTGCAAGTAAAAAAGTCCCACCACGTCGCATTTTTCTGTTAGAGTATCAGAAAATGGAAATTTTCACGATTTTTTATCATTTTCGCAGTATCACACGCAGTAACCCTTCCTGCTGGCAACCATGTTTGTTCCATTTTTTTTTGTTAAACTATCAGAAAATGGCAAATTTCGCTATTTTTTTTTAATGATTTTTACAATACAGTCGACAGCAAAAGTATCCGAGCACTAGCCAATAATTCCGATATCAAAAAAGTACATTTAATACTATTTTGTTTAATAAATCCTTGTTGAATCATGTTCTTAGACTGACTAAGAACATGACTCGACAAGGATTATTGCTAGTGCTCAGATACTTTTGCTGCCGACTGTATCACACATGGTAACGTTTTGTGCTATTAACACTGCCTCCTGGCCATCCTCTCTGCTGGCAATCCCTGTTTGGCAACCCTGTATTCGTACCTTATCTGTTTTTTTTTTTTTTTTTTTTTTTTTTTTTTTTCTGGTTAACAGATATTCTTTGTTAAGTATGATTGTGCTGTTTTAGAGTTAAAGTTTCATGTTCAAAATGGCAAGTTTTCAGTGTAAAACTTGTAAAACCGTACCAGATAAGTTTTACTGTATTTGTGAACTATTCATTTAAAATCACAAGGTAGACATTTAACACAAGATGTAAAAAGGCCTACTTTTTTGTATTTTGGTTTTAAAATAACAAATAATAACAATTCAATCAATTAGTGTATTTTTCAAGTTTTTATGTTCTACGTAGTCTACAATATGTATATTATCTACATATTAACAGTATTCCATGCTAAATTAATAATATTGATAGTAATAATGCATGTCTTCTAAAAACTTTTGTACATTGCTTCCAGTACAGATTAAATAATCATACCAAAAAAAAAAAAAAAAAAAAACTGTACGTGTTACAGATTTTTCACGATTATCTTTTAATTCTGCACTACAAAATTAGTTGAAAATAGTTAATTTCATTTCTGTTGGATGTGCATTCCAGGGATGTCTCGGATCACAAACACCCCTGATCACTGAGAAAAATGAATTATGTTTTAATTTCCGATTTTCACAATATCTAAAAGACTAATAGTTCTTCAGTGTAATTTTTTTTTAAATAAATAAAATTCTGGTTTTCACAGCTGCCAACCTTTGAGAATCAAAATTAGGGAGATTTTGTATATGACATAATTTACGCTGTAAATAGAATATTAATAGCCTAGTAATTGTTGGAAAGAGAAGGATCAAATAAAAGGAATATTTTGCCGTAGGTAGAGGCTTTCATTTTATTGCAAATAATATGAGAAAAAAAATTAAACACTGAATTTAATATTCTACTAGATTATATTAAATTCTAACAATACTGAAATTATACACATACATATGTACATTGATTTGGGAAAATTTTTCCTAACTGAAAAATAAGGAATCATTTTTAAAATACATTTTAAAAAGGCAAAATTGTTCAGAATTTTAAGGGAATAATAACTTTTATCATGAAATTTGAAAAATCATGTCTATGAATTCTTAATTCCATTCCATTTTAAATTAAATAAATACACATTACTTACAAATGTATATGTAAGTATGTAATTCAAATTTCGTTGCGATATTTCTTTGAAATTCCATGTTGTTTACTTTTACCCATTATATTATTTTGTGAAAAATAAGGGAAATACTCGTCAACCATAATTTTTTTTTGTATAAATTTGATGAATTTATTAAAACACGGTTGCCACGCTACCGGGAAAAGTCAGGGAATTTGTATTTTTTAGCCAGAATCTGGAAAAGGCAGGGAATTTCATGCAATGATTGCCAAAAAAAAAAAAAAAAACAAAAAACGAATTTTTCCTCCACTGTAGAGTTATTTTTCTTGCTTTTTTTCTTAGCTTCCACCATTTTTTAAAAACAAGACCTCATAGAAAGACCCCACATGGAGGGCAATCTGTCCTTAGGTCAAAGTAATATGTAACTTTTGTGTTTTCAAGTGGTACCATAATTACTTTGCTCTCAATACAACCAATGCACAATATATGGCTAGACTGGAATTTTCTTAGAACACGTCAGGAAAACCTGGAAACAGGGGCGCACCGACCCGGTGTGCAAAGTGTGCGGTGCACACAAACGCCAGGTTAAAAAAAGCGCCAGCCGAGGATAGATTATTTGAAAATATATATATATATATATATATTCAAGGTCTGTCCCGAAAGTAATGCTCCCATTTTTATTTTAAGAAATTTATTGAACCGATTCGTACAATTACTCAATATTCTTCGAAATGCATCCCTCTTGCTTCAGCCCAACTATTCCAACGCGATTTCCATACTTTATATGCGTCCAGGAAGTACGTCACAGGGATATATTTTAGTAACCTAGTTGTAGCCACTTTGATATTCTCCAGGGCCCCCAAATGCTGTCCTTTGAAGTCAGGCGGGGACAAATCAGGACTGTAAGGCGGCTGGGGGAGCGTTCAGATTCCGGCCTTGGTCAGGTAGTAGGTCCTCATAAAGGTGGTGTGGCTAGGAGCATTGTAATGGTGCAGCTTCCAGGAATTCTTGATCTCGTGTCTGACGCGGTTGATCCGTTGCTTTAGCCTTTTCAGTACTTCAACGTAGAATTTGGCGTTGAGTGTTGGGCCAGGTGGAACAAATTCAAAATGGACCACTCCCTTGGAATCGAAAAAAACAATGAGCATCGCTTTGACCTGCGATTTGCTCATTCTTGCTTTTGTCTTTTTTGGGCGTGGGGACGACGACGTCGTGTGCCACTCTGCACTCTGTCTTTTTGTTTCTGGGTCACAGGCCCTGACTAATGGCAGGGCATACGGGGCAAATGCCCTGGGCCCCCCTTCTGGAAGGGGCCCCCCTACAGGCGTATGCAGAAATTCTGCAACCTAAAGAGCTCTTATGCCACTGCAAGGGGGCCCCCCAGAATAGGCTTGCCCCGGGGCTCCAGGTAGTCTAAGTCGGGCCCTGCTGGGTCATACAAGAAGATCCAAGTTTCGTCACCACTTACCACATTGTCCAAGAACGTCGGATCGTCCTCACAATACTGTAACAATTCTGCTCGAGAGATTTCTCCAGCTTGATTTTGACCGAGCACTCATGCAACTGTTCATTGAAATAGGCACTGTGACTCTGCATGAGCTCGAAGCCGACTGGTGCTGGTGGCGTTGTGTTTTCAAGATTCCACCCACCCTTCCGTGCAACCGACAATTGTGTGCGACGGATAGTCGTGGCAGAAGAAAATGAGGCGCATTACTTTCGGGACTGACCTTATTTTTATATACATAGAAATGAGACGTCTTGAAAACTGCATTGGCAAAACTTGAGTTCGGAAACAGCTTTGGAGGTTCATTGCGAAAGGGAGAGTTAAAAGTGGATTAACTTAGTGAGGATGCACCTACCCTCAGCAAAATTTTCTTTGTCTTTTTTAACATATCAAAGGATCCCTTTGATACTTAAATGTGCACCTTAATCTCTTCCTTCTCTCTCTTTTACCGAAAAAAGACCATTGAGGCGAAAAAAAGACAACGTAATTCGATTTCAAAATTGAAATTTAATAGATCCAGGAATTTTATTTAGTTGGTTGGTTGGATGGGTTTAACGTCACACTAGTGCTGCACAATGGGTAATTGGCAATGTCCTGATACATGCCATGGTAACTTTCATACTCTTCAGAGGGGATGGCTCCTCCCACTTCGGTGACCACCAAAGGTATAATTTGGATGGGGACATGGGGGACATTGCGTCTACGGCGTGTTTTAAGTGTACGAGATACCATTAGTGTACACGATGGTCATGGTCGTTGGTCGACTCGAGTTCGAACCCGCAATCTTCCTATTCCTTGGAGCTCTACCAACCTACTCGTTTTCCCTATTTGCTTGTGTGAGGCATTTTTTTGGAGCTCTCATTGTTTTCTTAATTTTTTCAAGTTTTACTCAATAAGTTTGCTTAAGTCTTATATCTTCAGATAAAGCTTCTTGTGGTGCATCGTTTCGTGTATGTTTTCCTTCTGTGCGACGAGTATTGCTTGAATTATCAAGTAATTTCTGAAGTCTGCACGCGTGTTTTTTAAATTAAGCCTACAAGACGTGGCCATTTTGTTACTGTGTTTCAAGTTTTCTTCAAATTTCTGATAGCTTTACCATATTTCAAGTGTGTATTTAAGTTATTTTTTATTCCATAAGTTCCGGCTATACACTGTTAAAAAAATGCAGAAAAAATACAGAAATTCTCTGTAATTTCAGAAAAAAAGTCGTAAAATACGTTTTGTCTACGTAATTTTTCCGTAATTTACGCCTTTTTTTCTGAAATTACAGAGAATTTCTGTATTTTTTCTGCATTTTTTTAACAGTGTATAGTTACATTATTATATATATGTGTTGCTGCATAAATTAGTTATATTACAAGTGTACAATAAGTTTTTGTATGTTGTTATTGAAATTTCAAGGCAGGTGCCATATTGTTTATTTATAAATTTAGTTTATATTTATTGTACGGTCAATTGGTTGATTAATCGATTAAGCTATTTGTCAAATTGACTTTTAATTCACTTAGTTGTTGTTGATCGTTTATATAGATTATTTTACGTTGGATTAATATCAGAAGTATATAAAACTTAGTCTATGAATTTTAATAGGAGAGTAGCTCTCTACAGGCCTCGCAGTGTTCCTAAAATTGCACTCCCATTTTATTATATTTACACCACTATCGTAACTAAAAACATTTTCTTATATGTTTTGATGCTCAAACATGTCTAAACACTAAGCAAAAAAGTACTATTTTACCATAGTGGTGCGAGTATAATTAAATGAGTGTAAAATTTTAGGAACACTGCGAGGCCTGTCTCTAGTATCAAGCTCCCTAACATTTGCCTTGTGAACTGCGTTAGCAAGATTTATAATTCATATTTAAGTGAAACACATAGCAGTGTTACATATGAGCTGAAAGTTTTCAATCTCAGTTGCTTATCTTTTGGTATTCTTACGTAAAATTCGCTATCGAATTTCAATTAACTTTATCATAAGATGGCAGATACTTCAGGGATTGATATAGAATTTAAAACAGAGTTGCTTATAAATGTTAAAGATCATCGTGATAATATTTTGAACAGGTTGAGAGAGCGTGAAGGTCAGAAGGTGACTAAGGATCTCTTTGAGGCGATTGCAAGGATTACTATGAATATTTTTGTGGGATGTGCTAAATCGGAGTTTAAATTGGAACGCCTTAAGGATAATTTCGAACAGTTGGAGAAAAGCCATAAAACTGAAGTGAAGAAAAATGAGGAGATTACGATTAGGCTTAAGGAGATAGATTCATATGCAAAAATGGCTTTGAATATTAGTGAAGACAAGACAGAGGATCATGTGGTAATTATTATCCCTAAACAAGAAATAGACAGATTAGCTTTAATATAAAAAATTAATACAATTGGTAGGATAAATGATATTGCTAAACCAACGGATGTTCTTATAAATAGAGAAGGTAAGATAATTATAAAGATGAACGAGAGGGAGTCGGCAACTAAATTAGTTGAGGTTTTGAATGAAGATACTGATCTGTCAAATGATGTAACAACAAAATTAGGTAAAGAGAGGAATAATAGGCTAATTCTGTTTAATGTGAACACCGATATAGATGAACAAAACTTAAAAAATGAGTTAAAATTGGTTAAAGGATTGGAGAATAAAGAAATAGATGTTGTGAAACATTTCAAGGGAAATCAAGGAGAGAATTGGATCATAGACTGATCGATCGACTAAATCTGTGTTATTAGCTATGGGTAAAATCATAATAGGTTATAGTAGAGTTTTTGTAAAGGAATATATATCGATATACAGGTGTTTTAATTGCCAAGGATATGGACATCAATCATTTCGTTGCAATTTGCCTAGAAAATGCTCTAAATGTGCTGGAGATCATGATCAAAAAGCATGTAATGTAGAATATGAGAGATGTGTAAATTGCAAGGATAACTCAGATCATCCGTCTTATTCTAAAACATGTCCATCATACATGGAATATAAAGAGAGACAATTCGTTCAAAAACCAGTTAAAAGACTATGAAGAGCCCTTTGGACACTTCTGGTGGTGTGGAAGACTTTAATGGTCTTAAATTTTTGCAAATAAACTTGAACTTTTGTAAGGCTGCTAGCTTTGCTATCGAGGCATTTATTCTAAAGAACAACATAGATATTGTTCTAATTCTGGACCCTTATATCTTCAATGACAATTTAATTTATATTAGTAGTTTATGGAAAACTTTTCTATCAGTTAAAAAGAACACTGGTGTTATCATCGTCAATCAAGGAATTATGTGTAATAAATTGTTAGCGTTGGAAAATATAGTAAGTATTGCTACAAACCTTGGAAATTTAGTAATCTTATCAATGTACATTTCTCCATCTACAGACCTTACTGATAATTTGAATCAAATTCCGGTTGAACTATTGGACCATAACTTACTGTTGATTGGTGGGGATTTTAATGCCAAACATAGAAACTGGGGTTATTCCCGTAATGACAATAGGGGCGATGATATGGCTACTTTCTGTTTAGTACAGGACCTCTTAATTGTTAAAATATTGATCAACCTCCTACTTTTGATTGTGCAGGTAAATTTGGTTACCCGGATTTAACAATTACCTCATTTGACTTATACGAATATGCATCAAATTGGACAGTGCATGATACGGAGAGTAATTCTGATCATAAATTTATTAGTTATTTGTTTGGCATAAAATTAAAAACTCTTAAAATTAACAGATATGCAACAAAATATGTGAATTTTAAAAGGTTTAATAATGACATTAAAAGCTCATTGAGCTGTTATATTGATGGTTTTAATGACTGTAATTCGATTGTAGATTTTGATGATTGCTTATTGGACTTTTATATTAATTTACATAGTATTTGTAAGAAAAACTTTAAATACAGAAAAAATAAGATTAATTTTAATCTTAGTTGGTGGAATGGTGAACTGCATTCTATGAGAAATAAGCTAAAAGCTTTAAATAGGAGATATAAAAGAAATAATAATCAAAATTTAAAAATTGAAATTAGTCGTGTTACAAACTTAAAATCAAGAGTTCTAAATTGAATTCCTGGCGTCGTTTTTGTTCTGGTAGTGTTGAAAATTTTGGTTCTCTATTCTCTGTATTTAAAGCAAAAAGTAAAAATAATATTAGCTGTAATTTGGATGGAATGCCTCTTTTGAGTAATATATGTGATATTCAAGATAAACTTATTAATCATCACTTTTTTGTTTCTAATAGTTTAGATGATGAAATTTTTAATGATTTAGTTTTCCCTGTTATTAGTATTAAGGAACTTAATCTATTAAATCTTTTAGTAAAAAAAAAGGCTCCAGGTTATGATAATATAGATCTTCGTATTATTAAGTTTATTTTTGATGTTCTTCCTGATCTTTTTCTAAATATTTTTAACAAATTATTAGAGCTTGGTTATTTTCCAAGAGATTGAAAAAAAGGTGTAGTTATTTTTTTCCATAAAGTAAATAAAGTTCCTTCCTCACTGGATGCCTATTGCCCAGTCTGTCTTCTTCCTATTATGAGTAAAATTATGGAGAAAATTATTGTAAATAGGCTTGTCTTTTATTTAGAATCAAATAATCTTTTTCATTGCAAGCAGTATGGTTTTAGAGAAAATAGAAACACTGTTCTTTGTTTAAAAGAGTTAATTAAGTCTATAAAAATCCGTAAAACTTGTTATAAATATACGACTGCTATTTTCTTTGATATTACTGGGGCTAGCTGCCATCTCATTATGAATGAATTGAATAATCTTGGTGTTTCTTCCTATTTAATAGCTGTGTTGAATAGTTATTTGAGAAATAGATTTGTTAAAACTTCATATACTGATTTTGTGCAGGTAAATAGAGGCTGTCCCGAAGGTTCTTGTTTGGGACCAGTACTTTGGTTGATATTGATTAATGATGCTTTCAGGATGTATGATAATACTGATTCTACTTTGATTGGTTACGCAGATGATTTTGTGTTGTTAAATTCGGGAATTTCTAGGGCTCAATTGGAGGTTGTGACAAATAACAGCATTAAAACCTTTGAAGATTATTGTAGTAATAAACAGTTAAAAATTTCGCTTGGCAAGACTAAAGCTATGGTTTTTGGGGTTGTTTTGGCTTGTCTGCCTATTTTTAAGCTTAATGAGGTTAATATTAAAGTTGTGTTGGTACATAAGTTTTTGGGTCTTAATATAGATACTAGATTTAGTTTTCTACATCATTTGGAGATTATCAGAGATGAAGTTATAGATTATGGTAGAAATATTCGAAAAATTAGTGGTTTAAATTGGGAGATGAAGGCAGAGCTGAAGAAACTTTGGTATACAACTGTTGTAAAATCTAAAATTTTGTATGCCTGTGAGGTTTGGTTTAGCTTAATTAATGCGCATGGTTTGAGGAAATTCTCTTCCTGTCAGAGGGTGTTTATTATTGGAATTATGCACTTTTATAGGTCTGTTTCAACCATGGCTATATGTAATATTACTGGTATCCCTCCCATTGACTTGGAAGCCTCTAGGTTAAATAATAAATATAGGTGCAAATATGATGGTTTGGTAGATATTTTGGCATTCAGGACTTTGAAGATAAAGCTTTTAGATACAATACTGATCCTACGGCCCCATTCAACAGTTTTAAAATTTTTCATTACTATATTCCCTTTCATAAGTGTCCGAATATCTTTACTGACGGTAGTAAGAATGAGTATGGTGCCGGTTGTGCATGGGTGGCAGTTTTGAATGGTATTATTGTTGATAAGGGTTTATATAGGCTCTCTGAGTTCAATTCTGTTTTTCAGGCTGAAGGGATGGCTATCCTAAAATCTTTAGAATAAGGTAGCAATAATCTTTATAAGAGGATTGTAATTTATACAGACAGCTTATCTAATCTCTTTGCTCTTGATGATCTTTACCCTAAGTCAACAATTGTTTCTAATATTCTGAAAATTATAAACTCTTTTCTTGGTAAAATCACTTTGTGTTGGATTAAAGGCCGCTCGGGCAATACTGGTAATGAGCTGGCAGATTCTTTTGCCAAAAACACTATTAATTTGGGTGTCAACATTAATATTCCTTTCCCTACTTCATTTCTGAATAAAATTCCGATCAATGATACTCTGAATATTTGGCAGAATATCTGGAATACTTCAACTAAAGGCAGAATCACTTTTGAAATTTTCCCAGAGGTGTCTTTTGATATAAAAATCAAGTCTTGCTTTATTTTGTAACTGGTCATGGTTCTTATCCTACTTTATTTAAAATCAATAAAAGGTCCGATTCTGACTGCCCCTCTGGTGTTCTTGGTGATCCTCTCCATTTTCTCTCAGTTAAATGTTCCTTCAGTAATATGTATATTAAGAGATACATTAGTGAAAGCCTACATAATTGCTTTAAAAGAATTGATAATTGTAATTATTTAATTAAACAAGTAAAGAGTATTTATAATCATTTAAATAAAAAAATTTCATTTATTTCTTATGTTTTTTAGCATTTTAATCTATTGTAGTAGGCTTATTTTTTTTATGTTTTGTTTATATATAACAGCCTGTTTTAATATATATATAAATATTTTTACATAGGTGTAGGAAATAGAATGTTCAGTATTATGTTATTGTATATATCTGCTTCTCAATTTGTGTATTATTTATTGTGCATAAAGACTGTATTAATTAGTGTATTGTTAACATGTTGAATTGTTTGAATCTTGAAAATTTATTTAATGTTGTTAATGAGAACTTATATAATGTAGTCATGAATTACTGTTTTAATTATTTTGGATATAATTGGGGATAATTTTGGATGTAATTTGGATATAAAATATAATTTGTACTTGTTTTATTGGCCTATCTAGATGTTATGGATAGTTTCAAATTTCTTTTGCGATACTTAGTGTGTCAATTTAAGAAGATTTAATTGTGTATTTATGTTAACTATATTGTATAATCCTATGAGATTAATAGGAATTGTTTTTAATTTAGAAAGTCTTTATTTATCAACCTTAATTAATTTAGAAAATTTGGAGTGGAAGGATGATTTTTATACCAACTATGTGAAAAATACCAGAGCCGGGAATCGAACCCGGGCCTTCCGCTTGACGCGCGGATGCTCTACTACTGAGCTACCCTGGGTGATAACCAGCTAGGCATTTCTCACATAATATTCATTGGCAAGGTCACCGAGTCTGCAAACGCAGCTATATCAAGTGACATAATTATTCGTGGCACAACTCCAATAGACCACGAAATTTTAATTTAGAAAGTCTTTATTTATCAACCTTAATTAATTTAGAAAATTTGGAGTGGAAGGATGATTTTTATACCAACTATGTGAAAAATACCAGAGCCGGGAATCGAACCCGGGCCTTCCGCTTGACGCGCGGATGCTCTACTACTGAGCTACCCTGGGTGATAACCAGCTAGGCATTTCTCACATAATATTCATTGGCAAGGTCACCGAGTCTGCAAACGCAGCTATATCAAGTGACATAATTATTCGTGGCACAACTCCAATAGACCACGAAATTTTAATTTAGAAAGTCTTTATTTATCAACCTTAATTAATTTAGAAAATTTGGAGTGGAAGGATGATTTTTATACCAACTATGTGAAAAATACCAGAGCCGGGAATCGAACCCGGGCCTTCCGCTTGACGCGCGGATGCTCTACTACTGAGCTACCCTGGGTGATAACCAGCTAGGCATTTCTCACATAATATTCATATGTGAGAAATGCCTAGCTGGTTATCACCCAGGGTAGCTCAGTAGTAGAGCATCCGCGCGTCAAGCGGAAGGCCCGGGTTCGATTCCCGGCTCTGGTATTTTTCACATAGTTGGTATAAAAATCATCCTTCCACTCCAAATTTTCTAAATTAATTAAGGTTGATAAATAAAGACTTTCTAAATTAAAATTTCGTGGTCTATTGGAGTTGTGCCACGAATAATTATGTCACTTGATATAGCTGCGTTTGCAGACTCGGTGACCTTGCCAATGAATATTATGTGAGAAATGCCTAGCTGGTTATCACCCAGGGTAGCTCAGTAGTAGAGCATCCGCGCGTCAAGCGGAAGGCCCGGGTTCGATTCCCGGCTCTGGTATTTTTCACATAGTTGGTATAAAAATCATCCTTCCACTCCAAATTTTCTAAATTAATTAAGGTTGATAAATAAAGACTTTCTAAATTAAAATTTCGTGGTCTATTGGAGTTGTGCCACGAATAATTATGTCACTTGATATAGCTGCGTTTGCAGACTCGGTGACCTTGCCAATGAATATTATGTGAGAAATGCCTAGCTGGTTATCACCCAGGGTAGCTCAGTAGTAGAGCATCCGCGCGTCAAGCGGAAGGCCCGGGTTCGATTCCCGGCTCTGGTATTTTTCACATAGTTGGTATAAAAATCATCCTTCCACTCCAAATTTTCTAAATTAAAAAAAAAAAAAAAAAAGGAATTGTTTTATTCTATTGACTTTTATGGTTACTGGATTTATATCGTTATGCTTTTAAAATGTAAAGTTTCTGCTGTGAACCATGTAAAACTTCTGCGTGTAAATTCCTGTTAATTTTTTTTTTGCTGTATTTATGCTGTGTACTATGCTGCTTTTTGTACTATGTTGCTCTGTACTATGCTGATTTTCGTTTTTTTTGTTGTAGTTTGTTTCGATGGTGTAAGGGAAACGTTTTCCCGCCATCCTTGGGCCTTCGGGCCGGCCATAAACCTTCGGGTTGGTCGGTGGTTGGGGAGTTTCAGTTGAGCTCTACCAACCGGGTGACTGAAGCCCCGGAGGATTTTATTTAGAGTAGTTTTTTCCTTTTTGCAACATCGATGTAACATTAGGTTCTATTCAGGAAATGTTTCGTTTATAAAAATAATATGTCATTACAGTTTTTACTGTCTTCTCTACATTCAACAGAATAAAGCATTGGATTTCTAAAAATTTCCAATTTCCGGTATTTGACGAATTTACACGTTTCCAGAGTTCTAAAAAGTGATTCACTCAGTTTTAGAAAATATCTAATTGTAAGTGTGTGAGAAAAATTCTGTGGCAGCTCTACCTCAATAACTAATGCACAGAATTTCATACAAATATATATATAGTTGCACCTTGACATAAGTGAGTGTCTGCCAACTCTTGGTGAAATTCGTCCAAAAGTATTGCCATCCTCATTTGTAATAATTTTTAATATGGCAGTTAGGACAAAATTTCTTATAAAAGTGAACAACAAGAATTATTTTTGACAAATCTTTTTTTTAATTTAAAAGATTTATTGGTAATTGTAATGGTAAACTATTTTTTTTTTTTTTTTTTTTTTAAATGTAGAACATTACCCTTCCTGGAAGAATGGAAGTATCCCGACTCCTCCCCAGGAAGAGTAAAGTTTCAGTTTGAGTATTTTTCAAAAAAAAAGTCAATACCTTTAAAATGAATGTTTTAACAAATCTGTCATAATATAAAAAAAAGTCAACATTTCCTTTCATTTTTAACATGCTTTTATTAACTAGATACCATGTAACTGTTAATGTAATGCAACGGAATCTTGCAATTCAATTTTCTACCATTTCTGTTCATTCGATTGACCTGAAATTTTGCACACGGCTTCATAGTCTATGAAAATACTACATACAAGTGTTTTCAGGCTCCTATCACATCAGGGGCTAGGTTCTAGGGACAACCCCCCCCCCCCCCAAAAAAAAAAAAAAAATATATATATATATATAAAATATCGTATGGGGCACGGAATTTGGCCGTATTTCTATTAAGTTGCGTGGCAACAATTAATCAACTAATTTTTTATTAAAGATGCAAATATTATGGTGGGTCACTCACACGACTTTTTTCTTAACTTGCATTTTAATATTATAAAGATAGATATTTTGTGCTTTTTAGTTCACATTTCAGTAATTTTTTGTTCCCATTTAATTTTATTATGAAAGAAACAAAAATTCCTGAAAAATTGAGTTTTCTAACAAGGAAACATTCAAAAGGTGTCGTCTTAAAAAAATATTGAAAAAAAATATATATATACGTGATTTTACTCTTCATGCAACACCAGAAAGTGAAAAACTTATCAGCTGAAATGAATTACAGCAATCGTAAAAAGTTATCAAAATTAAGCATATTTGGCAAGTTCACACTGTTAGGCGATTGATTTTGAATACTTGGCGGAGAAGCAAAACACGGTTCTGTTCGTACACGGCAATCTCTGTGCTAGCAAACTTTTCACATAACAACACTAAATCGCCAAAAATGCTTACGTTTGATAATTTTTTGTGGTCTCTAATTCATTTCAGCCGATAATTTTTTTCACTTTCTGGTGTTTTGTGAAGAGTAGTATCACACACACACACACACACACACACACATATATATATATATATTTTTTTTTTCTCAATATTTTTTGAAGACAACACCTTTTGAATGGTTCCTTATAAGACACCTTTAAGTCACAAAATTTACTTTTTTGAAACTTTTTTTTAAAACTTCACCGAGAGGAAAATTGCCTACATTCATCATGGAAAATAATTTTAAGAAGTACCTTGTACTGCGTGACTTTCTATAGGAAAATATAGAAAAGAGTTTTGTTACTAGTTAACACATTATAAAATAAATAAGTAATAATTTTAAAAAATGTTTATTATTTTATTATAAAATTTACAACAAAAATTAACTCACAAGAATGTAAGGAAAGTTTATATTGTCAACCATTAATCTTTAAACATAAATTCACTTCTAATCAGACAATTCAGAATTTTTATTTTATCAACTTAGCAGTATATGTCCAAACTTTTTAATTGTTTTGGCGATTATTTTGTCCTGTCATAACCAACAGCAGCATCAGTGGAACAATCTTTTTCTAAACTTAAAATAATCAAAAAGTACTTATGCTTCACAATGACACCAGACATAATTTTAAATCTTGCAATTGTATCGATAGTATAAGATATTTTGGGTCAAATAAATATGTATTATTCCAGAATTCACAAAAACTCGAGCAAATAAAATACATTTCTCTAAATAATACCATATATATAATTTACAATATGGAAAAAACATATAGTATACTATATGGAAGAACACGTATAATTTTAGTCAATCTTGCATACAAATTACATAAAACCTTTAGCTAATGAAAATGCTCAAAATTCCTTACACTAGATTTTTTTTTCTGTTAAGTATTTTTTTATTCATATTTACCAAGTAATATTTATTATATGTTCCTACTTGTTTTATGTGCTTGTAAATTTATTTATTTATTATATAAATGTATTAAAAAAAAAAAAAAAAAATTTAAAGAACCAAGACAAATCTTGTCATTATATTGATAGTCATATATTATTAACTTGATTTTTAAGATTATTGACAATCAAAGTGAGAAAAATAGAGCTCAGTACAGGATTTTTTTTCTTATTATGCATTCTAATTTTATATACTTATAAATTTTATTTATCTATATAAGAACAAAATGTTCTCATTTATATGTGCAAATATGCTGCAATAGTACGACTAACTTTAAAATTTTTATCAGTACTGCAAAGAGTTAAACCATTTTCCTAAATGAAAGGTGTTGTTGCAGTAAAAGCAGATTTACAGTTAAAGTGCAAATAAAGACATTTCTTTCAATTTTAACGGGAGTGGGGTGGGAGCAGATTTCGCAGCGTTCCTACATTTTTATGATCATTTTATTATATTGTCACCATAATTTTCAAAAAGAAAATTTTCTTAATGTTTTTTATGCTGTAATAATACTAAAATTTTTAACATTTTCTTTGTAAAAATTGTGGTGAAAGTATAATAAAACGATCTTAAAAGTATAGGAACGCTGCGACACTGTGTGGGAGGTAATAGTCAGCCATGGAGACAGACTTGATGACATTGAGGACCAAACTTGACGAGAAGTGATAATTTAGTGTTTCCAAAGTTTAGAAGCTCTATCTTCAATAGATGTCGAGTTCTGGAATTTTCTGTATACATCAATTGGTTTCTGCTGCAGAATAACATTGAAAGTTCGCCAAATCCCGACAGAGATTATGGAAAGAGAAAAAACACTCCCAAAGAGTTCATTTCTGTTCAGACATCTGTTCTGAACGGTCGTCTCCGAGAGATTTCAGTTTAAGCAGTTTATTTATACTTATTCCTAAATCAGTGAAATTCCTGCTGTATGGTGTATTTAACGCTATTTAATGAGATTTTGTGGTATGAATATCAGTACAATGTTTTACTGGGTTATTTCGAGCATAATCCTTGAATAAAGTGCATTAGTCGACAAGAAACTGTTTCTTTACGAATTACTTCTTTCACGCAAGAAAGTCTATGTTTTGGTAAAAATATGGATAGACAGAGACGGATATTTTGGATCAATATGATATGTATAATATTTGCAAAATTTGTAATGAAATGAGAGAAAGTTTTACTAAGAATATTTTTTATGTTTCAAATATTTATTTAATGTTACTTAAAAATTAAACCCAAACAAATAGAAACTTTTACAATTACAGCTCTCATCTATGCCATCTAATGCCTCAATGCGGCATTTCTATCCCCAAATTAACACTAAATCTGCCTATTTTGTTTTCCTCTATTTGCCTTCATAATTGTACTATGTGTTTTTGAGTCTCCCTCTAGAAGATTTTCCCCTTTCTGCAAGATGTCCTTTAAAGTTTCATTTTATTTGTTACATTTCTTTTTCTCTTAGATATTGAATAAACTTAAGGTGCAAGATTCAGTTGACTTGCAGAATGATAACTATTTTTAAAATAAACACACACACACAAAAAAAAAGGGTAATATAGGGCGCCAACTGAAACACACAGGCACCTGACAGTGAAGGCGTGCCTCTGCCTGGAAAAGTCAGGCAATTTCATTCTGCTGTTTGAGTGGCAACCCTGTTGAAATTTTCATTAAATGGAAGTTTGAACTCATTTGAGCAAAAAGTGCAGGATATCCCGAGTTTCAAATTTTTAATATTTTCAACCAAGTTGTTTTTTTAAATCCTTAATTTACAAATGTCTGCAGAAAGGCAAAAGATAGTTTGAAAAAGGTGAACAATTTCACTTGAAACTAAAGTACAAATTTTGAACCTACTATAGAAAGAGACGAGAGTGGGAAATAGACAAAAAGTCTGAAAGTATCAGCAAAACTGAAAGATAATTTAATTTTAGTAATAAAAGAAGAAGCAGATACACAAAATCATATTTTCTATAAGCAAAAATGGAGAATATATAAAAATAAGTAGTTTAGAAACAGTCAAAAGAATGAAAATTGAACAAAATAAGAATATTTAGAACAAAAAACCTGAAAATTGTTTTAAAACAAATTAAAAGTCAAATTCCTACAAAACTCTGAAAAATCTCATCCCTGATAGAAAGGAGAAAAATTATCAGTTGTTGCAAAGGTAGAGAACTTGAATGAGGCTACTATTCGTAGAATAAAAAAGAATAAAGAAAAAATAAGAGAATATGCATCACTACATATAAGATTTCTTAGAAGTGCTTACCAATATGAATTTTAATTTTTTTTTTCCAAGATTTCTCTTCTATTCATTTCACATATATTACATATTTTTTATCTTCTAATTATCACAATATAATCTACTCAACAAATCTAAGCATTACTTTAATTAGGGAATATATAATAGGCATGAAGGAGATTTTACAAGTTGGAAATTTAGTTCACAAATTATTAATGTAATATTTATATTTTTTCAAATAAGATGTGTGATGTTTTAAAGTGATTTTTCATAAAAAAAAAAAAAAAATAAAATAAATAAAAATAAATCCATTCTTAATCCAACTAAAGCTTTAAATTTTTCAAATCTAAATTAAAACTTATTGAAATTTTATTTTTCCGACTGAGTGAAAATAATGCCTGGACCGGGAGTCGAACTCCGGATCTTTGACTTACAAGGTCAAGGCTCTACCAATTGAGCTATCCAGGCCAACACCACGGTCAGCATTACCCACTCAGACAACCTTTAGGCAGAAACATCTCTGGTCTATCATGTAAGGGGGAACATCTCAGGGAGAACAACATTTTTGTCGATCACTGTACGAACACAATTAACGAATTCGTCACAAATAACTGGGAAGTCTGGGGGCATTTTTCGTGCAGCTTTAGTTCCCTTTCTATGGACAAAGTTCATTCTTTCCAGCTCTTTCTTGTGCGTATCTGGCCCAACTCGAGCTCAAATCGAAAGAGTTTAGTAGAGATAGATCCTACGATTTCACAATTCCTTTTGCAGCTGCAATAACAATAGTGCGGTTCACTATTCCACCAGCAATCCGCAATTTACGTATATATGTTTGAACACTTGCAACGAAATCACCAAGTTTTAAGGGGGACCGTGATTACCGTGCGGTAAAACTGTTACATCGGCTTTAGCTTGTTTAGATGCTCAAATGTACTGTTTCTTTATGCTGCGAACAGTTAATTCACTCATTGGCCTTCCCAGTTCAGAGGTGAAATGCTTCACTGCTGCAGAATTTCCGTTCATAGTAGCATATCAGCCAATTTTGGACCTTCGTCGTATACTGCGTACTGCCCACTGTTTTCTTTCAAAGCAGTAGAAACCTCTGTATTAGCAGATATTATTTCTTTTGTTTCAACAAAGGACTTAGCGTTTCGTGCATCCGGAAGTCCTACTGTTGGTGAAGCACCTATAGGAATTTTCTCTCCATTGTCTGTCAACTTGTACAGGTATTTCCACATTTTTTTACAGCACTGATGACACGTTCTCTCTCCTCAATTTTCTAACTCGCACTCACATGGACTTTCCGAATCCGAGAAAAGCGGAAGGGATGGGGTGATTATATTTTCAGTGCAAAAGGGGGGGTTCAGAAATCTCTAGTTTTATAAAGAGCATGGAGAAAAAGAGATTAAGAAAAGAAATTTTTTTTTTGTGTGTGTGTGGGGGGGGGGAGTGAATGCGCGCGTTGAGCCAAGGTCAAAGTTGATGTATAATCACTGTTGTAAGCATAAGTTATAGAGCGATGGGGAGGGAGGTCAAACTTTTCGGACAAAAGGAAGTTTCTTAAAATACCTTATTCAAAGGGTTCTATATTTAGGTACTTTCACTTTTTCAGTTCTGTTCAAATAAAATTCGCGAAATCACCGATATCTTCATTTTCGCGAAAATTACGGCTTGCGAAAATAAGTGCTTTTACAGTATGCGAAGCTCTGTACCTTTATGCTGTAAATAATGTTCTTGACAATGTTCCTTTGAAAAAGAAAAGAAGTATTAAACTGGGTCTTCTCAAATGCTAACCACAATATACAATTAAGCTTTCACATGAATGGTAGCTATTGCATTAGTGGAAAATTAAACAAAGCCACATTGCAGGGGTGATTGTGACTCAAAGGTAAAAACCCTGAAAATTAGAGCCTAAAATTAGAAAAAAACCTAAAATATAAAATATTCAAGCTATTTAGGCCAGATGTCATCAATATTTTTACATTTCATTCACATATCACCTGGATGACAAATGAGCAATCAATGAAAACAAAAAATAACTTTACAGGAAATAAAAAATACACATGTGTTAGAGTAAAAACCCTGAAATCAGGGGTAAACCCTGAACACAAACACCCCTGACATTGCATCACTGCTGCACAACATTCCATATTAAGGATGTGTACCAAAGGGTGGTTAACATTAAAACTTTTCTAAATTCTATCACTTACACTGTTTATTACCAAAACAAATCTTCCCAAAATTACCGTATATTTCCGAATATAAGCCGATCCGTATATAAGCCGAGAGTACATTTTTCCCTGCAGAAATTTGCCCAAAATTGCAAACCCGTGTATAAGCCGAATTGAAAAAATACTCTTTTTAATGTTCAAGTATATCGCCAAAATGGAGAAAATATTGCCAATCTATACAACCTTCAGGATAATCTGTCCAATGAAATTGCGCGAAATGCGTGCTTATCCAATAGAATTCCTTACCTTGCTTAGCCATAACATAAAACGTTCGCAGTGTGTTCGCCAACGGCGATAGTTTTAACTCTGGCAACCCTATCAGAAGGGAGGCAAACACAGACGCGAACGCAAGTCCCGGCCCGGCAGCTGAAAACGATGGCTACCGTAATACCGGGCCGGGAGACCTAACCCTAACGTCGATGAAGCAATGCCGCCGCTGGATGTTTACATAAATAAGACGTGTAAAGTCCGATTGCATCGATTTTTTTAAATGACGTATCTAAATTATTTTGTATATTTCTACTTTTCAGTATTTTTATCAGTGCTTCAAGGCAATCTTCAACAAAATAAAAATACTTCTATATAAAAAAAAAAAACGAAGCTTTGCCGCTTTTGCTAGTGTAAGCCTAGAAACATTTTAAACAGAGATGATTTAAATTTAATTGTATAAATTAAAAATATGATCGGGAGTCCTGTTTTTTTTTCAAGTTTCTCTTATACTGTTTCTGAATCAGACAGAGAATTTACTCTGTTCGTGCACTCTGCCGAAGACTTCAGTTACCGGCCGGCAGGTCAAAAAGAAATGTAAACAAACGTGACTACATCGAGCGTTTCGTGAAATAAATTTAAAATTGCTAATTTAAGAGTTTTATATGTGATAATTATTTAAAAAATAAGGTTTAATATAACTATTTTACTTTATATATACTTTTTAAGCTTAAAATATATGTATTCAATCATTGTTTCTGAAGTACGTTTTTTGCTAGAAATGTAGATCCGTATATAAGCCGACCATTATAATACAGCTTCCGAAAAATTTCCAAAAATTCTCGGCTTATACACGGAAATATATGGTAATTTATAATTGAGCAATTTACAATAAAGAGCTTTTAAATATGGCTTATTTCACAAAATTTGCCAAAATTCTCTGACTATTAAAGACTCTCGTAAATTCCCTGACTAGTGGCCACCCAGTTGCTCAGTTATTTAAAAATATTATTGCACTTGCTCAATTTATTTTAGAAGTATGAGCTTTTAAAATATGTCTAATCTTTTTTAATCACATTAAAAACTGAGACAGAAAATATACAATTTAAAACATTAAAAACACAAAACATAAATTAAAACGTTTCGAGCCTTTTACAGGCTCCTCATCAGTAAAAAACATGAAATGTAAATGCTGAGAAGAACAGACTTTCATTAAGTGAGTACAATGTATTTATCGGGAACTGTGCATGCCTCATTAAGTGGTGAAAAATGTTGATTTGTGTACCAGCCCTCCTCCAGGAAAATTCTTGAATGATAATTTAAACAGTTAGATATGGTTATTTTAGTATTGCTAAAATCAGGTAAATGGTCAGTTTCTATGACATGCTGTATAATTTTCGAACGCATATCAGGGTTTTTGAAATTTCTTTTATGTTTCAGAATTAGAGTATGAAGAGAACGGCCAGTTTCACCAATATAAACCCAACTACAAGAATTACAAGGGATATTATAAATAACACCTGTATGGGGAAAAAGGGGAAATAACTGGTTTAAAATTAGAAAGGAAATTACAAATTAGAAATTGGAGTTTATAGGAAACAGATAAATGAACAGTGCGTAAAACTTTGGCAATAGATTCAGAAATATTTTTTATAGTAAGGAATAGTAACGAACGATTTAGGTGATTTAGAGGAATTAATTTCATGATTATCCTTATTAAAGTCATACTCTTAATTTTCTTTTAAGCCAACGAGAGGGATAATTATTACACTTTAAGTCCAAAAAAATCCTTTTTAATTATAACTGGAAAAGCTTATCAGTACTGCAATATGATTTTGCGTGGTGAAGTAAATTATGGAAAATGACATAGACCAAAAGGTCAATCTTTCAATAAATCTTATTATGCAGATAGCATACAGTGGAAAACTAATTTTTAAATTTTTAATGGTTTCAATAATAGTGACTTGACCAGTGTTTAAATGTTATAACTCATTGAATACAAAAGTTTTAACAAGAACAGTTATATTCAGTAAAGCATAAATATATATTAGTAAAACATTTTCAGAATATGACAAAAATTAAAGTTACCTTTTAAGATGCTGAACAAAAAAAAAACGAGGTGGTGTATACAACATAAAAAACTGTTGAGATACAATATGATACACATATCTTGTTGATATTATGGATACACAACATCCTGTGGTCGCCATGTTGACCAACAAGAAAAAAAATAAAATATATCGTTGAATATTGAAGATTATTGTAGGTGCACTATTAATTTTATGATTTAATTCGAAAAGGGTTTCAATTTTAAATTACTCAATCTATAAAACTTAACATAGAGGCTAAAAAGCCATTAAACATTCTTAACATCATTAAAAAAACAAACTTGAACAGATCGATTCAACTATCAATTGAAGAGCTTGTTTCCAAAAGGCATTAAGTCAAAAATTTCAAAAACTGACTTTTCGATGCAAACGATTCCAGTACATGCCTATCAATGTATTTTCAATAAGTAGAAGTTCCAAACAGAGTTTGGAAGTATTGAAAACAGAGGGTGAAATTAGTGTTTTTTTTCAAAAAGAATTAAGTCACAAATAAGTTTTGCGCCAAAAGGGATTAAGTCAAGTTTAACTAATTGCAGCGTGCCTTCAGATCACGTGGTTTGTCTGGCCTTTGGGGAAAAGTCAAAAATGCAGAAAAGAATATTGTAGGTTGTCACAGTTAGATAGATTTTTTTTTCTTTCTAATAAGGTTAAGTTGGAAAGAATATTATGAGTAATTCGAATGAAGCTGTGGTATTATCTGCGCACCCGAGAAAGCATAAACAGGATTCAAGGTCTATGGAAAAAAATTTAAAAGATAAAATAAAATTCAGTCATCGTCCGGTAGACATGGAACAGTCTCCTACAGTTATATTGACAGTGTGTCTTGTAAGGCAAATATTCTCATAATCAATGTTATCGAAGGAGCATTTAATACCAAGTAAACAGCGATACTGTTAAACAGTTTAAGATAATTTTTTGTGTTCTTATATGAAAATTACACCTAAGATAGCATATCTTCCACAGAAAAATGAATTAAAAATAAGACAGACAAGTATAAAGTTCTTTATTCCTAATGATGATACACATGTTCCCGTATGTGCTATCACATTTCGAACCATCTTCTGTGAGGGAGCAAAAAAGTTGGAAACATTGCAAATTATTTCTTCAAGAATAAAAGTGGGAGATCGGAAGGTAGAGGTGGAAAACGCATCAGATTTAATACTGATGACAATATTGATTTATAAGCACCAAAGCAAAAAAAAAAAATTCACTTTTAGGAGAAAAGCTTATAGGAGAAAATGAAATTACAATATGTTTTGACCTGATGCAAAATTAGAAATTACCACGCACATTTATTTCCGAAGCCTATTATTCACGTCAGCAATGCCAATACTCTTTTGGTGTAATTGTCCATCCGGGTAAAAGCACTGCGCACGGAAAGGAGGGTATATTTTTTTACACTCAGGGTGAACACGAGGCAGGACATGCTCCCAATGAAATTGCAAGTGCATTATATGATTTTTCGATGAAGCGTATACCTCCAGAAGTGAAAAGTGTTCGATTGTTCAGTGACTCGTGCGGAGGACAAAATAAAAATTATGTCATGTTAGGAATGCTTTCAGCATTGGCTGCTCAAAAGGATCTTACCTTCACAAACTACTTCCCAGTGCGTAGTCGCTCATACTTACCAGCATATAGAGCAATCGGCCGAGTAGAGACTAGTATAAAGAAAGTGGATACAATTTTACTGCCTAATGAATATTTTGAACATTTCTCTAAGGTTGTAAATCTTTTCAATTATAAGAAGCAGTGGAATATTTTAGATTGGAAAAATTTTGAGCTTAGTCGTCTGAAAAACAAACAAGGTTTCTTGATTTCAGAAGTAAAAATAATGGAAATTACGAAGCGAGATGTGGAAATCAAGACAAAGTACTGTGGTTCGTTTTGCCATCACAAGATCCTGAGATGTGGAAAAAAATTCGTCCATGAGCCCCTTCTGAAATAAAACCTAAAAACAATATGAAAAAAATAGATGGTTTGAAATTACTTGAAGCTTTGGGAATTAACAGATTGCATTAATTTTTTTGTTTTTATGAACAATTTTGCAACGATACACCTAATGCTAATATAAGTGAAAATAATGATAGCGATGAAGAAATAGAATTTATAAATGAAGATTTGTGGTAACTACCTTCCAAAATTATGTATCTAAAATTTCTGCTGTATTTACATGACCAAAAAAACAAAAAAAACTTTGATTAATTTCAAATGGATGCAAGTCATTTCATTTCGTTTTTTTGTTTGTGCCAGAAGGGCATAAGTCATAGTTTTGTTCCAAAAGGGGTTAAGTCATATATAATTATTAAATAAAATACCTTATAATTCAACTTCGTGCGTGGCAGAAGAGCTCTTTTCGGACGGGGGCCCCTTCCGTCTTCGGTGCCATCTGCACTTCGCGGCTGGCAGTCGTAGGTGTGATGTTCTTCCTTAAGTAGGTGCCGCCATATTTCTCCTATCTCCGCCGACTCGTGGTCATTAATTGCGTCACTATGATGCGCGATCTCTATGCTTTCACGGATGTACGCGTAGGTTGAGTTGTTATAGTTTGCTATTTTTTCTACACCTTCAAAGTCAATTTCTATGTTATCTTCAAATTATTTTCTAGCAAGTGCGGTGGTGCAACGATTAAATTTAATGTCGTTTTTATGTTCTTTTATCCTGGTCTTAATTTTCCTTTTGGTGACGCCTATATATTTAAATTCTTTATAAAACCCTCCAAAATTCAGGCTCATTGTTAACAAGAAAGAAGGACCCACGTATCCGTTAGAAAAATACATGACCAAAATATATAGCGAACTTCTACCCCCCTCCCATACTAGTTTATACTCAACTGAAGATTTTATTAAACAATTAAGGGTGTAAGATGTTTCCTTACACCAAAATGATTATCTTGTAAGCTTCGACATTGTAAATTTGTACCCCTCCATAGACATAAACGAAATATACGAAATCATTAACAACGCAATTAAAGAGAAATATGAAACACACTAATTTCAACAAGTAATCTAATTTTAAAAGAAAGCTATTTTCAATTTAATAACACTATCTACAAACAAAATATGGGCGTCCCCATGGGGTCCCCCATATCAGGCATAGTTGCAGAATATAAATTAAGACTTATGGAAAATCAAATCACCAAACAACTAGGAAATAAAATTAAATTCTGGGTCCGCTACGTAGACGACGTGTTTGCCGTCATTAAAGATAATTACAATAGCAACGAAATCCTAAACCAATTAAACCAACTAGACAACAATATCAAATTCACGGTTGAACACGAAAATAATGGGAAAATCAACTACCTAGACATCAAAATCATCAAAGATAATAATAAATTCAAAACCACAGTATACCGAAAACCTACCGCAAGCAATGAAATCATTAGTAACAAAAGCAAAACCCCCTACAGATACAAAATTAATACCATACGCAGCTATATCAATCGCTCCATCCTAATTTGCTCAGATGAAAAAGAATTAAGAAAAGAATTAAAATTTATCAATAAATTAACAATCGATGCAGGCTACCCCAAAACATTAGTCAACCACTTATACAGAAAACGAGTAAAACAATTAAACAATATTCCAGATGCCCAAAAAACCTCCACAAAATACACCTTTTCCATTCCCTACAATCAAGGCACATCAAACAAAATAAAACATACCGCCAATAAATTTAACGTAAACATTCCCATTAAACCCAATCCCAATATATACCAATTAATAAGAAGC
Organism: Salticus scenicus; assembly: GCA_963930645.1. NCBI lineage: Eukaryota > Metazoa > Arthropoda > Arachnida > Araneae > Salticidae > Salticus > Salticus scenicus. The sequence goes on along the minus strand of OZ005651.1, from coordinate 12,534,252 downwards.
GATAAAGATTCGATCCCCCCCACCGAAACTGCAGGTATCTATAAAATTCCCGTAAAAAATAAAGAAAATAAAGAATTTAAATATATAGGCATCACCAAAAGGAAAATTAAGGCCAGGATAAAAGAACATAAAAACGACATTAAATTTAATCGTTGCACCACTGCGCTTGCTAGAAAATATTTTGAAGATAACATAGAAATCGACTTTGAAGGTGTAGAAAAAATAGCAAACTATAACAACTCAACCTACGCGTACATCCATGAAAGCATAGAGATCGCGCATCATAGTGACGCAATTAATGACCACGAGTCAGCGGAGATAGGAGAAATATGGTGGCACCTACTTAAAGAAGAACATCAGACCTACGACTGCCAGCCGCGAAGTGCAGATGGCACCGAAGACGGAAGGGGCCCCCCGTCCAAAAAGAGCTCTTCTGCCACGCACAAAGTTGAATTATAAGGTATTTTATTTAATAATTATATATGTTTAATAAACTTCGTTAAAATCATAAAGTTATAATGGGTTAAGTCTTTTCTTTTTTTATTTCTAAATAACTATACTGTCAGGATTTTTTTAACCATATAATTTAGTGTTATTATCATCGATAGATTACTGGGAAAAATTATCTTTTCCTTAAATTCAATAATAAATCTTACATAACAAAATCGCGTTTTTTCAAGAATGGAAAAAATTGACTTTACGCCATTTGGAAGCAAGCTCTTTAATTATCACTTTAATTTTTAGATTTTGAACATTCGCGAATGACGAAAACATATGAGATTAAACTCCTCTTTTTAAAGAAAAACTTAACAGTCAAACTTAACGGTTTGTAAAAATTTAACAACGGCAGCCATCAAGGTAAAAACACAACAGCCACAAAAAGACATGCTCAGCTGTAAAAAAGCTAAAAGCACACCTCCCGTAAGTGCTTAGCTCACCAACAGCTTAAGGTTGCTGTGTACCCGCCATCTTGAATATTCAAGGTTCCATGTTAACCTATGGGGAAATTTTGTCCCTTAATAATTAATTAAAAAACCAATAGATTTGCAAAATATTTTGTGTTGTAGAGGGCAACTTTTCACACCTTTCTACAGTTTTATTTTTTTGAAGAAATGATTTTTAACACATTTAAATTAAATTTATTCTGGGCGAATTTGCATATGTTTTACTTTAAACATCGATAACTTTAGTTCAATTAGGAAAATTTAAAAAGAAAAACTCTTCAGAGATGTAAAAAAATTTTTTGTTTAGTGTCATACCACTTTTATGCATTTAATTTTTTGTAAAACGGCCGAAAAATTAAAAAAATATTGCGATCTTTTATTTTCAATCTCTGTAGTGGGGGAAAATGATGGATCGTGATAAATTACTTCCTGTGTCGCTAACTTTTACTCGTGTACCCTTCGGCTATAAATGACAATTGGAAGAGGACGTAAGCACTTTTCACTCGTATTTCTTGTAGAAAAAGATGTTTCTCCAGACATAGTGTAATAATTCATATTACGTATTTGTACTATAAGCAGAATAGTGTGTTTTGTTCAAAGGCGTAAACAGAGAAAAATAGTTTTTCACACATCCTTTATATTAAAAAAATAATAATACATCCATTAAATTCTGTTTTTCAAATGCAAAATGCGAATTTATAAAATCAATTTCAGGATCTTTCGCAATTCTTCCGCTAAAGTTAAAGGGGAGGGGTGTGTCAAGTCAAAGCGTGATTTTTAACACGTCTATTCCCTTTAAGAAGTTTTTTTTTTTAATGATATGCATAATAATCTTCGTTTAAAATGTAACAAATGCTATTACAGAATTAAAATTTTTAAATTTCAAGAATTTTCTAAATTAAAATAATAGGATATGGAGCTTATATGGAATCTAAAAGCTTATATGGAGCAAGAACTTTTCATATAAGCTTTTAGATGTCAAGAAAAATAAATAAAAGAAAAAGAAAGATATATATATATATATATTTAATATTACAGGCATGAATACCTAAATTACCGATTTCAGAGTTTTAAATTATTCCTTCTTTCCCTTCACCCCGAATCTCGAAAGAAGATAAGGAATAAAGCGTCTTTTTCATATATTCATTTCCATCTCCAGGGAAAAAAGATATATATATATATATATATATATACATATACAGTTCTATATAAATGTTCATATGATGATTATTTTAAAAAGTAACTCATGAATATTTAACAATAAAAATCCTATTTTTATTTATATATTTTTCTTTTTTTTAATTTTCCAAAGGAGTTAGGAGATGTTTTGGTGTTAGGATTAAGGTCAATAAATTTCACGGCTAATTTAGGTTCCTAGGCGTAATTGGTACCACCCTACCATGTTTGTACGGGGTACCAGACCGTATTTACGCGATTTTTGGAGAAAACCAAGGAAAACTCCGAACGGCTATATCGTAGAGAGTGACCAGGTATCGAACCCAGTACTTTTCTTTTACAAGTTTTGAGCGCAAAACTGCTGGGCCACTGGTGAGGCGGGTAGTGGCAGAAATGGGAAGGTGGGGGGTAAAACTTGTTTTCATGTAATCCATCATATGTCAAAAGAAAAAAAGAAATAAAACACATACTATATACATAGGATCATTTCATTAAAATGTATTAAATACGAATTTCCAACACTTTAAATTGCTCCCCCACCCTATAAATAAATAAATGAATGAATAAAAAATCACTAGAGTAGAAGAACAAGATATTTAATATGTCTTTTCATAAATCAAAGGAGAAAATATACCCATAAAACTTTGATTTTTATATGTAACTATATATACCTAAGAATCATATTTAAGATTAAAACCCTTCCCCCTCTATCAGGGAAAGAGGGGGCATAACATGTTTTACAGTATCACTTTCAAAAGTCTGTAGTGATTTTGTTGAAACTGGATATGAAATGGCAATATTATTTATTGAGCATTTCCGAACTATCATTTTGTAACAGAACTGTCTTTGAATAAGTTTCCACTGCAACGCTAGATTCTTACAAACACATTAAAATGAAAATAAATAAATAAATAAAAATAAATAAAATCAAATAATAGTTTTTAAATGATAACTTTGACAATATATATTACACACTTTTATGATATAAAGGTCAAAATAATTTCAGCAATGCTAGAAAAAGTGATCCCACGTTTCGAACCTGTGTTTTCTTAGCATAAGTGCTCATAAACTAAGCTCCCCAGTGCCTACCTAATCTCTCTCACAAGAGACTGAATTTTCCCTTTTGTTTCTGTGAATAGAGACGCAGTCTTTTGAATGAAATTTATTTTGTCTTATTTAACTCCATGTCCATTATTAATTTCCGACCAAAAAGGAGATGTGTCAGACATTGTAACTCCAAAACGAATAGGCCACTCTCAGTGTGATATTTTTATTAGAAAGCTTGTTACTGGTGTATTTCTTAGCTATGTGCAATGAAAATCTGTTCGACAAATATTTTAATATAATTAAAATGTGTGTGTGTGTTTTTTTTTTTTTCCTTTCCTTTTTCGGGGCACTTAGTACTGATATTTGAAAATTTGCAAGCAATTTCCAACTCATGTTGACTGATAAATCAAACGGTTTTTAGATAGAAGTAATAAAATTAAATAAAGCATACCAATAGTATTACAAATTTTTATTTAGTATTTCTGCTAAAAATAAAATTTTTAGTTGAAGTCTGCTTCACAATGAGTAAAGAAGAAAAAATATTTTTTCTAAAGTATGCGCAGTTGTAATTACATTAAAAAGGATAAATAACAGTATAATTATAAATAATATATTAGAATGGTATTCTGATTTCTAATGTACTGTCATTTGATTTTAATAAATATAATCTACTTAAATGAAGAGAGGTGTCTGCGTGTGTGCATCTCTGTGAGCATGTGTGTGTGCACGCGTTGTGGTGCTCGCACAACTGATCGCAGAGTTACAAAACTCAGCAAATGGACAGCCGGGATTCTGCAAATGTACACCTCATCGAGATTTTTTTCGAATTTTGAATTTGAATTTTGAAATTTTTTTTTTCTACCGATCTTGTGTATTCATATTTCGGTTTCATTTCCTAAAATTTACTCTTACATTTCAATCGTCTGTGTATCTTAACGACTTTTAAGTGTTTTTAATTTATTTATTTTCTTTTTAATTTTATTTTAAGGCTATAAACTCTTTATTTTTTATTTATTTAATTCATTCATACATGTGAAAGCGATTTATTATTATTATTATTATTATTTATACATTATATTTACTGAAATCAAATGGCAATACAGTAGAAAAAACTAAACATATTAAATTTTAAATAAGATATATATACATATATTTAAAACAGTTATGTTTATGTATAATTTTTTTAAATATAATTAATTGTAGTAAAATTATAAATTTATTCTATTAAAATTTTTATAATTCTACAGTGAGGGCAAAAAAAACTGAGTGATTGGGTCTTGCTAATACATGGTACAAAAATAAAAAGGCTGGGATATATCCATCTGCGAAATCTTAGTTCTTGAACAATAGCAGCTCCATCTGTCGTCCAATAAATAACTAAACTAAAATTTCGGGAAATGTCGCTGCGTTAGGCAGGGAGACCTGATTGTATAGTCTTGAGCCGACATAACACGAGAGAGAAAGATACTGCCAAACGCAGCGGGTACGCAAACTAATGCTCAAACGGATTCATTTCAATGGGATTTATTGTATATTTTTATGTATATAAAGTGTTAAAAAAAACAGTGTCCAATTTTGAGAATTCATTTAAATACAGTGACCAGCAAATCTAGCAAAACCTGCTAGTAAATAAATAAAAAACATTTCGCTTTCAATTAAATGAATTAAATAAATATTGTAAAATACGTTGCTGTGATACACATGCAATAAAAAAAAATATTTCGCATTTACGTGAATGAATTAAATAAATAAATAAACAGTCTAAAATGCGTTGTATTATACGCAGACGACTAAAGTGAAAGAATAAATTTTAGAAAATGAATCAGAAAAGCCAATGCATAAAATCGGAAAAAATCTAATAAAAAAAAAAAAAAAAAAAGTCTATTAAGTACACACCTGCAATGCCCCAACAACCACTCTGCTAAGTTGTGTAGCTCTGAGATTAGTAGTCTGAGCTCCAGAGCGCAGACAGAGAGACACACACTTCTCTTTATTTATATAATACTAGTTAGTTATAGAGCGACTAAGGCGCCCGTTGAAAAATGATCACTTCATTTTATTCATTTCTCACTTCAAATAATTCGTTTGCTAGCAAGCCCGTGCGAAATTTTCGCACTTTATTTATCTCTTCGTTACTTTTAAAATTTAAAATTATTATTATTATTTTTATAGACGTCATTTTTTCATATGCATGAGCAAATTTAATATTTTATTTATTTGTTTATGTATTATTATTATTATTATTTTTTTTTTTTCATGTGAAAGCATATTTCATTTTATGCTGAAAAAAAAGGCAACAGTTAAAAATTTAAATGCCTATTTTAAAGCTATTTCTATATTTATATTTTTGTTAATTTTAAAATATCTAATCAAAAATTTGTTACAAATAAGGTACCAAATGAGAGGGGCGATTTTTCTGAATCCGTCGGATTAAACAGCTTATTGATTTAGATTTTTTAAAATTACATAAAGTATGAAAATTAGGTGGCGGTTCAAACACAGATAGTGTCCAAGGAAATCTCTTAGCCTTGACAGAGTCGGTCAGTAAGTGATGAGCGTAAGTATATATGCTGATAGAACATGTGCAAAAATTAATTTGGAGTAATAAATTGCAAAAAATACTGTTATATTAAAAAAAGAAAAGAAAAAAGTAAAAGAAAGAAATTTATACAATAACTGAAAAAGTAAAGATTTATTTTATGAGAAATATAAACTAACCACATAATATGCGACGACAACACTAATTATACATATTACTAAATTCAGTAAAACTATTTGCATTTTATAAGTGATTCAAATTTATGATTGTATATAGAACATTATTAAAAGTAGAAAAATAAATTTGTAGGAAGAAATGACAATTAATAATGTTGTAAATAAAATTTAAATTATAAGAGAAAAAGAAAAAAAAAAAAATGGAAAAGAATTTATATATATAATCAGAAATACACCGTCTACCTTACAGTATTTGGATACTTCGAAATTTAGACGTTTTGTCAAATAGCTGGGAAAATTCTTTAGGAATTATCTCGAAACTTTAGAATATTTTGTATATATTCTTTATACTCTTAATGTTCTAAAATAATGCCTTATATATTTCAGTTATTATTCAGTTCAATTATTCCTTATATATAAACTAATGCCTACCTTATATGTTATACCTCATACATTTTAGCAAAAGTTTTGTCCTGAAGAGGAAAAGAGGACTAGTAAAAATTAAACAAAAATCAAAATGTTTTGTGTCACCCTGTAAAAAATAATGTTTCAAATGCATTTTAGCTACAGTATACGATCCTTCTAATTATCTGTATAAAATTTTATGAGGTTGCCATATATTTTCATGGCGATAAGAGTTTCTTTAAATAAATATTAAAAAAAAAAAAAAAAAAAAAAAAAAAAAACTTTCTATCATAACACGTAGGGTGTTAGACCCAGCGCAAAGCCATTTTTAGGAAACTTGGCATACAAAATTAGACCTAGTGTATTGCAACCAGAATGTAAAAATGTTACATATTTTACAAAATATGAGCATTTTTAGTAAATAATTTTAACTTCGTATGCGCAAGCTTTAAAAAAAATTTCAATTGCATAATTTAGCAGCCAAAAACAGTGAGCTACTTATATGAAAACTCCAAAGAAATATCGTGAAAAAAAAAAAAAAAATATATATATATATATATATGAGAGACAGAATGAATAGAATTTCACCCCCCCCCCCCCCAATAAATAATACTAAAAAGAAAAAAAAAAAGAAGGAAGAAAGAAAGGTGATAAGGGGTTTAATCAATATTTATTTATACTCAGCAAATACTGTATTGTCATTGGACCCTGACTAAATAATAATAAAAATTTGAATAAAATCCCCCTCATAATATATAGCTTTTATTTTGAGAGGAACTAAAATTCTGTTTATTCCGTCGCTCACAACCTGATTGCTTTTTCATATAAGTAGTTCAATAGGTTTGGCTATTAAATAACACCGATGAAATTTTTCAAAAACTTCTGCATGCGTAGTTACAAATAATTTAGTAAAAATGCTCAAGTGTCGTAAGATATTTAGCATTTTTGCATTCTATTTGCTGCATGTTGTGTCTAATGTAGTGAATAAAGTTTCCTAAAAATGGCTTTGCGTTGGATCTAATACCCTACGTGTTACAATTAAAAATGTGCCCTGCCCCCTTTTTTCCCCCAATTTTTCAAAGAAACTGTTATACTTCTATGAATATAAATGGCAGACTCATAAAAATTTATACAGGTAATTAAAAGCATCCGCATAATCACATACTACAGTGAAAACGCATTTCAAGCCTTACTTTTACAGGGTGATCTAAAAAAACATTTGCTGAAATATATGAGGTTTTTTCTTACACAAACCATTTGCTTGAACTCAACGAAAAGTTTAGTGTAGCATCCCTATATGATACACATTTAGAATACCTAGTTCGAACTTTCTGCTACAATTTGTATTTGGGATATGCAGACAGACACACAGGCCAACCGCTAAAAACATTTTTGGATTCAGGTGACCTCAAGACGTCTAAATATAACAAAAACTCATTTAAAAAATTTGACCCCCTCCCTCCTCCCGAAAAAAAAAAAAAACTTTCTCTACCTTACGAGTAAGAAAAAGTTAAAAAAAAAAAAAAAAAAAAAAAACGGGGAGGGGAGAAGGATTTTAGGCATGCTTTATAGGGATATATAATGATCGATATTTTGGAAAGTCTTCCAGTCACATAAAATATTCCCCCCCCCCCTCCGTTTTTTTTTTTTTAATATCAATTTTATTATTTTTGAATTTTAATACGCGTTTTAATATACAAAACTTATAAATGAATAAATAAAAAAATATGATAAGCAAAGCTTCTCTCAGTAAAGATTTTACATATGTAGTTTTGGGGCAAACTGAACCAATTGATGCTAAGATGTAGCCATAAGGAAAATCTCAGGAGGTGAGAGTAATGGAGATGTCCTCTTTCAGACAATATTCATAAAGTCCGCATTTTTTTTTTTTTTTCCCTCCCGCAATCAATTATCTCATATATCAAGTTTAGTGCATTTATGCACTATAGAAGCTCAGATTAAAACGAGGTAAAATTGCAATATTACAGCATCACTTGACTGTGAATGTACAACAAATTAATTAAACATTCTTTTTTATAATGGACATTTTTTTATAAAGTTTGGTGTATTTATACGCAACAGAAACTAAGAAATTGTTTTCCGTGAACGGAGAAAATTGCAGCATAGCACCCCACTTGTCAGCTGATATGCACCCAAAGTGAATAGACATATTTTTTCATGGCCTTTTATATCTTATATTTTGTGCAGTAATACACCATAAATTCTGACATATAGCTTTCCCATAAATGGGCACACAGCACATATAAACACACATGTAAGTAGCCTAGTAGCGCCACCTGTGGAATAATATGTACCAAAAGTTAATAGATAGCAATTTATGTCAAAGTTCAACGAAATATAAGTTTCAACAAAGGAATAATAAACGTCTTTAACGACAAATTAAATAATAAACTAATAATTACTAATACTACTATTAATAATAATATTTCATTTGGTGTTTAAGACGTTTATTATTCCTGTGTTTATCTAGCGCTAAGTTCTCTGTCAATGTTAAATATAAAGTTTTAGAAAATTCTGTGCAGGTTAAAATGATTAAGAATTAATAACTTTTCACAAAACACTGGCGCGAAGGATCAGCGATTTGAAAGAGAGATGTCACGTTCGAACCCACACGTGCATCGGCTTAGCCATTGGGAATGTTTCGTGGTTTTCTAAGAAACTCGTCTAAATACAGACTAGAAACACTCGAGGGAAAAAAAAAAAATCCTTGAAGGGTATTTTTTCATGTATTGATGCTGCAGGTACACAAAAAGGATTGCAATTCTTTAATTGCTACCAGTTAGGGGAATAAAATACTACCATTGTTTCAAAAGATTTATAAACTGTTTACTGTTGAATATTCTTAAAAATATTGTTTCTTCATCAATTCAGCTAATTAAAAAACAATACAATAATTTAACTCTTTTTTTCCTTTTTATTATACATAAAAATTATTTGTGGGGGGAGGAATTAATACACAATTGGTGTTGACAGATGGAAGTAAACCAACGGAATCTTTTAGAATATCAAATAAATTTTATTCATTACTTAAAAAAAAAAAAAAAATCTCGTTTTTCTATTATAGTAAAATCCATATTTCCATCGCATACCAACCTTTTACAATATGCAAGCAGAATTATTTATACATGATTATTTGAATTTTGCAATCGCACAGTCGCTTAGAAATATTTAATTCTGTTCATATTCTGAGAAGTAAAACAAAAAAGAGGAAGAAAGAAAATACTCCAAATCTTCAAAATATAACCAAGAGTACGAAATACGCCGATAAGGAACTTCTTTTGTAAACGTCTCAAGAAACTAGTTCTTTCAGGTTTCAATTAGTAGTAATAAGAGAAAGGGGGAACTGTCAAACTGTCGCAAACTAGACTGTATGCTCATTTCTCCTTCTTTGAAGTGAAGTGATGATTAGGAATGACTTTTTTTTCTCACTACACAGCAACCTTCAAGCTGCTCTATTACCTAAAGCTATTGACACTTCATAGCTAGTTGAAGGCTGGCTGACAACTGCAACTAACACATTCGCCGTGAGCTTTTTATACTGACTAAAATGTCAAATCTGCATATAAACAAAACATCGCTATTGCCACTCAACGGTCAAAGCCAAAATATAATTTATAATAATCATTTTAGCAGCAGTGGCAACAGCAAGAAATAGAAAAATTATGCAGATTCAAAGTGGCAACGGCAAAGATGTAAACAAACATCGATTGTTAATACGTGATGCATGTAGAGCTAGCAAACTGGATTTTAAATAAAGAAAACAAGTAAATATTTAATAAGTTTGAAAAGAAAAGGTAAGTTTAGAGTTATTTCTTGAATAGTAAACATTTATATCTATAAAAATTAACAACTTTTTTATATGTGAGGACATTGATAGTTATCAGAAAACAGCAGATTTATGTGAAGAAGGGTTAGCCGAATTAAAATTTAAATACTGGCCTGAAAACGTAGGTCGCCTACAAACAGAAGTAACAAAATTAGAATAAGTATCAAAAGGCGAACGCTCAATTAAAATATCTAAGAAAGGGAGTTTATTATCTTTTTCTTGTTCTAAAGAAAATTGAATTGATGGATTAACGGAATCAGCATAATTAAGAATATCAGAAACATACTAGTTATCAGTGATTATAAAAATATCATCCACATATCTATGCCAAAAATAAATTTTATCATGTAAATCAGAATTAATTTGATTTTTAATAAATGACTATTTCTGCAATTCGAACTGAAATGGGGGAGCCCTTAACAGTGACATTAATTTGTTGATAAGAATTATTATTAAAGCTAAAACAGTTGGGGAGGAAAAAAAAGAAAAAAGTTCAATTAAAGTATCTGTATCTAACTAATTGTTAATAGAAATGTTATTACAAATTTTACGGATAATATCACAAGCATAAGGGATAGGGATAGATGTGAACAGAGAAACTACATCAAGTGAAATCATTAAACTATCAGAGGGAACACCATTTCATTTTAAATCATCAAGAAAGCTAGCAGAAAGTATACTAAACTGGGAATTCAATGTAAAAGGTTTAAGATAATCAGACAGGAAACAGGATAAATTATACAGAGGGAATTTAGAATAACCAATTGTTGGACGAAGAGGAGAATCTGGTTTATGTATCTTTGGTAAGCCATAGAAAATAGGTGCAGAACCAGAGTAACATCTCAAATTTTTAGCTGTAGGAACAGTCAAAGATTCCAAGTTTTTCATATTTACTAATTAAACTGTTCAATTTTATCTGGATGGCAGGGGTATTATCTTTATTTAGCAGTTTATAGAATTATCATTCAATATAGTTAAAGCTTTCTTTTCATAGTTATGCCCATCAAGAATAACTGTAACATGACCTTTATCTGCTTGAGGATCTTTAATTCGGAACAGTGATGAGAGGGAATATATGAATTACGTAACAAATTTTTTGAAATTTCAGTCCGTACATGGTGCTTATCCCGCACAGAGAGTTTATTAATATGAGGCTCAACAGCAGCTAAAATCCTAGGAATATCAACTTTAGGTCCACCAATAGAATAATTCAAACAATGATCAAGAACTGACAATTCATTGTTCGAAAAATTACGAGACGACTTATTCAAGGTCTAAATAGGATTATAATGTGGAGAGATCTTGGCAAGCGATGACTTGGATACCAAATTAATAAATTTCTTAAGAAGCTTGGCTGCTCGATGACGATCTTGTAACGTCTTGCTTTAAGTAGATAAATAATACAAAACTCCATTACGATCTAATCTTTGTCAACCTTGTTCATTGTTAAATCATAATGATGTAAAATCTATAAGAAAAATTAGAAATTAGTTAACAAGGACAAGGTTCACACAAGAAAAAATAATCAGGGTTGTTACAGAAGCAAAAACACAAACTAGAAAGGAAAATACTTTATTTTCTTCAGACGTAAAAACTTCATTCTACAAAAGAATAAAATAAAATAAAAAAATAAACCAATGCACCCAGCTTTTATAATTTACCATAAAAAAAGCACATAATAGCAAAAACATTTCAGAATATGCATCTAAGTACAAATATTAAAAGTGTTTCCCAACAGACATTTCAAAAGATGACATTTTAAGATTTTATCAAAAATCACCAGTCATTAGAAAAAATGTAAATAAATAAAAATTTGATTGTATAAACAGTAATAAAATATATTTAAGAACTGGAAAACTGTCTTGAACAGCAACATTACAAAATTTTGAAACAAATTAAATTCTAAACAACTACTAGGAAATTTTAACAACATGCATCAAGATCCAGATATGCACAAAGGAAGACAAATGTTGACCAAAAACTTCAAAAGCATGAACATTTAACATTATTTTTTGGTGCGTCTTGAACCAAAGTAAGCTATGTCACCATTCAATGGAAACTTCATGAAGTCATCGGACTGCATGTACTTTTGAATAGCTGGCAGTTCCTAAAAAGAAAGAAAAATAAATTCACAACTGATTTTGTTAAAAATACACAAACAACTTTGAGATTACATAAAAAAGGCAGAAATAAGATTGAGTAAGATGCAATGTTATTCACGACTATGATTAATTCAGAGTGATGTTTAAGGTATTCAAGTTTGAAATTTTAAATATGGTTAAATCATGTTCAGCACATTTCCAAACTTGTATATCCATTAAAAACTATTTTTTTTTTTTACGAATCTAATAGTTTCTTTCTACTGAATATAGAAAAAAAAATAAGAATTTTTAACTCAAAGTAATTAAAAATCTGAAGCATCTAGAAGGACAAGATTTTTATACTCCCAAACTATTAGGAAAATTTTCTGATAAAAATATAGAAATTATAACTGTTTATAAATGTGTCAAAAACAAACTTAATATAATAAGGGGTTTAATTTTTTAACATTTTAAAACTATATTCTTTTAATTTGCACTTAAGTGTATGTTATAAAGCTGAACTTTCTTCTGCCATATAATTATATAAATGCCCAAGAAAATGAAGTATGGGAGGAAATTTCAGAGTTTCTCAGTTAATGGGAGTGGATCCCACTGATAGAGAGATTGATTACACAAGCAAAGATTGAATCATTTCCATGCTATCTATGAATTAGTATATGTATGTATATGTATACAGGGTTATTATAAAAAAAAACTACCCCAATATGAAACTATAGCTATCATACCATTCTCAGTAACTGAATAAAATTTTGGTGAAATTTATTTTGAGGTATGTGCTGAAGAATCATATAAAAAATAACAGTTAAACTAACAGTTACAGTGACAAATTTCAAATGGCAACACCTATTTTTTTTTTTTTTATTGGAATGGGATCTCCTTACCAAAAAACAAACAACATTGAAACAGTACCTGTAGCACGAAAATTGCCAGCGCTAGAAGAAAAGAGAAAATAACTGATGTGCAGGCCAGACTAATGACGTCACATTTCCCACCGAGTCTTCAGCTTAGAGCTCCTATAAACGCAAGCTGATTTACAGCCTCAACATGTGGATTATCTCCCATCTTAAATAAGAAGTGTGTAAAGGAGTGAACTGAAGACGACAACTTAAAACTAATCTTTGTTCAACCTGACACTTTCACTGAAACCATCGCCATCTAACACTGAAATCAACTTTATAAAATCACTCACTACCTTTATAAAATTCCATGTACAAAACAATAATACATGCAAAAAAGAATAAAATTCAAAAACACTTACCAAAGACATACACACAAAAATGAAATTACATTACAAGTAAAGAATTATATGAATAATTATAAGAGTGAACAAACAAAATATATATAGAAATATAAACATTAATTCAAACACAATTTTATATATATTCAAAAACACTAATGTAACCAAAATTTTTAAAAATAAAATGTCATGACATAAACACCTGACGTCACAAATGCGCAAAAATGTGGCTATTAGAGTATAATATAAAATACCGTTTTATTCAGCCAACTGAATAAACATACAAATGCCTGCATATTTGCTGCAGTCCAACAATGTTCCTTTTATATGCCACAAAAACTTTCAGTTGAAATACTTTTTCTATAAGAAAGAGTTTCCTTTTGTCATTATCACCATTATCTGTTTGTAACAACATATACCAGCTGTATACAAGATTCTTATAAAAAGAGTGATATAATTCCAATCACTAACGTTAGACTCATATATTCAAAAATATTAAATTTATATATTACATATGCATAGTGAAACAGAGAAAAATATATATCACATATATATTGTTGTTCTATTATTGTTCTATTGTTGTTCTATATTATTGAACACATGTTCTAACATATATTGTTGTAATATTTATTTGTCTAACACACATTGTTAGAAGACATTGGTCAACATTAAAAACAAAATTATGTACAAAAATAAAATAAAGAAGAAGAAAAGTTTTCATGTATAACACAGGAAAGATATTAGAAAAGGCGCCATTGTCAGTAACAGGCCTCTGTCCCCCAGCAGGGTCCAAGAGACTCCCTCTCTCACCAAACCAAAAAATCAAATGTCATAAATGTTGAAAAATAAATGTCAACAAAAGTATAGATTCTCATCACGTATCAAATTTTGCTCTCCCGGGAAAATTTTTTTGAACAAGACAACAAATATATAGGACTGGGTAATAAATAAGGAAAAAGAAAACTAATTATTAAAAATTTTGAGTAATGAGAGGGAATGCGAAAATAAGGGGATAATTTAGACTGCAGATTGGACAAACTAAACACATGTTTGTACACCAAAAATCAATCACCAATTTATAAAATTTAGGCTGGGATTGCGGTGCCTCGCTCAGCACTATCTTACGCACAAACTCTGTCTTAAGATGTAAACAAAACACAAGTCGTATTGCAGTGGCTCACTATCTTACGACGACCTCAGAGCTATCTTAAGTCGAATCGTAACTGGATGCGCGCGCAATCACAACACAGCTCAAACTGCGTCTCCCATTGGCTGGCTGGCTTTCTCTTACGAGGACACGTGGAGGACTTACGCTTGAGGCACCGCAATACTAAGTTAAGATCGTTCTTAACCACGCCCTTCTACGAAAGTTCGTAAGATTTAAGATCAGAGTTAAGAACGAGGCACCGTAATCCCAGCCTTAGTTGTATGTATATTATTATTACTATTATCATTAATTATTTTTATGTACTTAATCTCTATTCCATTGAATCATCTCCATTAAATATCTATTTCAAGTAAACTTTAAATAAAAATACATTATACCTTAATTAATAATTTAGAAATTCAAAATACGATTTACAAACATTTACTTTATCATTACAATTTTTTTTTTTTTTTTAAGAAATCATTATTAATAAATATATGTATTATTTCATAATACTGCAATGCAAGAAATAGTCTTTAAATAAAGAAGAAAAAAGAAAATGGTGGACCAGCCACACACATACATTCAAGACGTCTCTTGAAAATGCATTTGTGATGTAAAATACATGCATCAAACTATCTGAGAAAAAAAAAAAAAAAAAAAAAAAAACTAATTGCAATTTCTTAAATTATAAAAGTGGGTAGAATTATTACTAACATTATCTCTTAAATTGAAGTTGGGTTCACAAAACAAATAGTTACATCTAGGAGGAGCAATAAGAAGTCTATCAATCAGTGACGTCGCCAGAAAAAATTTCAGGGGGGGGGGGGGGGGGACATCCTGAAAAAAATTTTTTTTCAATAAAATTCTGACAGCATAGTTTTAAATTTAAAGAAAAAATGCTTAGTAGAATTTTCCAGGAGGGGGGGGGGCAAGTGTCCCCCTTGCCTTATTCTGCCGACGCCCATGCTATCAATATGAACTCTGAAAGCTTTATTATCAGGTGCATGTAATCTTTTAATGGAAAAGGAAACTGGGGAGTGTTTTTGTACAACAATAAATAGACTAGAATACTTTGGTTTAAATTTATCTATTGATTTCAAGTATACAACATCATGAACAGCAACAGGCCTAGGAATGAAACTACCTTAATATGCAAAAACCCTTATTTGCATGCAGATGCAGATTTATAACATATTGCAATATGATATATCATTGATAAGTGATATTAAAAGAGTTCATGATATAAAGCAAATTAACCATTAAAAATGAGAAATTTCCATAAAAACAAAGTGATTTAACATGAAATTAAGTGACAGCAAAAATTTCAGAAACCCTGAATTCAGGGGTAGCCCCTGAAAAGTTTCACCCCTGCAGGCCTCAGTTTTGCACGTTTTTGAAAATTTTGATACATTTTGTTTTGATTGTCTTTAATGTTAGAATAGGCTTTGTTATAGATTTTATCCAAGTCAAAGTTTATAGACAATGTTTTTTTCTTTATTTTACCATTGAAAAAAAAAAATAAATAAAAATAAAGATTTCAAAATAATTTTTTATTATAAGTAATATCAAGACAATAATATTATACAAAAATATTATCTTAAAATCACACACATTGTAATAGAAACTGAAAATTTACTGTCCCAAAAGTTTATAGACAACTCATTATTTTTTCTTTAACATTCAAATTTTTGAGCCATTTTTCCTAATCACTTCAAAAACTCGATCAAGTATACTCAAAACAACAGTTGAAGATTTTCTGGCTTTAGAGAAAACCAACTTCTTTCAATTTGCAGCATTCGATCTTGAACTGATGCAAATTGACGTCATTAGCATATACGTCTCTAGCTAATATTCCACAAAGGTTATCCATTGGGTTCAGGTCAGGACTTAGGGTTGGCCAGTCCATAACAGTTACCTGGTTTCGTCTAAACCATTGCACTATAGAGTTTAACATGTGAATGGAGCAATTGTCTTGCTGATATATCCATTCTTCTCTACTTAGCAACTTTCCAAATAGAAGTAACAGTACTTCTAGCATTTTCTGGTGCACTTCGGAACATTGACGACCTCTTAAAAAAACAATATCGGTAGTTCCTTTAAAGGAAAATGCTCCCCACACCATGAGTGAACCCCCTCCTTGTTGTCTGTTGAAAAAAGTTTGTGGTTCCTTGCGAATATCATGCCAGTAATATTTTCAACCATTGAGGCCATCTAAATTGAACTTCTTTTCATCACTAAAACAGAACACTCAACCATTCATATGTCCAATTCACATGATTTCGAGCCCACTAAACACGAGTGTCACTATGCCATTTTGGCAACTTTGGTGAATGACTTATTTTACGATAAGCAAGCAACTTACTTACCTGCAGCTGTCGAATAGAGGTCAAGACTCACGATCGCCACTCTCCACATGGCGACTTAATTTGAAAAAGTGGCGATCAAAGAAAATTGGTATGATCGCCATTTTTTCCCGAGAATTCGCAAAAATATTTCTTCCGTTTTTGAAAAAATCGCAGATATCGTTTGTTTGAAAAAAAAAAAAAAAAAAGAAATCCCATTAACGATCGGTGATTGTTAATGGGATTTCGATGACGATCACACCTTCCGATTTCCAATCTTTTTCCATCCACAACATAACTGTCAATATTCAATTAAAACTTGCTTTATGAGATTCTAGAACCTAGAAAGAAATAGAATTGTTAAATATTTCTTGTTCGTGTAATTATTTTTTGCCTCTCTCCCTCTTTTTTTATTTCCAACTAGCGATCGCCGATCAAATGTTCTGCAGTTGTTTCTCAGTCTTTCTTCATCCCTAATATAAATGGCAATATTCATTTTAAACATGCTTTATTAGATTCTAGAAGTAGAATTGAGAATTTGATATTTCTTATTCATGTAATTATTTTTTTAATCTCCTCACCCCCCCCCCCCCCTTCCCCATTTCTAGATAGTAATAAATGATCTGTTCTAGAAAGCGATAGAAGTGCTCAATATTTTTCACGTATGTAATTATTTTTAGACTTAATGAATATATTTATTTTTTCTCAATTAAATTATATATTTATATTTCATATCTATACCAAATGTGTAAAAAGGGGGGGTGGGGGATGAAAAATTGATATTTAGGTACGAAAATATTTCTAAATTAGTTTAAGAAAATTAATGCTCAGTTGATTTAATACGTGTTTGAAACTGATAATTAAATAATATATATATATATATATATATATATATATTTTTTTTTTTTAAATGTTTGAGTAATGTACACACATAAAAATTTTATTCTATATATGTTTGAAAAATTTGTTTTTCTGATGGTATGACATTTTTATAAGGTTTTATGTGGATATAAAAGTAACTGCAGTTATATTAAAGAATTTTTTTCTGTTACTGAAATAATCCTGAAAATGTTCAAAGTAGATAAAAGCTAATATATAACTGTGGTAGTCAATTTATTGAAAGTGATGCTAATAATGTCCAACCAATCATGTTTACAGAAAATTTTCAGCAAATTTCTAATTTTAGCAATCGCATGCCAGTTAATAAAAATGAAACTCTGGTAATAAGTTAGTATAGATTCTTTGCCTCCCCACCCCCTCCTCAGACTCAAAGTAATTTCATTTTCCTCTAATTCTGATCACAATTATTTTCCATTTGCCGATGGACGTACCAGACTAGACGAAATTTATTAAATGAATCAAAATTTTATATTTCTTTTGCAATGAGATATAAAATAAATATTCTTGTAAAACACAAATTGTATATAAGAAATCACATTGTCAGATCATATCATCAATATAGCCAGCTGTTTTCCCATAGCAAAATGCATGTATTAATATTTATCTATGAAAGTCCATGTATTTCCCCTCATTACTTAAACTTTGAATTTTAAAGTCTTCTTTCTAATTACTATAGTTATTAATAGCATTTAAAAAAAAGCTGGATTACATGCTATTATAACTACATGCTTATAGAATTCGCACTTAAAACACTAACAAGAATAAAATCATAAGCATTCAGTGGAAGTTCAAACAAGGTCATATCTTTCCTCAAAAACCGAATCACTTTTCAATGATTCAATTAATCAATATATTTTGTTTTCCTCCTGGGTCATTCCATGTCAATTCAACCACACCATGACACCCATAGTATCAGATTTTGATGAAACTTTGTGTATTTGTTCCTTTTATGGGTTTAAATAAGGAAAGAAAATTTTTTTGCTTTATCTTAAATGGTTTAGGTTTTATAGCTTGTTAAAGATTTGAGAATTTCATGTTATTTTTCGATCAGGCGGAAGAATTACAATTTGTTCTTTTATAAAGAACAATTTTTTTCTCCCTTATTTACCAACCAATGTAGATGAAATTTTTTATGAGTATGCTTTAATATATAAGAAATACAAGAAAAAATAAATTAAACAAACATGTATTTGCACATGGCCAGGAAAAAGTCCTGAAATATTATTTTGAAATTTTTTTTAATGAAATACAGAGTTCCACTCCAAATAGAATATCATCATGAGGGAAAAGGATAATCAATTTTTTTTTTAATTCTTGCTCTAAAGGATATATTCTACAACATGAAAAAATAAAATAAATGGCTTTTTGCATCCTTAATTATTTTTTCTGACTTCAAATTTAAAATTTCCAATTCCCGCATTTTCTTGAAATTGCTAAATTAGAAGTTCCAATTTTAGTAAAATTATACAAAAATTTGAACCAAAATGTTATTTAGTAAGTACAAATTTTGAATAAACATCATAAAATACAAGAATGTTCAGCAACTGTTTTGAGTTTTAAAAAAACACACGATCCTTCGTCAGAAAAACAAAGTATACACGAGTACTGCAACGAAAGCAGCAATGCAGAAAATGTTATTTGTCAATTAATTTCAGTTTAAAAGATTTTAATATATGTATATATATATCATACTTGCCAACCAATTTTAATAAAAAAAGGGAAGATTTTTGTTGAAAAACCAGAAGATTTCATAAAAAAAGGGAAGATTTTTTTTTTACTTGTTTATTACGTCAAATAGAAAAAAAATACAGTTTTACAATTTTAATATTTAGAAGCAATCTATATAAACGTTTTACTAGATTGATTATACTAAATATATAAAAGTTTTAAATGAAGTTATTCCTCTTCAACATATAAATATCTACAAAACAGAATCTGTAAGAAATTTATTTAACAATAGACAAAAAACTTAGTTAAGTTAAAGTATAACTAATTTTTTAAATAAATAGAATATGATTTTTGTGTATGTACATCAATTACACACACACATATATATATATATATATATATATATATATATATATATAAAAGGAGCAGTAGCTAATTATCAGTTTCAAACATGCATAAAACCAACTAAGTATTAATTTTCTTAAATTGATTTTGAAAAAATTTTCCTACCTGAAATTTTTTTTTTTTTTTCCCATGTTTACGTACATTTGGTATAAATATGACATACAAATATTTAATTTAATTGAGGAAAAATAAACAAATTCATTAAATTCAGCAATAAAGATCTAAAAATAATTACATACGTGAAAAATATTGAGCACTTCCACTGCTTTATTGTTTCTAGAATTAATCATTGATCACAATCCGGGGAAACAGTGGGGGGGGGGGGGGGGGGGGGGGGGGGGAGGGATACAAAAATAATTAGTGTAAAAAATATTAAACTCTTTGAACTCTACTTCTAGAATCTAATGAGAGAAGTTTAAAATTAATATTATCATTTATGTTGCAGATGGATAAAGATTAGGAAACAAAAGACTTCTGCAGAACATTTGATTGCTGATCACTAGTTGGAAATAAATGAAAGGGGGGGGGGGGTAAAAAATAATTACATCAGCAAGAAATATTCAACAATTCTATTTCTTTACATGTTCTAGAATCTCATAAAGCAAGTTTGAAATGAATATTGACATTTATGTTATGGATGGAAAAAGATTGGGAATCAGGAGTTTTCGTAGAACATTTGAGTTTTCTTTTTAAAACGAACGATATCCGCGACTTTTTTTTCAAACTGAAGATTTCATCATCTGTCCGGAAGACCGGAAAATACGTTAAAAAACCAGAAGTCTTCCGGGAAAACCGGAAAAGTTGGCAAGTATGATATATATACATAAATAATTTGCTGGTTTTGCAATTATTTATACTTTTTCAAAAACACACTTTGGTAATGAAGACAAATAGTTTTTAATTTACAACTTAATTCTGTCCTCAATTTTAAGAGAGTTAAATCAGTTTCATATAGTTTATCAAGAGTTTGCAAGGTTTTTTTCCTAACATGGTTTAACAAATGACAATCACTTTGAGTCATTTCCCCCGCACTGCACTTCTCCATTTTTCTAATATAGTATAACATTAAAAAAATAATTAACAATAATTCTTTTCAAAATAGTATAGCCTCAATAATGCATGTTACACATGCAATAGCTTGTGACTGACTAATTACAAGATGCCGAGTTTTGTCTCTGCTACTGAGCAAGCTTACTTGTTTAAACATGTCAAACAAGATTTGACTTATTCAGACATCTAAACATGTACCTACACAGTAGAAAGAACATCATTTAATTGTCTTGTTGCAACTTGAATGGTTTGATTGTTTACAATAAGATTAAAATTTGAAATAGCAGTGAGTAGTAAAATGATTAAAATTTAGATCTTGTTTTTAAAACAAAATTAAATTTTAATGTAAATTTCTCTTAATTAAATTATTTAATATTAATTTAGAAACTTTTTTGTTTGTTTTGAAATTTCAATTTAGATATAATTTTGTTGATTCAATTTAATAGCATTTATGTATGTGTCTTTCTGTACATGTTGAATTAACATTCTTAAAAACTACTCTGTTGTTTTAATCATACACCACCTAATTATGTAATCCAATTTTTCATTTTATTTCAAAAACCTTTAAACTGAAATTAGTTGAAAAATAACATTTAAATTGAAATTTTTGTATAATTTTACTAAAATTGGAACCTCTAATTTGGCGATTTCAAGAAAATGAGGGAATTGGAAATTTTAAATTTGAAGTAAAAAAAAAATAATGAAGGATGCAAAAAGCCACTTATTTTATTTTTTCATGTTGTAGAATACATCCTTTAGAACAATAATACAAAAAAAAAAAAAAAAAAATTGTTTGATTATCCTTTTCCCTCATGATAATTCACTTGGAGTGGAACTCTGTATTTCATTAAAAAAAATTTCAAAATAATATTTCAGGATTTTTTCCTGGCCATGTGCAGATACTTGTTAGTTTAATTTATTTTTTCTTGTATTTCTTATATATTAAAGCATCCTCATAAAAAATTTCATCAACATTAGTTGGTAAATAAGGGAGATAAAAATTATTCTTTATGAAAGAACAAATTGAGTTTCCTCTGCCTGATCGAAAAAAAAAAAAAAAAAAACCATGAAACTCACAAATCTTTAACTAGCTGTAAAACCTAAACTATTTAAGATAGATCAAAAATATTTTTTCCTCATTTAAATCCATGAAAGGAACAAATACACCAAGTTTCGTCAAAATCTGAGACTATGGGTGTCAAATCATCTTTTTTTTGGTTGATTTGACATGGAATGACCCTCCTACCTCCTTTCATTTCAGATATTGAAAAATTTAAACTAGAGAAGTGCGTAAATTTAATTCCCCCCCCCCCCCAAATAGTACCTATTTTTATTTATTTATTTATTTATTTTTTTATTGGCAGAAATACACACATATATCATGAAAAACGGCAGTTTTTTGAGTGACGCAAGCGGAGGGACAAACGGGACGCTGCGAACTCATATATACGGCTAGTTTGACATCACAGAGATTTGTAAAAGCCGACACTTAATATCTCAGCAAATATGCCATATTTTGTTCTCATCTTTTCAAAATAGTCTTATCTTTGGTCTTAATCTATCCTGAAAATTTTACATTTCTACATGCAGTATGTTTTGAGATCTGAATCTCAATATAAAGCCAAAAAGAGAAGATGTGTGGTGTAACGATGTAAGGGCTGAAAAATCTCTAAAACGGCTCGAAGGATTTTCATATAATTAATATATTCTGTTAATAGGATCTTTCTGAATCTAGTAACGTTTTCGTTTTTTTCAGGAAAACTCTTGTTTTTTATATAAATCGCTTTAAATATGGAACTATATTACTCTGCCAATTACATGTGTTTATTCGGGTGAAAACGCTGTTATTCGGTTCTTACTTGTAAGGTATGTGGGTTGGTTTGTTGACCGACTTGAATGCAGCCAATGAATTATTTAGAATTTTTTTTTTTACGCAAAAGTACTTTATTACATGTTTAAAATATTTATTGTATATATACTAAGTCAAATTAACTTAAATATATTTTCTCTTGTGTTATGAAAAAAATATTTTTGATTTCAAAATTTCATATTTAGTCAAAAAAATATTTAGATAATATTTTAATTAAGGAAGTAATTTGTAATTTTAGATATTCCATTTTATCATATTAATGGTGAATTTACAATTTTTTTAATTGAAAAAATTTTTAATCATTCATGAACATCGATTTTATAATAACTTAATGATTTGCGATTCCTATTCATGTATCCTTACGCGCCGGGAATGAAAAAAAAAAACAAACAGCAAATAGAGTTTTGGCGCCATCTATCGTTTTTATTTAAAACATACTCTTTCGTAAATACACACTCACACACACACACACACACACACACACACATATATATATTTCTTTTTAAAAATTAAAAATCTCTTTTGAAAATACAGTTAGAGTTTATTAATTTATTTATTTTTCAGACTTTAAAATGATACATATTTTAAATATTAACATAATCAATTTTTTTTTATTATTATTGAAAGCAATAATGACTAGGGGAGGAAACACTGTTTATTAGAAAAAACAGTGTTTTAATAAACAGCGTTTAAACAGTGTTTTAATGAAATTCATTTTTCCTGAAATTTATTAAAATTCATGAAAAATGTGTCAAATAGCAATTATTAAAAACACGTCAAAATAAATAAATAACATCTTTACTTTGAAACCCATAATAATTTATTAAAAAAAATTATTCTTTCTTTTCTTTTTTTAATTAATTAATTTGTGCATGAAAAATTCTATTTCATAAATATATTTACAATTACAGTAAACAAAAAATCCGCCTTTAATTTTAAATAACTATTTCTACCTGTTTCTAAACAAGATTTTTTTTTTTTTTAACGAAAAAAAAGTTAAATCTGTATGTATATGATTTGAATATAAACTACTAGATGGCGCCACTACATTTAATTTATTTTTCTTAAAAAAAAAAGAAAGAAAGAAAGAAAAAACTTTTAATAGTTACGAAACATGTAGAAATAATTATTTAAAATTAAAGGAGGGTTTTTTGTTTATTGTAGTTGTAAATATATTTATAAAGCAGTATTTTTTACGCAGAAATTTCATTTTTTTTTTTTTTTTTTTTAAAGCTTAACTTATATTTTCCATGAAATTTTTCTCCAGGTGATTTCATCTTACTTTTAAAATTATAGAAATGTAAAGCTTAATTTATATTTTGTCTATTTTTCCCCCCAAACATTTTATATGAAAATATATAGGAAGTAATTTTTGGAATATTGGAGCAGTATACTTAGCCTCAAAAGGGGAAAAATACATAAAATTCTATTTTTAACATTTACTTGATTTTTTTTTTTTTTTTTTTTTTTTTTTTAATTCTTTAATTTGTAATTCTCTAAAAAGAAATTTGCAAAATGTAAATTACGTAATTCTAACTTAAATTTGAAAATTTCACTTATTTTTCTTTTTTTCTTTCTTTTTTTTTTTTTTTCTTTTTTTTAGGAGTTTGAGAATCCCAGTCAATATTTTTTCTAGTGCGAAGCTTCTCCATGGTTCGTACACTTTTAAAAATCCTTGAAAAGTGCTTGAAAAAAAAAGTTTCATTTTCAAGTGCTTAAAAGTGCTTGAAAATTGCTGTGATATTTTAAAAAGTACTTGAATTTCAAATTAAAAAAAAAAAAAACTATTCTACTACAGTTGATTTTTTTTTGTCCCATTGTTCTGTTTAGAAGAGGTATTACAGATAGAATTAGGAAACCTTTGTTTAAGGCGACGTGGCATCATTGAAGGTTTTTATATGAAAGCTTATATTTCCATATAATATTTATAAATTGAACTACATTAGCACAATACTAGTCTTGCTCTATGTCTGTGTTTTTATTTAAAAACGTACTTCATTATTTAAAAACATATTTTATTATTTAGAAATATGTCGTTTATTGTACCTTATTATTTAAAAACATATTTTAAATTACCTCGGATATACTCCGGATAATATATTTTGACATAAAATATATTTGATACTATGAAAACGTTTTAGAGTCAAATTAAAACTCATTTATAAAGGAAGCATCGTCTAATTTCCCAATGATAATTTTTTAACTGTACAGAGTTAGACTTTTTTTTTTTTTTTTTGGGGGGGGGGGGGGTTAGTGGAGCCAGCAGGGGGCAGAGTCCCCTAGTTATGTTAAAAAATAAACGCATTTGATACTGGGTTTTTAAATAGGTAATCCCCCCCCCCCAAAAAAAAAAAAAATAAAATAAAAAAATAAAAAATAGGTGTGTGTGGACACATCTAAAATCCTGGTTGAAAGTGCTTGAAAATTTCCTGGAAAGTGCTTGAAAAGTACTTGGAAAGTCCTTGAATTTTTGTTACTCCTAAGTGTATGAACCATGTTCTCCATTTTGTTTCCAAGTGGCAGGCTACTTGAAAATTTGTCAGTATGATAACATTTGAAATACTGATTTAATTCACACTAAATTTGTAGTGTAGATTTATCTCAGAAATGTGTTTGATATGTTTATCTGCCAACTTAATCCACCCTCTTGTTTCACTGTGCCAGCACACTGAAAATTTCAAATTTACATTAGAAAGGTTTTATGAACCGATTTGCTTAAAACTCAATATATACATAGCCTTCATTTATAAATCCACTAAGTCCATTAATAAATTGTAGCTGCCATTTTGAAAAAAAAAAATGGTGACAACTTCATAAAAAAAATTAAATTAGTTTACCCTTCCTAGGAGCCAGAAGGATTTGTTTTAATTTTTTGATTAAAAACCACTAAAAAGTAATGATATAAGTACAAAAAACCCTTAGCGGCTTAAAAGTTTGTGACGCCGCTACTTTGTGGCTATAAGAATTTGAAATATGAGTCTTAAAAGTAATGATATTAAATTTTAAGTGACACTTTGCAATTAGTTAAAATATACATAGATTTTCTTATTTGATCTTTCACTTTTATCCTTTATTTATATTTATAATGCAAACGTAATATTTTTAACTTGAAGATCAGACAGATATATAAAATACACTCACTGATGCTTTTTCATTCGCATTTCAAATTCAAAATAACAGTTTTAAAAGGAATGATATAAAAATTCCAGTGGCGCCTCGGTGTTATTTTAAAAGATTTGTTTTTAGATTCCATTAAAATTACTTTTGTTTTGTCTAATAAAGTATATTTACACATTTAAACAGTGCTTTTAATTTTCAAATATACTGTCAAATAATTATACTTTCACTGAGTTAGCATTATAAAGTAAAATTATTTATTTCAATAAATTGATTTATCTTTTGCGTCACGCTATCCAAAACTGCAGTAAAATTTGTGTAAATGTTTTCTTTACGTCACACTACCTCTTTGAGCAACATTTCACTTAGTTGGACACTATGATACTATGTTTTGGATAGCATGACGCAAAAGATAAATCAATTTATTGAAATAAATAATTTTACTTTATAATGCTAACTCAGTGAAAGTATAATTATTTGACAGTATATTTGGAAATTAAAAGCACTGTTTAAATGTGTAAATATACTTTATTAGACAAAACAAAAGTAATTTTAATGGAATCTAAAAACAAATCTTTTAAAATAACACCGAGGCGCCACTGGAATTTTTATATCATTCCTTTTAAAACTGTTATTTTGAATTTGAAATGCGAATGAAAAAGCATCAGTGAGTGTATTTTATATATCTGTCTGATCTTGAATTCTCTTTAAAAATAAAAAAAAAACACTGAGAAATCAATTACAAGTAGATCATCTCATATGATTTATCAAAATTTCTAAACATGAAGTATTATTAAAAATCAAATCAATAAACAACAAAATTTGAAAACACATTTTAAATTTAAAAGCATTTACTTAACGTAATATACAAATTTACAATTTCAAGTGCGCGACAGTTGCAGATTTTGCACGATTTAAAAATTTTGAATCAAAATTTTGTTCATAACACCGGCCTGAGAAGTTATTCTTAAGAATTAATAGAGTTTCTAAACTGTCATCCGACATACATGGACGAAAATCAGTTCTATTCCTTCTAACTAAACTAAAAATTCTCTCACACTCAGCATTACTGTGTGGTATTGATAAAATACCAAGCATTATGCAGGATATATTTTTGTATAGCTGTTCATTCACTGGATTCTTAATTTTGCTCACTAAGTTCCATTGAATATCTGCTCTCTTTTCTTGCATGATGTGTGTTGGTATCTCTGCAACTTGCAAAGCACAAAATTCTGCATGTATTTCGTCAATTTTTTTATTTTCTTTCAAAAACACAGGAAATTTATCAATAAAATATTTCACACTTGAAAAAGATGCAGTTTCGATGTATTCAAGATTGCATACCTGTGCATGGCACAGCGTTTCATCTTTTAACGGAAACTTCAGAATTATATATTCACAACATTTTACATAATAATTTCTTATAGTTGAAAAAAAATTCTTTTTTTCATCTGATTTTAGATTTTGGATAATTTCATTTGTTTTTTCCCCAATAAGCAGTTCATCATCACTTTTCTGATTATCAACATTATGATAATTTAAAGTTAGTAAATTTGAATTTTCTTTTATGACACTGGCTTTTATAAATTTGACTAAAATCTCTTTTAATAAACCAAATAATATTGACAATAACTTGTGGATTAAAGGTGTTTGCCCTTGCAAAACAACATTCACCTTTTCAAAAGTTGGTGAGATATACAACAAAAAACAGCAATACGCTTTGTTAACATCCGATGTCAATATATAAAAGAGTCTTTCTTCTCTTGACAAAATTGACATTTTCTCCAATTTCTGGATTTTTTTTTTAGAATCTGCAGCTATCTCATTATTATGTTTTCTCTTAGTAGTTGTACATTTTGTTTCAATAATTGTACTCTGCTTAATTACATTACAGCTATTTCCAGTACCCTCATTATTATTTTGTTTTCTCTTAGTGCTTGTGCTAGTAGATTTTTCTTCAATAATTGTACAATGCTTATTTACATTAGAGCTACTTCCACTGCCCTCATTATTATTTTGCTTTCTCTTAGTGCTTGTGCTAGTAGATTTTTCTTCAATAATTGTACTCTGCTTATTTACATTACAGCTACTTCCACTACCCTCATTATTATTTTGTTTTCTCTTAGTGCTCGTGCTAGTAGATTTTTTTTCAACAATTGTACTCTTATGTACAATAGAGCTATTTTCACTACTTTTCTTAGGAATCTTAAAAAGATTTAAATTACTACTTTGTTTTGATACATTTTTGGTGTTTTTATCGATTTCCTCCTTAAAAAAGGCAATCAAAGCTTC
The DNA here is from genome assembly GCA_963930645.1 of Salticus scenicus. Taxonomy (NCBI): domain Eukaryota; kingdom Metazoa; phylum Arthropoda; class Arachnida; order Araneae; family Salticidae; genus Salticus; species Salticus scenicus. The sequence goes on along the minus strand of OZ005651.1, from coordinate 12,505,985 downwards.
CCATAAATGTAACACTCTCTGAAGACATGGGGTTGTTGATAACCATCTAGTCTGCACATGTTTTAGAATCTGCCTAACATCATCATTGTATAATTCTTGAAATTTTTCAAGCTGTTCTTTTCTTTTAGAACTTTTCTTAAAATAGTAGAACAAATCTACTAATAATTCGTCTACATTTAATGGTAGGGTAGAGGCTCCTTTTTCTGAGGCTAAATCTAACAAATGGCATGGGCAGCCTATGCTTATAATATTTTGTTGTTGTCCTCTTAATATAGATAAAACACCAGATTTTTTGCCCACCATCACAGGAGCATTATCGGAGGAAAAAGCTATGCAATTCAATATTGGCACATTCAGTTCTTTTATCTTGTTCAGAATAAGGTTGCAAATATTTATTCCTGTAGAATCTTCTTTTAACACTGGCACTGCTAATAAGTTATTTTCGATTTGCTCGCTATTAGTGTTGAAATAAGTCACAACAATTGGGTATAGTTTGCTGTTGGAATCGTTGCTACCATCTGTAGCCAAAGAGAATGGGTGAGATTGCAAATTAGTAATTAATTTCTTCTGGCTTGACGATGCCCATTCACTAATAATAGCGGTCGTTTTTGTCCGCGCACAGCTGTATTTTTCTGCGATATCGTTTTTTGGAAACATTTTGCGGAACAGCGGCCCAATATGGTCCGCGCAACTCAATGGCAAATTATGCTCTACAAGGAATGCCGTAAATAAACATTCTGCTTTAATTACTTCATCTTTGCTATTAAAAAAACAACTGATTTTAGCATTTTTGGCATTATTTTCCACATTGCTGACATGCTTCTTCATTCCAATATGCTGCACTATATCATTCCTACCACCATGACTGATATTTATATCAGACGAACATTCTTCACAAAAAGCATGATATACACTCCGGTTGGATTTTTTTATAAATGCAAATTCGTTGGAATATTCGCTTTTAAATGTCTGTAGATATTTCTGTTTCTTTAGTTTCGACATCGTAAGAGAAATAAAACCACATTGATCGAAATTAACAATACCGAAATGCGCACAAAATGAAAGACGCGAACAAAACAGAAGTGTAAATTCACATAAACAGGAAGGCGCACGTGTATCTCAAAGCTGCCTATCGCACACGTGAAGTAGAAGTAGAAGTTATACGTGAACCGGAGAAACGGGTCAAGGCTAAACCAGATCTGATCTCCGGCGCTCACGCGTGCGTCATAGCTCACCGAACGCAGAACGAAAAGCGAAATACCTACGGGTGACACTGGATAGAATGGAGCAAACGTATGAGAACGATCGAAATGCGCAAGACGCAATGTGGCGCCATCTATCGGTGATATAATGAACAAATTTCTTTAAGTGGACACAAATTTCACTTAAAAAAAAAAATAAATAAAGAAAAACGGGAGATATTGATGCTAAAACGGAAAAACGGGAAACTAGGGCAAAAAACGGGAGTCTCCCGTGAAAAACGGGAGAGTTGGCAGCTCTGTAATCAAAATACTCTCCACTACTTTCTACAACCTTTGCCCATTTTTCGGGTAACAAATGTATACCATGGCGATAGAAGCTCTCGTCTTTGGAGGCAATAAAATGATCCGCGTCCGCACGAACTTTTGCAACGACCTAATATTATTAAATGATTAAAAATACAATAGTCATTTAATAATAGTGACTACTGTATTATCATTAAAACACAATAAAGAGCACTATTTCTTAATTTAATTTTCCGACCATATCATTTGTGCTTTTATGCACACACACACACACACATATATATATAATGTGTATGAATCCAATGTATAACGACGACGACTCATGAGTGGCCACTGAGTTCATGTCCAGTGGCCACTTCTAAAAATTTTAAGTCTTGACCTCTACTGTCGATGCAAAGTGGATTTTGATACTGGAACGGTCATCTCTCTAGAAATTGACTGTACAGGTAGGTTCTGGGTTGAAATGAATCTGAAAATCTTTGTGTCTTGTTGTTTGTTTTCTTTGGTCACCCAGAATGCGATTTTGTTTCAAAATTGTCACCTTTTCACAGAATTTGGTAAATACCAGCCCTGCTACATCCAATTTTTCTTGAAATGTCCACAACTTTCATTCCATGAGCTTTGAAACCATAATTTTTCAAAATTTCATTATTTGAAAGCTGCACGTTGTGAGGCTTCTGTACAATCAGTCAAAAAAAGAAAGACAGCTTCGTTTTTATCTCAAAACTATTACGTCACAAGTAGATGACCTTGGAATATGCAAACTTGAAGATCAGTACTTCAATCAGCTTTTAACACTGGTTGTCTATATATTTTTGGGACAGCATTATTTTCGTTATATTTATTTATTTTTTATATTAAATTGTGTGTGTTTAAAGGTCTTTTAAGTATTTCATTATTTGTATTACGTCAATACATATTTATATAATTAATTTCGTCTTTCTCTCTCGTTTAATTAGCTCTTAAAAAAAAAAAAAAAAAAAAAAAAAAAAGTTGTCTATAAACTTTTGGGATGCACTGTATGTCTATATTGGGTGTTTAATCTTCTTTTCTCATCTTTAGTACATCACCAGAAGGTTGAATATAATTAATAAATTGTGAATCCTCTGAAATCTCAACATTATCATTTTGTTTTGAACTATAGTTAATAATTTGTTCAATTTATTTTATTGTGCCAATATTTGAATGTTTGTTTACATGTATACTTCTATTAGTGTTATTTTTTAACATATAACTGAAATCTTACTCTATCATATTTAATGTTGCTATTTTGTTTCTGGGAGTGATCAATATTAACTATTGAATCCAACACAATTTAAAAGAATTTTTTTTACTCTGAAATAAATAATCACCTTAGGAAACTTTGGGACAATAAACAGTAACAGAAGACTTTTTTGGGTTGTAAAATAAGGTTTTGACAAGTTTTTACAGATAGTTTGCATATCAAGATTTTCTTCATGGTCGCTATATGTGTTTGTTATGGGAATACATAGGTCTTATTTTTAACAAAGACCTATGCATATCTAATATGATGTGATATTGTTGAATAAAATCATGACCTAAAATAACCTTAAATGCAGAACCTTCAGGAATATCCCCAATAAAAAAATTTCTGAAAAAAATTGGTTCTGAATTTTGAAAGTAGTTTGGATATAAGATGAAAACTGCACATTCGAATTTACTGTTTTAATTGTGACGTGGGAAGATAGATGTTTATATTTCAAACTGTGTTTTAATTTATTAAATGTACTTTCAGCCAGCAAACTGACAGAACTTCCAGTGTCCAAAAGTGTGCTTACTTTCTGCTTATGTAACAAAATTTTTATCAGAGGTAATTTTGGAGAATTTATATGAATATCAATAATCTGGTGTGTCACTCACACGACTTTCTCTTACCCTGAAATTTAATACTATAAATACAGGTTGCAGATTAATAAGTAAGATAATGAGTATTGTTATGTAAACCTGTGTTAAACAATTCAAATTAGGCTTCGGAAGAGTTTTATACAGGGTTCATACTCAAATATGGGAAAAAATTCCCTGAGTTTTCCCTGAGTTCCCAGACAATTTTCAAGAAAATATTAGCGACATATTACAAGAAACGCTCTTCTAGACAAGACAAAATACAGCTACTTCCACTGTATGATGTCATATTACTGCCGATCATAATAGAAATTCAGGTAGAAATCATATTTACATGCGTATTTTCACAATAATTCATTATTTAAATTTTGATACAAAGCTAAACAAGAAAAACATAACTTGAGAGAGAAAAAAAAATTGTTTTTCCAGGTTTTATAACTGATTTTCCCTGAGTTTTAATGAAAATTTTTATTTTCCCTGAGTTTACCCTGACTTTTTTAACGAATTCCAAATTCCCTGAGTATTCCCTGTGGAGTATGAACCCTGTTATGTGATAATTAGTTCTGTATGAGGGGGACTACCGCGCCCTCAACCCCCCAGTTTCATTAATGCACCTACATTTATAAAGAATTTAATTCGGCTATTAAAAAATAAATCGTTTTTAAAAAATAATTTATTAAATTTTAAAAAATTATATTTTATGATAATGCAGACGACTTGCATGTTAGAGAAGCAGTATAACACTAAATATCCAAAAAAAGTACATTTTATTCTCAATATATATATATAAAAAAAAAAAAAGATTTTTTTTTTTTCTAAGTTTTTTTTTTTTTTTTTTTTTTTTGTTAAAAGTAAAAAAAAAAAAAAAAATCAATAACTTTGTTTTAAATTATCGCAGATTGATGGTTCAACCATTCGTTTTAAAGGAATAGGCGAGCTCTTTTGAAAGATACCCATCATGAAAATTTACTCCCCTGGAGGGGAGACGAGGCTCCTACATACACAATTTTTTTTCCCTGTTGACTATCTCTATTACAAAAAATATATATTCGTTTGGTTTAGTGCAGTCTATAGACATTAAACTCTACTTACCTGCAATTTCCCCCATAGACGTAATGTATTAGAATTCTCTTGATTGTCCCTGTACACGAACCATTTGCTTGATCTTAACGAAAAGCTTACTGTAGCGTCCCTATATGATACACATTTAGAATACCAAGTTTGAACTTTCTGCCATAATTTGTTTTTGAGATATGCTGATAACAGACTGACACACAGACCATTTGCTAAAAACATGATTTTCGTATTCAGGGGACCTCTAAACGTGTAAATATAACAAAATCTTGCGTTCGAAAATTTGTTTAAAAAACAATACTTTCTCTACCTTATGGATAAGATAAAGTAAAAATGTTTTCCATTTTATCACTAGTAGTTTGAGTAGACTTGCAATCAGAAATTTTTTATGATTTGTTGGGTCTGAGCAGCAGTAGAATTTACCAATCTATCACTAGATAATTTAGGTAGATTAAACTCATAAGAACTATCCAAATAAAAATTTTGTGCTGATGCTCTAGTCAAATCTTGAGATGTAATTACTTCAGCTAGACTACATCTCTGAAATAGTTTATTTTTTTTTTTTAAATTACTCCTGTCATAATATTTACTTTTAGTTTGATTTCTCTGCCATCTGAAGCATCGAGTGCGGTATAAACTCATAAAAACTATTAATTATAAGACTGAATTCTGAACTATATATATATGTTTATTACACCTCAACTCGTATTTGTATATTAACTGTAACCTGTTTTGTAACTGGCGGTTGTGTAAGTATCTGCCGTGCGTGTACGTGTTTGTTTACTTCCATTAAAGTTGTGTGTTGTGTTCTAAACACGGATTCTTGAATCATGCTACGAATAATAAGAGTTATTATTTACGCTCGCTTGTATCATAAAGATACATAACAACACATGGCGGCAGCAGTTAAAAGTTAGTATTTCTCTTTCTGAAAGTTTTGTTTTCACCGGCGTTCGTTTCGTTTTAAAGGTAAACAATGACAACTGCCACTACAGCTTCAGCTTATCATATTTCACCGCCAGAATCTTTCCCATTTTCAATGCCAACTGAGTGGCCGAAATGGAAACAAAGACTTTTACGTTTTCGCACAGCTTCAGGCTTAAACAAAAAATCCGAAGAGGAGCAAGTGGATGCTCTGATTTATATAATGGGTGACAAAGCTGAAGATATTTTTCTATCGCTCAACATCTCGGATGACGATAAAAAGAATTTTCAAACGGTAATCGAAAACCTCGATAATCATTTTGTTGTGAAACTAAACAATTTTTGAAAGAGCTCAGTTTAATCGGAGAATACAGAAAGAAGGTGAGTCTGTTAACGATTTTATTACTGATTTGTATGCCCTAGCAGACAAATGTGATTATGGTAATCTCCATGGCGAGTTACTTAGAGATCGCATCATTGTCGGGATTACCGATCAATCTCTTAGTGAAAAGTTACAACTTGACTCTCAATTAACTTTGCAAACAGTTATCGATAAGGTTCGTTTATCAGAATGAGTCAAAAAACAGCAAACTGTATTGGTAACCAATGCATCTATCAATGCTGTAATGCATAAAAAGAAAATAGTAACACCACATAATTTCACTAAAAAGAGTACTCAATGTAATGATTATAAATCTTCTTCTGATGTTAAGAATCGTAAATGGTGTGGAAAATTACCTCATGATAGAAAGTTTTGTCCTGCCAAGGATTCCTTTTGCCGAAAATGCAAGAAAAAGGGGCACTGGGAAAAAGTCTGTCATGGTTCTATGAAACGAGTAAATGAAATTCATTGTGAGGCTGGATTCATAGGCCTAATGGCTGATAATCAGAATAATGATGACTGGGTAGTTCCTATCAAAATATTGGGGAAAACAATTAGGTTTAAAATAGATAGTGGTGCTTGATCACACTGTGATACCTAGTAATATTGCTCAATCAATGTTCAAAAATGCCCATATTAAAAGTACAAATAAGGTAATTTATGGCCCAGATAGAATACCATTAAAATTAATAGGGAAATTAGTTGAAAACATGGAATACAATGGCAAAACCTGTAGGGAAGAAATCTATATTATACGTGATCTTCAAACATGCTTGTTAGGTAAACCAGCAATCAAAATCTTTGGCCTAGGTCCTAACATACAGCCATATTACGTACAAAGTATCAGTAGTTTTGATCCTGTTCAGGAATTTCCAAAGCTATTTCAAGGTCTGGGACTGCTGAAAGGACATTACCACATTGAATTAGTTGATAATGCTAAGCCTTATACTCTTACATCTCCACGCAGAATACCAATACCATTGTTAGACAAAACAAAGGCTGAAATTAAAAGAATGCTGGAAATGAATGTAATTAAACCAGTCGAGAAACCCACTAATTGGTGTTCACCTGCTGTGGTTGTACGAAAAAAAGATGGCAATGTAAGAATTTGTGTTGACCTGACACAAATTTGTGTTGACCTGACCTTAATAGAAGTATTCGTAGAGAGTGGCACCCACTACCAACTACAGAATACAATTTATCTCTTTTGGCTGGAGCCAAAATTTTTTCCAAATTAGATGCTAATTCTGGATTTTGGCAAATACCTCTTGATGAAGAATCATCCTATCTCACGACCTTCATCACACCTTTCGGAAGATTCAGATTCTTTCGATTACCTTTTGGTATTTCATCTGCCCCTGAACACTTTCAACAGAGAATGTCTCAAGCTCTTGAGGGTCTTTCGGGTATAATATGTCATATGGATGACATCCTATATGGGGATCCAATCAGAAAGAACACGATGCACGCTTAAAATCAACATTGAGAAGACGAGTCTTAAAGAAACTGGAATAACTCTAAACAAACAAAAATGTTGTTTCTCTGTCAAGTCTATAAAATTCCTAGGACATGTAAATTAATGAGTCAGGAATACATCCAGATCAAGAGAAAATTCAAGCCATACAAAATTTCAAATCTCCAACAAATAAAACAGAGCTTAAGCAGCTATTAGGAATGGCCAACTATTTAGCAAGATTCATTCCAAAATTTGCAGATACTATGGCACCTTTGATTTCATTACTATCAACAAAAAATCAATTTGTTTGGGATGCCCCTCAAGAAAATGCATTAAAAAAGCTAAAGGAAATACTGTCATCAGAACCGGTACTTACAATTTTTGACCCAAACAAACAATCAATAGTGACAGCAGATGCTTCCTTGTATGGACTTGGTGCTACGCTATGCCAGAAACAAGATTCTTCATTGAAAGTGATTGCCTATGCGTCCAGAACTTTAACTCTAGCAGAGAAACGCTATGCTCAGATAGAAAAAGAAGCACTGGCACTCACTTGGGCATGCGAAAAGTTCAGCAATTACTTGATAGGTACAAAATTTTTTCTAGAGACTGACCATAAGCCCCTCGTCCCTATACTAACTACTAAATCTTTAGATGACCTTACTCCACGTATTCAAAGATTGAAGATGCGTTTGATGAGATATGGCTTTAACATTTTTCATACTCCGGAGAAAAACTTGCTCGCAGCTGATGCGTTATCAAGGGCACCTGACCAAAAGGAGGTCCCAAACTTCGAATTAGAAGAGGAAGTTCAAGTCTTCATCAATCAAATTACAGAAGTCATACCCATCATTCCAGAAAGACTTTTGCAGCTGAAATCAGAACAAGAAAAAGACTCAACATGTAGGATGTTAATCACTTATGCCCAAGAAGGATGGCCAGAAAAGAATAAAGTAGAACCATCATGTCTACCCTTTTGGCATTTAAGATATGAAATTTCACTTCAAAACGGCCTGCTTATGAAAGGAGCACGGATAATTGTACCAGAAAGTCTTCGACAAGAAATCTTAAATAAGATCCATGAAGGTCACATGGGAATAAACAAACGTAGAGCTTTAGCAAATTCTGCTGTTTATTGGCCTGGCATCAGCAAGCAAATAGAGCAACTAGTACGAGAATGTCCATCATGCATACAGGAAGCTCGAAATTGTTCTGAACCTCTAAAACCAACAAGTTTCCCTCAAAGACCATGGGAAATTCTCGCCATGGATCTTTTCACACTTAATTCCAACTGGTATTTATTGGAACTGATTTTTACTCTCGTACCCGGAAGTTGCAAAACTAAATAGGCTCACATCCAGTGAAGTAATTCTACACTGCAAGTCAATTTTTGCCCGACATGGAATACCTGACATAGTCAGATCCGATAATGGTCCACAGTTTGAGGTTACGAAAACAGCTGAATTCCAACAATTCTCAAGAACATATGGTTTCAGACATGTCACATCTAGCCCTAGATATCCTCAAAGCAATGGTTTTGTCGAGGCAGCAGTCAAGATAATCAAACTCAGATTTTAAAAATCCAAGGATCCATATCTGACTTTGTTGCACTACAGAGCTTCTCCTTTACTTCAACCAAAACTGATAGAGAAAGAGAGATTTGAGAAAATTGAAGAAAATAGAATAAAAACTCAAGAAAAAGATTACAATCTAAGACATAATGTCCATGAGCTTAGACCAATAAATCCAGTGGAACATGTGTGGATAACAGATAGAAAAGCTGTTGGTACTGTGGAAAGAGGCAGAGACACCACGATCATATATTGTAAGGCAAGGACAACATAGCCTGAGAAGAAATAGAAAGCACTTAATTCCAGGTACTAAATTGCAGCCAAATCCAGTGGAACATGACTTAAATGATCTTCAAGATATTCCTTCAAAAGAGGTTTCTAAAAATAAAGTACTCGTATCGAGAAGATCAAGCCCTTTACAAGTAACAAAAAAGAAAGATGAATCGGCATCCAATCAGCAACCTGTGATCACGAAGAGTGGTAGAATTGTAAAACCCCCAAACAGACTAAACCTTTGAAAAGGGGAGATGTGGTATAAACTCATAAAAACTATTAACTATAAGACTGAATTCTGAACTATATATATATATGTTTATTACACCTCAACTCGTATTTGTATATTAACTGTAACCTGTTTTGTAACTGGCGGTTGTGTAAGTATCTGTCGTGCGTGTACGTTTTTGTTTACTTCCATTAAAGTTGTGTGTTGTGTTCTAAACACGGATTCTTGAATCCTGCTACCAATAATAAGAGTTATTTACGCTCGCTTGTATCATAAAGATACATAACAACACATCGAGTGGCAACATGGCTTTCTTAATTGCATAATTGGCAAATAGGGGAAGAAGAATATTTGTTTTTATTTTGATTACCTTTGAAATTTTGAGTACTTCTATATTTATAATTTTGTCTTAGCTCATTTTGTCTACTGTTTTTAGATCTATTTTGCATTGGGGAGTGATGTGCATGGTTAATTTCATTAGATTTATTAGCAAAAGACAAATTATTTATCTTGTCTGTTCACTCAACTAACGTTTCAGAATGTTGACAACTGGATTATTTAAACTTAACTGTAACAAGGACTCATTGGCATTTATATCCTGCAATTTTTGTGCTTATTTACTGCATTTTGATATTCAGAGATTCCCTCTTCTTGAATTTTAACTCTGATATTTGAAGGAATCGTTGAAATAAACTTTGTATATTTTATAGAATTCAAAGCACTTGTATCCTTAATTTGAGCATATACAACATCAGCTAATATATTTAATCTATGAGAAAAATTTCTACTATCACCATCAAAAGTTAAATATTTATGTTTATATATATATATTTTTTTTACTAGCCATCTTGATTAAGTATGTTGGCTCAAATTATTTACAAATAAATATATTCAAAACTTTGTGAGTAACAAAAATAAAATAAATTACATTAGGGTCTACAAGCACAAAATACTATTTATTTTCCGAAAAAAAAAAAAAAAAATCTATATCTGATAAAATATTCTAAGATATAATACATAAAATTACTAAAATATATAAAATTCAAAAATATTCTGATATAGAAAAAATAAATTATCCATGCAAAAATACCAATTATCATGAAATCATAAAAGCCATACTTAATATATGAAATACTTCATTGAAACATCATACAAAATAAATATTTTATTATTTAACCCATCTATGCATGAATACTCAGCATCACAAATAAAATGAAAAGAAAAAAGAAAATATTCATATATATATATATATATATATATATATATATATATTTATTTTTTTTTTCCTACAAACTTTACTTCAATTGATATTTTGAATCTACTCTTTTTTTTTTTTTTTTTTTTTTTAAATCACACTCACTTCAAGAATTTAAATATATCCCTCCTTAATTGAATCAAAAATTTTAACACACACACTAAAACATTATTTAAAAAAAAAATTATATTCAAAACGTATAAGTTTTACTGTGGCGAGTAAAATTTCGGTCTAAATACAGATAGAATTCTTACAGTATACAATGCTACCAAAAAAAAAAAAAAAAATTATCGATTTGAAAACGTAAAATCATGCTAATCTTAGGTAAGGTGGCCAGACACCCTCTTTTAAAGAAGACAGTCTTCTTTTTCAACACTCTACCCTCTTAAATGGGAGAAAAGAAAATTAAAAAATTACAGGATTAAAAAGTCCTTTTTCAAATGAAAAAGATTTAGTCCTTAATTTAAAAAATTTCGCAAAACTAGGAATTTCAGTAGGCTGTTTCAAACGGTGAACACTAATTTTTTTTTGCGTTAGGTTCGCAAAAGACCAACTTTCTAATAAATTTGCCGAAGCACATTATGGTTTATGTCGATTCAGATTCTTCGAATCACAAAGAAATAAAAGTTTTCCCTATATTTCTACGGTTCTTTGATCCAGAACACGGAATCACTATTGAAATTGTCATGAAATCATTAAGAAAGTGGTGCTCCGGTTGGTACGCGGTGAGTTGACGTGTATTCCCACTTTTGCATGAATAATATTCCTCATAAAAATGGGCTCACCAGTGACCTAGAGGTTCTGCCCTCGAAGCTCTTATACGTGAGGCGTTGGGCTCGATACGCGGTCACGCTCATTGGCTTAGCCATTAGGAGTTTTTCGTGGATTTCTCCGAAACTAGTATAAATATGGGTTTAGAAAGACCCTACAGAGGACTCTAATACTCAAGCCTAGAGCGCTAGTGCAGACAATTAAACTTAATGATAACATTACCACCCCCTCACAAAAATATACAAAAGTTAGTTAAATTCATTTTATGTCCTCCTGGCAAACACGCTCCCACAAAGCGACTGTTTTCTTCAATGAACAAAATGTAGACATGTGAAAAAAATCCCCTTTATATACCTACTTTAGAAACTTATTAACTACTAAGAATAATTTTGGTTATACTTGTGATACTTTTATAAAATGTTGATAAAGAATGACTGTTCGTTAAAACAAATCGTTTCATCTGCCGAATAATAATTTTATTTCTTCATTTGCCAATTTTATTTTTTCTTTTATGATTATGATTTTAATAATAAAAAAACGTCTAGCAATTTTTCTATGTAACTGCATGAAAGTATCACCAAAAAAAAAAAAAAAGTTTTTGTCTATAGCAAAAATTAATAATAATCTATATTGTCCAGTGACAACTATAAAAATTAGAAATTTTTCCTCTTGTATCCCCGTACATTATTAATTTAAATTAAGGTGTTTTGATCCAAATTCATTATTTGAGATAAAAAGGTTTCCACCATTTCTGCAGCTTTTGAATCGGTTTTTATAATAATTTTCATTCAATTTTGTGTCCTTTAAAATGACCTTTTTCAAAATTGAATTTCTTCTATTTTCTTATAAAATAAAAGACATTGCGTAGTTTCTCCTCTTCTTCAAATAAAAAATTTTGGTCACCTTATACGTAAAAAATAGAGTAAGCTAATCATATTTTGTGGCGAGTAACTTTTTTTTCAGTGAGTGTAGTCTAAGTTGAAATTTCGGGCCCTGATTTAGATATTATATTCAAGAATCTCCATTATTATTATTTCCTATTGAAAAATTTAAATCTCAATTTTATACTAAATAACAAGGACCCTTGGTGTAAAAATACATAATTTCAATAAAATCTGTATACTATATATTTTATTAATTACTTTCATAATAGGTCGAAAACTTTCATTAAAAACATTATTATTTTACCTTACATAAGTCCTAAATACCTTCACTATACGTATAGTGAAGGTATTTAGGACTTATGTAAGGTAAATAATAATCTATATATTTTATTTAATAAAACAAAAATCTCAATTCAAATATTTTAACTACAAGATGTAAATTTAGACTTACCACATCTTAAAAATGACTTGCAAAACATAAAAAAAAAAAAATTTCAAATGTTCATTTAATTGTCTTTTATTATATTTGTTTGTCCGTTTAAATCCATTAAAAATATTGCTATTTCGCGAGTTAAAAGATTTGCAAATGTTTCAATGCATAATATAGTTCACAGTACTATTAGAACGTTCTAACTGAACAGTACACAATAGTCACTTGAAGAGTCCAAAAATATAATTATTATTCCTTGTGAAAAATATTTTAATTACATAAACGAAATTGTTGTTCCGGATATCAAATTACACAAAACATTCTGTGGTGCTGGTCTTGAACCAGCAAATTAAAAAAATTTTGTAGAAAGCGTAAAACACACTTGAATGCTAGCGAACAATATAAAATTCCATGTGAAGACACAGTGGACACTATTTTATGAAAATCCACACATTGAAAAAAACACATAATTGAAAAATCAGTAGTCATTACTGTACATGATTTTCGCTGGCACGTTGAAAAATGCATTTCACATCTAAGAATAAGTAGCCTTTAATGTACACAAAATTTTTTGCTGTCACAAGATCAGCAAGTGAGTTAAGGAAGCTTTATTTGAAGATAAATATACCGAGATGATGGCCTCATCAGAACGTATTGAATCTATGGCATCTTACAGAATGAAAAAATATTCTCCAGTTAACTACTGAGCAGCAAAAATGATGCTTTCTTATAAAAATATCATTCGGACAACAAACAATTATAATTGGCGATTACATATAGCAGCATCGAAATACGTATCAATAGAAATGAAGACCACATTTATATAAAATGTTGTGGTCCTTTCTGTCCTTACTCAAAATTTGTTAAGATCATGTCGGGTTCCCCCTCCCTCTCCATTGCTAACACTGGGGGAGCTGGTCAAGCACCAAATATTTGTGGTATGAAGAATGCACGCCAGGTTCAAACATGAATAAGCTGTATCCATATTCTAAAAACAGGAACAATGGAGAAGTTGAACTTGTCAAAAGAATCAACAATAAGTCGAAGTACACTGTCCTTTATTTATGCATTATTCCAATAGGTATGTCTCTGTATATGCAAAGATAACAAAGAGTTCCACCACAGATATTAAGGCTGAGAGGGAGAAGAGGAGACCTAGAAATCCGCATCTTTTGCAAGCGGAGTCAAAGGGCGAAATCTTGAGATCTGCCAGTCTCAGAGTCAAAAATTGCCGACCGAATATGTTGGCATCGTTAAAATTCAGCCACAGAGAATGCCAAGCTATTTCTTTGTCTTTAGTACATTTTAATACAAAATTTTTTAATATAATTTGTCATTACTAAAACTCAGACCAATTTGGCATAAAAAAAAATTTGCCACGTGTCAATCAAAGCAACGGACAAAGTTTATTCGAAGCTGTGTGCCAGACAGTCACCAATAATACATTAAAAATCTATTTTTAGAACAATAATGATCTGCTTGAAAAGTAATAATAGCTTTTAATGTAAACAAAAGCATTGTAATTATTAATGGGAATTTTTATTTTTTTGTTTTATTAATACATACATATTCTAGAAATAAGCTGGTAATGAATATTGAAATATATTCTCAAAATAAATAATTATAGCGAAAATGATTTAATTCTTTCGGGGAAGAAGTATAAATAAAATTACTTTTCAAAAACCCCAATATAAAAATTGCTTTATTTTACTCAGCGAACAATGTGCTTGGAACTATTGAAAGACAAAGAAATGCTATTTAATGAAACAGTTTTGATCTGAATAGAAAACTGGAAATTCTAATTAATTAATTGAATTGCTTAAATTTAAAAGGATTTTTTTTTTTAATTATATTAATCTCTCTTTTTTGTTATTATAAAATTTGAATAAATAAATTAACCTTTAAAGAACACATGTGTGAACACTCACACATATTTGAAGCTTCTGATTTGTAGATCCATTAGTTGTAGGAAATATGAACAAATATGTGAAGAAATCCCGCTCAATTTTTTGAACAGGTTATATTGTTTTGTGGTTTCTATTTTTAAAAAGCTATGTAATTTTTTAAATCACGTAGTTCAGCTAATTGACGAACTTGTAAAATAGAAAATTAAACATTAAATTACATAATTGCAGATTAACTGTTTTATTAAAATGTGCTTTATAATAATGCAAAATTAATGGAATTATGATAAATTATTAAAAATGTTTGCTCAATATTTCGTAAATATCTAACCATTATTTTACAATTTTTTTTTTTTTTTAAATCTCAAACCCACAAAACAATGCACACAGCATACCTGCTAACATTTGAAAATGACAATTAGTAGCACACCAATTTTAAAATAGATTGGATGGTTGATTGGTTCATTTTTATTATTGCGACACACGAATTCTGAAAATAAATGTATTTATATTAATGTATTTTCTTGCGTATAATCCGCGGGATACTATTTTCAGCCCTGATTAAAAATTTTCCACAGACTGCCGGATGCCAGACATCCAGCTATTCGGCCACATTATGTTTAATGTCTGCCCCCCTCCCCCCCTAACCTCCAGATTAAACATTTTTTAAAAAGTTATTAATTTTACCAAAATACTTTGCATTAGTGTTCATATGTAATGAAAAACTGTTTAAGAAACAAACATGATTTATGAAACCAGGTATAAAACAATTTTATTCAAAATGCAGAATTCCTGTTTTTACACTATATTCTACCAGCCATTAAAATTCAGCAAAAATACTACCTATTAAAATAAATATTTTTTGTTGTGTGTTTAATTTATGTGTATAAATTATAATGATAGCAAAAAATTATTATCTTAGCATTGGGATATTTTTTTTTTTTAAATGTTAAAGTATAAATATTAAACACATTCAACAGTTTCTGTAGGCGTTTGATCTTGGATTGGTAGGGGGTGGGGGATTGAGAAATATTGAACAACTCTACTTCCTTATAGGTTCTAGCATCTAATAAAGTAAGTTTAAAAAGAACATTGACATTTATGTTGCAGATGGAAAAAGATTAGATATCCCAAGGCTTTCGTGCGGCGCTTGTTTGCCGATCATTAGGGTGTGGGGTGGGGAGTGAGGTGGGCACAAAAAAATACACGAATGAGAAATATTTAACAATTCTATCTCTTTATACATTCTAGAAGCTAATAAACCAAGTTTAAAATGAAAATTGACATTTATGGCGTGGATGGAAAAAGATTGAAAATCGCAAGGCAAAACGTCAGAAATATTGCAGTTTTGGTGCTAGATAAAAATTCGTAATTTATAGCCGATTTTCGTAGCGTCGTAGTTTACGGCCCAAATTCGTAGCAATTACGAATTATTCGTAGCAGTTGGCAGGTTTGACACAGTGTAATACTGTAACATAATACTGTAACAGATTAGTAAATTGACAGAGACATTTTTTTTTTTTTTAAATTCATCCCTTTTTGTTTATGGGGGGTCTTAAAATATCATTTTTGCCTTTTTTTTGACATTTTGGAGACTGTAAACTGTAAAAATCATCTAATTACTATGAAATTTTCTCATTAGTGCAATTCCAAAGATTTATATTTTTTGGGATATTTTATTTTCTGGTTTTTTTTTTTTTTTTTTTTCCTTAAAAGCGATATTCAGTGTTGAAATTAACATAAAATTTACATTTGACCTTGAACTTTGACCTATTGTAATTATTTTAGTTATTAAGTTACAGCAGTACAACTAAGCATGATTTATATAATGTACTTTGATACTAATATTCAAAATAAGCACTCATAAATTTAATTCAAAGAGACTTGTGCCAAAATATAAAGATCTAATAATCCCACTTTTTCTACTACTTTTGATGACCTGTAAAAAATTCTTGGTTAATAGTAGAGAAAAAATAAAAGTTGTTTTGAACATCTCTCATATGTGCCTATAAAGGGCACAAGTATCAAAAGAAACAAAAATAGGCAAGCAACACACTTCCTTGAATTTATATGGAATACTACACTAAGGGAGAAAAGAAAAGAAAAAAGAATCGCATTTGAATATTTTGTATATTTATTTTTCAAGAACCACTAATTTTATCGGATATTGTATATTTGGAACTCTAATGATTGCGATGCATCCGATGCACTCTAATGCATCCGATTTCTGGAAAAATTAATATCCGTTTCATCCATATTTTTTAATGATTAAAATAGCCGTAAAAAAAAAAAAAAAAAAAAGCTGCGTTTGGATAATTTTTTTTTTCTTTTAAGTTCTTTAGTGTATTAACTTTATAGAATGGCTCAGCGGTTTAATAATTAAAAAGAAATATATTAAAACAATTGTTTTCTTGAAAATATTATATTCATAAGGATTTGACACATACTTTACATTTTGATGGTCAAATACGAATAATTTTTTTTTACTTTAAACAATACTATTCCATGAAGTGACATAATTTAATAGTTACTTAAAAAATACAACCTTTTAATTTCTTCATGTTCATTCTTGGTAGACTAGTTTCGTCTGGGGCGCCCCAGCTTGGTCACTACCTTCTTGGTGTTCGAAACTGAAGTTTTCACGCCTTCTTCCTCTTTTAAATATTCTGCGCCATTGACGATTGAGTATAGCACCATCGTTGCCATTACAACTGTTGGAATTTGTCAAGATTTCAACTGACTCCCTGATTGCAGCGTAACTGTGGCTGTGATAGTTGTCCGAATTTTATGTTGATTTCTTCATTTTTGTTTATTTGGGTTAAAGCCGTTGTTATTTTACCAGTTTTTATGTCATGATTATGTTCTTTAATTCGCGTCTTTATTTTTCTTTTTGTTTTTCCTATATAACATTTTTCTTTTTCTTGTTTGTTAGTATATGGTATTTTATATATTCCTGCAGTCTCTAATGGATTTATTTTATCTTTGTCACATCTAATTAATTGAAAAATGTTAGGGTTCGGTTTTATTGGTACGTTTATGTTATGTTTTGCTGCAATTTTCTTAATTTTATTTGATATTCCGCGGTCATAAGGTATAGAAGTAGTATTTTACGTTTAATGGGAAATATTATAAACAAATTAAAGGGGTCCCAATGGAGTCTCCCATTTCAGGTTTTTTAGCAGAATATAAATTACGTAAAATTGAAAATAATTTTAACGAAAAACTTAAAAGTAAAATTTTTTATTGGTTTCGATATGTAGATGATGTTTTTGCAATAATAGATCAAAAAACAGACCCCACAGAAATTTTAAACACCTTAAACAAAATAGACCCAGACATTAAATTCACCCTTGAAAAAGAGAATAATAAACAATTAAACTTCCTAGACGTCACCATCAATCGCCATACCGATAAAATAACCACCCAAGTTTATAGAAAACCTAATAGCAGTAACGAAATAATCCACAAAAATAGTAAAACCCCTTTTAAATACAAAATTAATGCCATCCAAGCCCATATTAACAGAGCAATAACAATCTGTAAAGATAATAAAATTTTAAAAAACGAAATATAAAATATTAAACAATTTACACAAAAAGCAGGATACTCAAACAAGTTAATAGATAAATTATTTAAAAAACGATTAAAATGTCTAAATAAAATTAATAATTTTCAAAAACCAAAGCTTAAATATACTACTTCTATACCTTATGACCGCGGAATATCAAATAAAATTAAGAAAATTGCAGCAAAACATAACATAAACGTACCAATAAAACCGAACCCTAACATTTTTCAATTAATTAGAAGTGACAAAGATAAAATAAATCCATTAGAGACTGCAGGAATATATAAAATACCATATACTAACAAACAAGAAAAAGAAAAAAAATGTTACATAGGAAAAACTAAAAGAAAAATAAAGACTCGAATTAAAGAACATAATCACGACATAAAAACAGGTAAAATAACAATGGCTTTAACCCAAGTAAACAAAAATGAAGAAATCAACATAAAATTCGGACAACTATCACAGCCACAGTTACGCTGCAATCAGGGAGTCAGTTGAAATCTTGACAAATTCCAACAATTGTAATGGCAACGATGGTGCTATACTCAATCGTCAATGGCGCAGAATATTTAAAAGAGGAAGAAGGCGTGAAAACTTCAGTTTCGAACACCAAGAAGGTAGTGACCAAGCTGGGGTGCCCCAGACGAAACTAGTCTACCAAGAATGAACATGAAGAAATTAAAAGGTTGTATTTTTTAAGTAACTATTAATTTTTTTTTTTTTTTTTTTTTTTTTGGGGGGGGGGGGGGGGACCACTTCTGTGTTAACCAAAGTTTAGACTCTTCCAGAATTCATAAAACACACTAGGGGAAGCCGGGGTAATAAGAGACAAAATATTAATAAAATCTATACTATTAATCTAAATAACTTGAAATAAATGTCTCATATTAATTTCATTAAATGAACTTTTCTTGATTTTTTAGGTAATTTTTGAACTTAAATTTTTTGTTAAATTGTTTTTTTTAATTTTCATTAAATCCTTGTCTCTAATAACCCCATGCGGGGTAATAAGAGACCAGGCTTGTAACTGTCCAGATATAGCAATGTAAAACCATGTGGGGTAATAAAAGACATCTGGAAACAATCCTGAATCAGCCAATAGTTTTTATTTTTTATTATTTGCATCCATTCAAAAAATATCTTTTCTCGAAAATTTACTGTCATAAATGTGTTTATGAAATTCATTTCTTTTAATAGTAAGTCCTAAATAATATAATATGATAATGATAGTTGATATGTTAATGATAGTTGTACATAATCAACATAACCTAGGGATTAACCCAAAACATCAATATAATTTTTAAAATGGGCAGAAAATATTTTACGCATTTTTTAAAGTGTAGTCGAAAATAGGCAAAAAAAAAAAACATATCTTTGAAGTGTATACAAGCGAACAAAATGTTATAAAAGATTTTTCTAGTAATTATAAATGAACTTATTTATTATGTAATGAAGTATTAATGACTAAATACTAACTTATACACATTCTGAACATAAATTTACATAATCTTAACAACTAAATATGGTTTAGCCTAATGAATAAAACTGCTTTTTGATTTAAAGTAAAAAAAAAAAAAAATGTTCTCTTGGTAAACTTAGACTAGGCCTAACACTACGTAAAATCTTCGTAAACTAGACAGGTAGAATTAACAGGAACTACAATGGGGGAGACACAGGAATTAACAGTGGGGGTAATAAAAGACTCATGTCTCTTATTACACCCACAAAAAATAAAAATGGGGTAGTAAGAAACATGCCTAGAACATGTAAATAAAGAATGTTTTCAAGGTTTTAAAAAATTGTACATCAAAAGTCATAGTCTTGGTCAAAAGGTTACACATTAATAAATCTCAAACATATTACCTACAAAGAAAAATAAAGAAAAATTTAGAAAAAGTCACGAACTTTTAGGGTAAGTTCAAAGTTAAGGTTCTTTTTTGTCGTAGAAAACAAATTCAAAATATGTTATAAACTTCTCAATAAGTGTATTGTAGTAAAGAATACACATGATACTTATTATTACATACTTTTAATGTTGTCTAAGTATATTTTTTGGTGGGTTTTTTGACTGTGTCTCTTATTACCCCGGCTTCCCTTATCATATAATTAACTGCTTATAGATTATAATGTATCAGAATTATTTTGAGTGTCCATGTAAACGAACTATCTATGTTCTGTTTTACTTAGATAATTAAATATTGCAAAAATAATTCTTTAAATGATTTTCATCTATAGATCTCAACTTGACCGAATTGTTTTGTGTTTCCCCCTAAAAAAACTATAGACGCTAAGCATATTATTTTCTCACACTGTTAAGCTTTTCCTAGAATTTGAGTTTAAGCTTAATTTTTTAAATACACCAAAACTTAAAATTCCAGTTCATACTGAATTCACACGAAAAATTTAAACATTGTTTTAAATATTTTTTGCATATTTAAAACATCATTCGATTCCTTAATACTCGAATTATAACTTCAGTTAATTTTGTGTGTTTTTGTCTACGAATGGCTCTGGAAGTATCAGAAGATTTCTCTTTAACGGGAAGAGGTTTAGTTATAATTGTTGGGTTAAAGCTGATTGACTACGCTAGTGTCCTAGGCCTATGGGTGGAATTTCCATCACAGGGGTCTTTCTAAGGGGTCCTAGCCCGCATTTACATGAGTTTTAGAGAAAACCACAGATCGAACGGTTGGATCGACAAACGTGACATGGGATCGAACCTGCACTTCCTTTCTACCAATTTTGAGTGCAGAGACGCTCGGCCACTGGTAAAATTTTGAAAAAGTAACCAAAAAGTTGATCATGTACCAGAAATTATAAGAAATCATAACTTTTCTCAATAGATTTTACAAATGTCTCCAATGTGGATGGCCATTGCTCCTCCCTTCTCAAGAAAAGCTAATCTGATCAAATGAAGTGAGTAAAGAACTGATTAAAGAATATATTTTCTTTTTAAAGTCATACATGATATAAAACAATTTATAACTTCAGAAAGGCATATTTATTAAATTAACTTTTATTTCGGGAGCGGTCCGGACCCCATGGACCTCCTCCTTGGATAAACCTTGATTATGGCCTATGGGAAGAATTTGTATGTACCGCGATAGCGGCCTCAAAAATCACACTATTCACAGGCAATTTGGTACACATGTTCATGAGCTCAACAGAAATAGCTGTATAGTGTTAGAAGTGTATTCCATTTGTCATTCGTGTACAGGGGCATACCAAATTTTTAAAAATCATTACGGCATATGGGAAGATTTTGTATATACCGCAATAGCAGCCGCAAAAACCACGACGAAAACATCCAATTCACATGTGAAGAAGAGAGAGAATCCAAACTTAACTTCCTTGACGTCACAATAACCAGGAACGAAAATAACAAAAAGTTTAAAACCACTGTCTACAGAAAACCAACCAATAGCAATGAAATCATCCATTTTAAAAGCAAAACCCCCTTTAGATATAAAACAAACGCCATTCAATCTTACATTAATCGCGCCATTCTGATTTGCAACGAACCTAAAGATCTAGAAGAAGAACTTGATTTCATTAAATACCTAACCAGAAAAGCAGGATACCCGAACAAAATCATAAATAAATTAATTAAAGATAGACTCAAAAAACTCGACCATATACCGAATTACCAAAAACAACCAATTAAATTCACCTCATCAATCCCTTTCGATCGCGGAGACGCAAATAAAATCAGAAACACCGCCAGTAAATACAATATAAATATCCCCATAAAACCAAACAAGAACATTTTCCAACTAATTCGTAGCGACAAAGATCCAACCCCCCCACTCGAAACCGCAGGTATATATAAAATTCCGTATACAGACAAAAACAATAAACCCGGTTCCTACATCGGCGTCACAAAAAGAAAAATAAAAACCAAAGAACATAAAAACGACATCAAAACTGGAAAATTCAATACAGCCCTAGCCAAAACATATAACGAAAATGACATCAAAATAGAATTCGATAAAACCACTAAAATATCCGACTACAATAACTATCAATACGCCATGTACCGAGAATCCATCGAAATATCAACTAATGAAGACACATGCAACGAAAGCGGCGCAGTAGCCCCAAATAAGGCATGGAGCCACCTGTTGGAAAGTCAACAAAGAAGCATCCAGAAACCCAAGTCTCCATCACAGTGCTAACGTTCTCCGAAGAGGCCCGGGTGCCCGGCGCTGAAAGATCTCAGAACGGCCACGAAGTAAAGATAGGTTTATTATATATTTATTATGTGTTATATTTCTTATTAGTATAATTTTATTTAATTCATTTGAAATACTTTAATGTACTTACCTCTTATTAAAAGCATGTTTTGTTAAAATTAACTTTAAAGAAAATATGTTTTAGTCCTTTCACGGATTGTTTATTGTTTTATAGATACCGAACACGTAGACGTTATAATTTTCAACTGCAGAGTCTTCTAGCTTCGCCCATAGATGGCAGCAGGCTCGTAGCCTCATGTTGCTGTGGTTACTTGGGATAGGCATTGCAGAGTGTACAGCATTGACTCCGTCGTTCAGCCCGGAGTGGCTGTCACTTGAATCAGTTTCCTTGTATAAAAAGGAGGTAAGGAATATGTAATTGTTCTTGTGTTTTTAATGCAGTTGATGGTTGCATCGACTAGCGTTTGCTAGCCGGGTTTTTTTCCTGTTATGTTTAAGTTCAGCTCAAAGTCATGAGCTGTTATTTTAATTAAGTTATAAAGTATTTTATTTTATAATGTTTGTAAATTACGTTTTGTGACTTGAAGTTTTCGACAATACGTTTAGAGTATCTAGTTATGTCACAAAATAAACATTGTTTTCACTTTAAGCTATATTAATCTTCATGGCAGTATTTTAAAGGTATTTAACCTTTCGTCAGCAAGTTTTCTATTTTACTTTCATTTATATTTATTTAATGTTACTCATTATGCTATTTCAAGTTTAATAAACAGTTTTCTTTAAACTTTTTGTCTTTAATGAATGCCACACACATTTATCATTTTATAATTTATTAGAGCTGAGCAACTATCGTATATTTCACTGCTAATTAATATATGTGACAATTTTTTCACATCAATAATACCCTTTCTAAGTAAAACGATAGCATTATTGATTGTCTGGAAAAATAACACGAAGAAATACTGTTAATTATTAAAACAATAAAAAAAAATATAATGCTGATCAAACTCATCAATTGCTTTAACACGTAAATTATTACCAAGGTCGCTGCTTGTATTACAACAATATTAGCTATTTTTGCCCTATTAGTCATTTTTCTGTTATAAATAAAATAAATTCGTATACAGTACACTCAAAAATCCGCACAGCTTAAAACAAAGTGTTTGGCAGATTTCTGAATTTTGCAGATTTTAGAGTAATTTCTTTATTTACATCTTAAAACCTCATTTGATTAGAAAATCTTTAAGAAACAATTTATATGTTATACATACAATGCTGAAATAAAGTGTGCCTATTAAAAGTACAAATATTTCATGAAATTTTAATTTAATGAACAATTTTTATACATTCTATTAGAGTTGCAAATTATTTAGATTTTTGAAAAGTCTGATCAATATTAGTTTAAGTAAGAATATTCATACATATTTATTTTCCTATAACCTGCAAAAAAGTCAGTAATTGTTAAACAATCACATAAGTTTGTGCTATGAGTTTGTGCTATTGTTTCTCAGTGTATACTTAAAAGCAATGATATGTATTAAAGTAAACACAAAACACTGATTTACTCTTTATGCAGTAATTTTTGTTTTAATTATTACTAATATAATAATTATTATTTTTTTTTTAATGAAAAAGTTATGGAAGTAATATACCAGAAAATATATAGTTAACAGTCCACGCTTGTATACATTTCAATTGGTGTTCATTTGTCTTTAAAAAAGTAGCAAATGTCTATTTTCCTTTTCTTGAAAGAAATATCACAATATATCATTAATATCAATATTAACTTGGTGATATATTGCGATATTTAATTTTTGATATCGTCCAGCTCTAGTGTGGATGTCAATCCTTTTTGAAAATTGTTTTAGAGCTATGAAAATATACATTTATAGGAGTTAAATATAATACTGAGTATATTAAAAAAAAAATTTTAAACTTTTAATACTTAGAATTTAAGTTTTTTAATATTTTTTTTTTTCTCCCCACTTTAACATTACTACGTATTTGGAGTTTTGTGGATTCATTGATACGTTAATTTTTTAAAAATATATTAAATGCTTGAATTTTAATGAGAATTTTTTTGGAATATGATTGAATATAAAGTTATATCCAGATATTTTAGAATATATTGTTTAACTATAATAATGTAAAATCAAGGTATAAAATTAAAAATTAGTACACAGCACTTTTAAAAAATAAAAGAAATTTTAATGTTTTAAATTTAAACAGCTTTGGCGAAATATTAATGTATTTAATATAGTTATATTTCAATGCATATAATGAAAGTTTTTATACTTTTAAAACAGTAATTTATAAGAAAGATATATATTGTTTTCTTAATAAAAAATAATTCAAAATTGCATTATGTAATTGATAATAAAAATTTAGTTTAACTAGTCAAAATTTCAATATCTCAAAATTTTTAAACTTAAATGAACATGCAAACATTAAAATATACTATTGATTATAATAAAAAATTAAAAGACAAGATGCAATATAAAATAGTACAGTAATTTCATTCATTCAGATAACATACATACAGCACCTTTAACAGTCAATACATAAGAGCTTTTTTTTTTTATCCCCCTCTTTTCTTTTCAGAGTAAGATTTTGTAAAAATT
Organism: Salticus scenicus; assembly: GCA_963930645.1. NCBI lineage: Eukaryota > Metazoa > Arthropoda > Arachnida > Araneae > Salticidae > Salticus > Salticus scenicus. Next base: position 12,481,079 of record OZ005651.1, on the reverse strand, counting down.
GACATTTTAAAATATAACAAGTAGCCCACCGTAGACTATACAAATTTCTATATTTGAATTTTTATATTTTATAAAAGTAATACCAATTTTTTGCACTTTCACAGAAGCATTGGCATTCATATGAAACACATAATGCTCCTCTTAAAATATTTTTAACCATGTGAGACAAACATTTCTTTTTTTTTTCTTCCCCTAAATTTTAGCTACTTTATTGTTTAAAGTAAACCAAGCAGAATAAAATTGGAGGCTTTTGACATGACAGTTTAATCTGTTAAAAACCTGCTAACCCTGGATAAAGTCTTCCCTTAAATAAGAGTTATTGTTACATAGAAGACCCACATGACGCGAGATGTATCACAAAACCTAATCAGTACCAATTTAAGTCAAGATCCAAACAAATTTTAAAGTTCTGTTGAATTCTATTATTCAGAGCTGCCAACCTACTCTGGCAATTTGCTAGTACCGCCCCTTTTTCTACACCACTTAATTTTTAGAGTAATTCTCTTCAAATAAATTTGCGATGAATTAAGAAAACAAATACTTTAAAAAATAGGTGGTGTAGAAAAGGGGGCGGTACTAACGATTTGCCGGATTAGGTTGGCAGCTCTGATTATTGGTCCCTGAGATACAACACCCACAAAATTTTCATAACAAACACACACGCTAACTAGCATTTCAAAAAAAAAAAAAAAAAAAAAAAAAAAAATAGTCTAATAGTGTTCAATACATCTCAAAATGTCTATCAATTACTGGTGGTCAAAAATTTTCTTTAATGAAATACTAGGTTGGCAGCTCTGATTATTGGTCCCTGAGATACAACACCCACAAAATTTTCATAACAAACACACACGCTAACTAGCATTTTCAAAAAAAAAAAAAAAAAAAGTCGAATAGTGTTCAATACATCTCAAAATGTCTATCAATTACTGGTGGTCAAAAATTTTCTTTAATGAAATACTTTCTTCTTTCATAGAAGAACCAAAAAAGGGCTGTAGTAAAAATACTCATGTGAGATTTAATTACTCTGCAATTCAATATCATAATATAAATTTATAGCAATATCTTTACAGAAGAAAAATTTATACCTGATTTTTAATTTGGGGGGGGGGGGGGGGGGGTTATCAAAAAAAAAAAATGGGATATCTTAGATGACTTGTGCCTTTCTAATATCGAACCCTACACACAATAATTAGGCAGGATGTTTTAATTAGTAATATAATATGGGAGGAGTTGTCAAAGAGTCAAAACTCAAACTGGAACATAGGTTCTGAAATGTTTGACTCTGGAAGGATTTACCATAGTGCTAACTATTTGACTGGGCATATCACCAAGTAATTCTTTCCAACATTTAATATGAAAAGATTTTGAGATAAAAACACTAAGCGGGGAAAAAAAAAAAAAAAAAAAAAGGCCGCACTTGGATATTTTCCATTTTTCTTTCTGTAATCGCTAATTTTGTTGTTTCAAAAGTAAATTTAACAGATTTTATTACGTTGTGTTCCACGTGCAATTTCGGATTTAGCCAAGTGTGAAAAACAAGATGTTTGGAAAATTGTATTTTAGAAAGTATTTAAAAAAAAAAAAGGCAAGAATAAGGCAATTAACGATACCACAAAAAAACATTAATTTTAGAGCGAAAATAAAAAAAATATTTTAATATGTGGGATGTTAAAATGATTAAATGTTAACAAAATATTAGTCATCTAGTTTTTAGCAAGATATAATATTTTTTGGCTGTTTAAACTGCACATTTGACCTTAGGCGGCCATGTTACTCATTCAGTCAAGATGACCGCAAGTTAAAAAGCCAGTGCTTAAAAAATCAGCTTGTATTACATTTATAACATAGAAGGGATTCAGAAAAAGCGTTTAGTAATATAATTTATTACAGTGCAATAACAATTAAACAAAGCAGGTTTAATTGCCAGAAAATCTGAAAAAATCCATTCTAATGAAAAGAATTAGAAAACCAAGACTTTAGAGAGTTAAAAAATTAAAAAATGATTGGGTTAATTGTTGGTCTGAAGTGGTTCTCTCTGAAGAGTCAAGTTTAAGTTATTTCGAACCGACAGAAACAAGCAGATCTGATCACGAAAATGTGACTGCCTTAATGAAAATCGCCCTTTTAAAGCAATGACATATTCCCCGTACATTACGATACGAAAGTGCTTAATTTTTCAGCGAGTCTGGTAAATTTTCCTGTTCAAGGGATCAATTAACTCAAAATAAAACTTGGCCATTAAAATACTGATACCTGACCGACTACTTTGGAGGTATTTCAGACTCTTCGATTATCAGCATTTCAAGATGATAATAAAACTTCTTACATGGCACCTGTGGTTCGTTTATTTGATTCAATTTGTTAAAATTACCTATTCATTCTCATGAGCATCTATAGTTTTGTAAGTTATCAACTTTTTTTACTTAAAATTAAATCCCACAAAGAATATCACAGGCTTTCTTCTTTATTAGACCTGAAAATTGTCCTAATCTCAATCCGCTTGAAAATGTTTAGGATATAAAATAGGGTGTGGATTAGAAATTTGTATCCTACAATTTCGCAAGAACTAGAAAAAAAGATATTTATGATATTTGGCAGAGTGAAATTTCTGAGTTTCATGTTCAAAAACTGTAAAATAGTATGCATAATATTCCACTGCGCATTAAAGCAGTAATTCTATATAAAGGTGGAATTATTCAATCCAAAATACATATTTTTATTAAAAAATTGTTTGGATCTAACAAATAAATAGTTTTATTTTATACATTAAAATATAAATTGTTTATTTCATATAATAAATCCCAATAGAATACGAAGTATATGTTTAAATATATTATGTTCAAAAAGAAAATTTTCTGTAGATTTTTATTAAATATTTTGTATAGTGTAATAAAATGAATTATTAAATCGAAAATGTACATAGGTATCATGTTATGACTTCCATATTATACAAACATAACAATTTTATTTGCTGCAATAATTAGTTTTTAAATTTTTCGAACTCAAAAAGGTATAAGTCAAATTTTCTGCAGTGCGGCTTTTTTTTTTTTTTTGTCGCTTAGTGTACTTATCTAACCGCTATGCTCCACAGTATTTTCTACTATGTTATATTTTTCACAAAATGCAAAAAATTTATCCAAATGATCGCTACTAACATTTGTATATGCAGTAAATACTGAACAAGAATTCAAAAAATTTATTCAGTAGCAATAGAAAGCTTGACAGCTATGATCAATACTTCTAAATAAATTTCGAACAGTTAATTTACACCCCCCCCCTCCTCTGTAATTTACAGGAATCATGGTATGAGTTTATTTTTGTTCAAATTTATAAATAAAAAATAACTTATTAATCATAAGATAAATACCACTACCTCTACAATTTAAAGCAAGTTAATTTGAATAAGAAGAGCTATAAAATTATGAAAGTAAGTACATTAAAAAATACTAACTTCAAATCTCTGCATGAAATCCTTTACATTTTGATAATCATCAAGACAATCTGGAACTAATGTTTTGTGATGATCCAAAGTCTCATAAACCATGAAATCTACATATGTTGGCTGCAAAAAATAAAAATATTTTTAATAATTGAAATCATGCAATATGTGATCAAAAATGAAACATATGGAATAGGGTTTAAACTGCCATTCACTTTTTTCACATTTTGCAAAAGCATATATTTGAAAATATGCCAGAAAGAAATTTGCTAAAAAGCAAAAACAAAATGATTTCCCAAAATATCTATTTTTATTAAAATATTTACTGGCAAAAAATTACAAAACTACTGAAAAATATCAGGAATCATTTTATTTATTTAGCATATTTTGATTTTTAATAAGTTTTACGCTTGAAAATATTTAAACGTATGTCAGAATTTGACATCTACTTCATAGAAGCTTTCTGAGTTTTTGAGTTACCTGTTAACACTTACTCCCAAACCCATTTAATCACTTTTCTATTTTAAACATGTGAGAAAGCTGCCTCTTTACCTTTTATTAAAATTGAAATAGATGTTTCTTTAATGAATCACACACACAAAAAAAAAAAAAAAAAAAAAAAAAAAAAAAAGATGCTTGGTTAACACCATGACAGAAGCTCAAGTATTTGAAATATTTGAAAAGCATTTTGCACATGCTGAAAGAAATTTTTGACTTTACATACTGACAATGGATCCGAGTTTGACAACGATAAGTTCAGGACATATTGTAATAAAACAGGCATTGTGCATGAATTAAATAATATGTTTACCCTGAACAGAACGGCTTTTGTGAGAGGCTGAACCAGATTGTCCTAAACTGTATAAGAGGAATGTTGTTTGACAGTAGTTTAACCCTTGAGTTTTGGTTGGAGGCCGTATTATATTTTGCTAATACTTGGAAATAGGTTAATTCATGGTCAAAACAAAACACCCATTGAACTTTACACCGGTCTTAAACCCTCTGCTTGTCATCTAAAACTGTTTGGACTTGTGGCTTATGTTGGTATTCCTAAGCAGAACCGGCCCCATAAGTTAATTCCAAAATCCTAAAGGTCTCTTTGTTGGGTATGCACTGTGGACTGAAGTTATAGGATTAGGCTGGAAGGGAACAGCAGGATTGTAGAAATTTTGAACATCACTTTTGGCTAATCATTTTTTGGAAAAAGTAATGGAGCGATGTTGGGCACTCCCCCAGATGACTTGGGTTTGCTAGCAGATGATCCGGTTGATCTTATTGAATACGATCCCGCTGACCGAAATCTGCCTGGTAGATCTGACGAGGCTGAGGAGGATGTTGCTGAAACTTTCCCTGCCGATACCCAGCCTAAAAATGTTTGGAGACATAAGCCAGTCCCAAGAGCTGTTGGCAGGCCCTGACTAACGGCAGGGCATACGGGGCAAATGCCCTGGGCCCCCCTTTTGGAAGGGGCCCCCCTACAGGCGTATGCAGAAATTCTGCAACCTAAAGAGCTCTTATGCCATTGCAAGGGGGCCCCCCAGAATAGGCTTGCCCCGGGGCTCCAGGTAGTCTAAGTCGGGCCCTGGCTGTTGGTGTCGAGTAGATGTGTACTATTTATGCAAAGGGTATCAACACAAGGTTGAGGTCTTTGAATGATGTCAAAACGTATTATAAGAAAAATAATTTAAGCTTTCAGAGATGCCAACCTTGTAGGACAATTTTCAGTAGTAGACAAGTAAATTTTCAATAGTTTTGGGTACTTGGTCAGTAGTCTGGTAAGTCGGTCTGATGTAAATTTAAGTTCAAATAAAAAAAAAATATATATATATATATTTTAAATGTTATACACTCAAAAATGATTTTTTATACATTAAACCAATAAGTTCTTTTTGTCATTTACTCTTTAGAATTATAAATAAAATTTGACCTTTAAAAAAAAAAAAATAAAGAAAATATATAAACTCAAAATTTATTGATATACTCTAAACTAATTCAGTTATCTTACACATGCAATATTTGTTTACTGTAAATAGATATTTCTTGATCACTAGCTGCAGATGGGAAGGAGGGAGGGGGGAGAGAGTAAAAAAATAAGTAGATGTTTGAGAAACGAAACCATTGTACTCCTTTACAGGCCCTAGAACCTAATAGAAGAATATTAAAATTAATATTGACTAGGGATGGACCGGATATCCGGAAAATATCTTTTATCTGGCATATCCGGCTGATTTTTCAATATCTGAAATATCATCGGATATCTGGATTAATACCACCGGATATCCAGTTTTTGAATCTTCTTTTTTTTCCCCCGTGTCTTCTTTGATTGAGATATGGTGGGAAATGCGAGAAACAACTTTTGCCCCTTCGTTTGGGGGGAAACTTAAACAGCTTCTTAAATCACGTCACTAAAGAAATAATCTCATAAAATTCCCCATCTGTATCTCCATTAGTTAGACTGGGCATTTCTGAGTGAGCAAGTAAGTCAGTCGGGAGATTTACCTTCCTTTATAGATGTAGATTCCTGCAATTTATTTTTTTTTTTAATTAAAAAACTAATATATTGTGGCCACCACAAGACTTTCTCCTATATTTTCCTATACAAATTCAATGAGGGCAAATAATTTATTAAAACTTATTTACTGTAAAATTCCGATAGTAACTCCCCCCTTTTTTCAAGGGGAAATTTGTCAAAAATGGGGGAGGGGTTATAATCTGAAGTTTCCAGAAAAGTACAGCGACTTCTGAAGGGGGGGGGAGGGTTATAATCAGGGGGTGAGGGGCGTAATCGGAAGTTTCACAATCTTTTTCTAAAAGTATATATTTTATTAATTTTATAATATATATTAATGGTTATAAAATTGTATTAATAATACTGATTATTTATTAAATTTTATTAATAAAACAATTTTTATTAATCAATTTAAAATTTTATTTAAAAAAAATCTTTTTAAAAAACTTACAAAAATTAATCATCACAATCGGAAAATCCATCAAAATCTTAGTCATCATTATCGTTATCGAAAATAAATTATAAAAGTTAATCGTTAAGTTCGTCAGCGGAAGGTTTCATTGCGTGGCATAAGTTATCGTGAAGCTCACCATTCTCAGAACCATCCAAGGCAGTTGAAAAACCACAACGCTTAAATGATGTAATAATAATATCCTCTGAAACACTTTCCCACGCTTCCGACACCCAAAGTAAGACATCCTGTTGTGTTGGCGCTTTAAAATTCCCCTTCTTCATTTTTTCAATATTGCGAAAAGCATTGCACCATAATTTATTAAGTTTTGCTTTAAATGGCCTATTCCAGCAAACATCTGCCGGTTGTAAAATCATTGTACAACCTGGAATCAAAAGCAAATCAGTATCCACTTTTGATAATGCATTCCTAGTTTCAGAAGTTTTATGAATTAGAGCCCGATCAAGGATCAGCATCCGCCGAACATCATCTGTATTAGGCCCCCATATCCTCGAAATCCACTCCTGCATTTTTTCCATTGTCATCCATCCACTTTTAGTTGCAGTAACTCTAATATTTTCAGGAATTCTCAACTTAGCCCAGACTTTCGGTGGAATACGACCAGACACTTCCTTAAATATGCAAAATGCGGGAAATTTCATGCCGTTTGCTCTAGCTGATAATGCGACTGTAAAACCCAACTTCGTGTGACTTGTATTGGCAATACGAACTGTAGCTTCTCCTATTTTTTCGTTAGTTCTATTTGATGGATTATCAAATCTACATAGTTTGATCCATGTTGGCAATGTTATACATTGTGTAATTGTTTTCTATACGCAACTTTTTCATTATGTTGAAAGAGAAGTAACCAATTCCTGTAGTTCTTCCGTAGATTTTTGGCTTTCATTCGTGCCTTTCCTCATGGATATTGCATATCGGTGCTTCTAATTAAAAATGTATCTGTCTGATGTATAATTTCAAGCTTTTTAGCAATTGTGTAACTGTTTCTAGTTTTAGGCATAATTTAAATAACGAAAAAAAAAAGTGCGATAACACAATTCTGACAAAAAGAGAACGTATTCGGAATAACAGACACGAACATGTGATAAACAAATCGCGAAGCGAAGCATCTGGAAGATTCGCTAGCAGTTAAAAACACAGTTAATTGCACTGCTATTAACTGATATGCAACAACAAAACAGGGGGAACGATAACTATTAAAGTTAAGTACGCAAAAACTATTATGGATTTATTACGCTTTTTAATGATTTTAAAATTAAAAAAGATAATTTAAAATTTAGGAAAGAGTTGTGATCGCAAAAACAGAGTTACATAAGCAAGATTGCGTAAGTCATGGCCGTTTGCAGATAGCAGTTAACGTTTCGGAGTTTAAAGAATGTAAACAACGCTGCATTTTTTTTTTATTTGTTGTTATTTTACTTTTTAAAAAATGAGAAAAAATAACACTTGGATACGTTTACATGCAAATTAAAGTTTCTAAATAAACATACAAGACTTCAGAAGTTTAAAAAAGTATGTTTGCAACACTCATGGAAAAAAAAAAGAATGGCGAACTTAGCTGCCAAAGGTAAGGGAGGAGGGGTTATAAACTGAATTTTCCAAAAAAGTAAAGTATGTCGAATTTCAGGAGAGGGTTACTATCGGAATTTTACGGTATTAAAATTATCTAACATGATGAATGAAAATAATTTTCATCTTAGAGAAAACTAACACTAAATAGCCAAAGAAAGACAGTTTTATAGTCTGAAAATAACATTTAAAAAAAATGCGTTTTTATAATGGTTATTTCACATTTCAAGTTTCGTACAGTTATATGCCCTACAAGTTGAGATATAGCATTCCCATTATTGAGAAAATTTCCAGTATAGCAGTGCCATCTATTGGTCTATAAGCATCCATCTTGAATTAGCATAATGGCATTCTCACATATCGAGTTTTGTTTGATTATACAGAATAGAACTTGAAATATAGTCTTTCCTTAAATTGCAAAAATCGCTGTGTAGTAGCACCACCTGTTGAGCAGTTGAAACTAAATGTTGACAGGTACTAATTTATGTCAAGGTGCATCTACATATACATTTATATGCAATTCTGTGCAGTAGTTCCTGAGGTATAGCCTTCCCTTAAATTGCGGAAATCGCTGTCTAGCAGCGCCACCTGTCGGCTGATAAGCATTCAAATTGAATCAGCTTAATGGCTTGTAATGACCTTCTAATATATCAAATTTTGTTCGACTGTACGCAATAGAACATGATATATATACAGGCATGAGAGTGCAGAAAATTAAAAAAAGAGGAAACGCGCGTGTTCATAAAATTAATTTTAAAATAAAAGTAACACACACGGGGAAAACTATACAAATGTACGTTCATAAAATTTATTTCAAATGAAAAATAATGCTCACAGGAAAAACTATACAAAATATTTTATAAGTGACAAGTTAAGCTAAAAGAATAATGCAAATCAACACAATAAAACATGTTTAAAAAAAAAAAAAAAAAAAAAAAAAAATGTAAGCTAGCAATTAACATTTAATCATTGGCTGGTGTTGGAAAATGGGAGGGAGGGGGTAAAAAGTAGTTCATGAGAGAAATATTAAACACAATTCTACTTCTTTATGGGTTTCCAGAATATCATTAAGTAAGTTTAAAATTAATATTGTGGATGGATAAATATTCAAAAATAAAAGGCCTCCCGCAAAACATTTGATTAGCAATGGTTAGAGATGAAAAAAAAAATGATCGGGGGGGAAGACAAAATTGCATGAGTGAGAAATATTGAATAATTCTGTTCTTTTATATGTTATAGAATCTGATAAAGCATGTTTAAAATGAATATTGACATTAATATTTTGGATGAACAAAGATCGAGAACCTAAAGTTTTTCGTGAAGCGTTTGAACACTGATCGTTATTGGAGTTTGATTTTAACAAAATAAAAAAACGCAAAATTAACGAAAATCGCAGATCAGCAGAAAATTCTCATGCCTGTATATAGCCTCCCCCATAAATTGCAGAAATCGCTGTATAGCAGCGCCACCTGTTGAGCATTTGACACCAAAAGTTGATAGCAGAGCTGCCAACCTTGGTGGAAAAAAAAAACAGGAGATTTTACATAATTTCAAGGGAGAAAAAGGGAGATTTACGGTTTCGTGGAGAAAAACAAAACAAAATTATTTTATTCATTACATGATACTTTTTTAACTAAAAAGACCTAATATAACTTTTGTTTGATAATTTATATTTTAAAATTATTGGGGAAAAACAAATAGTTAACAAGTTCATTAACAACGTCTAAAAATAACTACATATGTAAAGAATTTTGAACCCCTATATCGCTTCAGTTGGTTCTAAAATCTAATAAAACAACTGGATCAACGTTTTTATGAACATTGATTCAGAGTTTTTCCCAGATAATTTAAGGAGGGTGCTGCACCTCGCCTGATCTTTGTTTGGAAGAAAAAAAAAAAAAAGAAACACTTTGCCCCAATCTATTCCCCCCCTCCCCCCCCCCCCCATTACTGCATTTGTAGAAAATAACCTAAATGCTGTAAGATAAATGTTGTAAATATTTAAACTATTGTGTGTGACAATCAGCACCTGAACAACAATAAAGGTACAGAAAAGTTTAATAACAGACTTTTTTCTTTTTGTATGCATATTTATAACTAAATTTTTAAATTAAGTGTTTGGATTTTAAATGCCAAATGTGTCCTTAAAAATTCATATCGCCCTCAAGAATCTAAAAAGTTTTTTTTTTTTTTTTTTTTTTTTTTTTTTAACTAGCAGTACCCTACATTTTTTAAAACCAGGAGGAAAATGTTTGATTCTTTTGTTGTAGAATGAGAAAACTAATTGGAGAAAGATTTTTTTTTTTTTTTTTTTTTTTTGTGGTGGTGGTGGTGGTGGTGGGGGGGGGGGGGGGGGGGGGGAAATCAAACGATAATTACATGAGTGCAAACTATTAAACTTTCTACTTCTTTATAGGCTCTAGAATCTAATAAAGCGATGGAAGAATGAGAAACAAAAGAGTTCAAAAGAGCATTTGATCACCGATCACTAGTTGGAGATAGGAAAATATGGGGGGGGGGGGGAGGAGGAGTAATTACGTAAGCGAGAAATATTGAAGGATTCTGTTTCTTTAGAGATTCTAAAATCTCATAACAAATTTAAAATGAATATCGACATTTATGTTGTGGATGCAGAAAGATTGTGAATTGGAAGGCCTTCATAAATCTGAAAAGATGGCACTGACGAATTGTCCAAAAATTAGCGTTTTTAGTTCGATTTTTCGAAAATATTAGAAAATCGGGAGAATTACACATTAAAACGTAAAAACGGGAGATAGGGTTAAAAAACGGGAGAGTTGGCAGCACTGTGATAGGCACTAGTTTAGGTCAAGGTGCATCTACATATAAATTTATGTACAATTCTGAGCAGTAGCTTAGGAGATACAGTTGCCACAAAATTTTTATTACACAAACACACCAACAGACGGACTGACAGACATTGACATTGTATTACCATTGACACTTTCGTTAATTATCTACGCTGAAAGTTTTAAAATAACATTCCACATGAAATTCTGCTGTAATATATATAATATATATATATATGTGTGTGTGTGTGTGTTAATATATATACAGTGAAATACATTTAACACAAAAATGTTTAACATGAAAAATCGGTTAACACGAAATAATACAGCGGTCCAAACAGTATACTATGCTATTTAATACATTTTAGTTTCTTTTAACACAAAACAAATATTGTTTAACACGAAAAAAATTCGCTTTCAATCTTCAATGGTATGTTTGCTGTAACAGAAATGCCAACATTTTAAGTTATTCCGAAGCATTTTTAGACTAGCCTTTATTTCCATACCAATTTTTTCTTAAGAGTATAATTTTTTCTTATTTTATCATAGTTATATATTCAAGGAAAATAGTCTATAAATAAAGTGGTACGGATTGAAGGCGGGGCTAAAAATGTTCTGGAATAAGTTAAAACGTTGGTAACTATGCTACTACATTTTGCCGTGAATGATCATGTGTTTACAGCACCAACAATAGGATTTTTGACATCGTTCATCATTAAAATAATTCCACTTATGTAAATTTTGATGACGAATCTGACAACTGAATCAACGATGCAGTTCCTGTCCCTTCTGCTTCAGAAATGAAGAAAATAATGAGTGTCTGCAGATATTTAGATACACATTTAAATTCAGAGATGAATAAAATAATATATGATCTTGATCAGTTTTTGAACAATATGGTGCTGAAAAAGAAGTAAAATATGTGATTTTTTTCTTCCAAAAACAATAATATTTGTACTTGATTTTTATCCTAATGGATACAAGTTAGTAGTAGTTTTACAGGAAATGGAAATAATAATTGACGACATGGAAAACATTGGCCAGTTTTGTCTTTTTTTTTTTTACGAATCATTTTACACGAAAATATATTTTGGTCCCCTCAGTTTCGTGTTAAACCTTTTTCACTGTATATATAATACAATTTTTAAAATCAATTTAAAAAAAAGAGAGAAAGTATGCAAAAGAAAAGAGTGCAACTTTATATTTAAGGGATTTTTAGTTTGATAAGAAACACAAGACAAATCGTATAGTGTAACTCATTACAATATTAAAAACTTTTATTTGTTTATCCAAAGTTAAATATGTATAAGACAGAATTTTAATTATTATTTCTGTAAAATGTAATTTATCTTATATTATATTTTATTTAGAAAGTAAAATGCAGTCAATTTTTTAAAATGTAAAATCTTTAGAAGAGCGAAAATTGTGATGTCTCAGTGCTTTATTCAATAGCCACCACTAAAATTTAATTATAATGTTTGTCTAATTACTTTGAGTATTCATCTGTTACATATATCAAATGTCACTCTTAAAAATTATTCGTGACTGTTGAATAAGAAATTCCCTCAGTTTGGCAGTACTGGCCGCGGCTTATATGCCAGTTCTTATGGTAATCAGAAACATAAATAAAAAAACTGGTGTGAAACAACCACACGACTTCCATTACCCACTATTACACACACATATTAAATGCATTTTTTGGAGATATTATATGAATCTTTTGGAATTTTCCAGTAAGAGAAACTTGATACATGTGTAAACACATGTAAAACAGTTTACACAGTGAGTTAAAAAATAAGAAAAAAATTATAATAGTTATTTTTTTAAATACCAATTTATGAGATCTAAAACTGAGCTATCTAATCAGAATGACTTAATTTTCCTGTAATAATGATATAATACATGAGAAAGGGCGTCTAAAATGGATTTATGTATTAATTTTCAAAAAAATCGTTAGAGCCATTTTTGAGATACCAACTTTTACCAAAACTTGGCATACTTGATTATAAACCAGAAAACAATAATTGCATACAAAAGGATATTTAAAAATATGTTAATATGGCGAGTTTCAAAATAATCCGTACAGCCGTTTTTAAAGGAACGCACTTGCGAGACCTGAAATTGAGCTATTTATACAGGACGCCTATCAATTTCCCTGAACTAGAAAACTATATCATTTAAGATTACATCTAATAGAGTGTTTATATAGCAAATTTGAAGAAAATCATTAGAGCCATTTTTGAGATACGGATTTACGGTCCCACTTCCGGTTTCCGATGATCCATGTCCGGTTTTCCAATCTTCACCAAAATTTAGAAACTTCATTTGTATACCAGACCTGTATTCACCAAAATCTATAGGGTTCGTACTATGGTGATTTACAATATACGTACCAACTTTTAGCTTATTCGAACAAAGCGTTTAGACGCTAGCGTGTTCACTCACAGACACACACATATATATCACATAAGTATGCATTTTGGATTTTTTTAAACTTTGTGTTTTAATTTGAATTTTTTAAAATAAGTCGGTAAGTACATCTTAAATAAATTCTGAGTTTGACAGACATCGATCATAATTTTTTAAAATTTTATTGAAAATTTTCAATTTATAATTTTAATTATCTTATAAAATCAAAATTGCCATTTTTTTTTTTTTGGTTCAGATTCATTAAAAAATACGAGACTTAGGCTTTTCTAAAAACTTCTTCCCATTTTAAAAAATAAAATAAAATAAAAAAACCCAAAATTTTTAAATTAAAAAAAAAAAAAAAATAAATAAATAAATAAATAAAAAAAAATTTAATTTAATTTTTTATAAACATAAATTATATCAATGGGAAATATCATAGACTGCATACCTCTTGACTATAAACTGGAAATAATTAGTTTACTTGCATTAAATTTTTAATTATAGCATTTAAAGATGTCAAAAAATGATGTCACTGAAATGACTGGTTTGTCACTGAAACGACAATGTTTGTCACTGAAACGACTGTTTGTCACTGAAATGACAATATTTGTCAAAATGACTATTTTTCACTGAAATAACATTGTTTGTCAATGAAATAGGACCATATAATATTAAAAATGGAACATATTAGAACAATAGAGAAAAGATTGTGAAGGCAAAAGAAAGAGCAATAATGAGAATATCAAGCAATTTTATTGTATTAAAATCCTTGTAGTTGCAAGTTTAATGATTAACTGAATTAAATTCAGAAAAAGCATTTTGAACATTATTAAAATCTTCATCCTGAAGTTTAAAATATCTATTTGTAGCAGGTTCAGGAGAATTTTTAATTTTGCACAGAATATGTGGCACTTTAATTTCATGGACATCCTCTTTCTCAGGCCATGCAAACTTATTTTTTCTGCATCTTGCCATAAATGACACAAGTAAAATATTTTGAGTAACATTCTCAATGACACCTTAAAGGGGGCAAAAAAAAAAAAAAAAAAATAATTAAAGTTTGCTTTTTTAATTGTATCTTAATATTAATGTCGTATGTAATTTTTTTTATATTTACCTGGATACCGGAAAGTACTTTAAATATTTAAATATAAAGCTTATCCTACACCAACAAATCTTTTAACTCAAAATAAAAAATTATTTAAATCCAGGGCTTACAAAATAGTAAATCTGCAACAAATGTCATTTTCGTGACGTCACAAAAATGACAGTCATGAAAATGACAGATCGTAAACATGCTTTCACTAAGCCGATATCGTCACATTGCCTTCTTCTGGTCGTCATTCTATATTAAAATAAAACTTTGTTCTAAATTTTATAATAATATATTTTTGTTTTTTATGCATCTCGAAAATGACAAGCAATAAAAATACGCACAGCATGTAAACAATAAAAATAATGTTAACTCATACCTGTTTTTAATTTTCTTGAGATTTATTTTCCCCACATATCGTCAATGTTGATTTCTGATCGCAAACTTTAAAAAAAGTGAATGGTGGCACCATCCCTTGATGATATATGAAGTTATTTTCATGTGTCACGAAAATGACGTCAAGACTTGCATACAAGCATTTTAATTACTCATGCATGAAAATTAACGTAATTAAAAAGAAAAAAAAAATTTCCTTTGAAAACAAATAGTTTTTTTTACAAGAATTAACAATTATTATAATTATCATTTTATTTTTCTTAGTAAAAAACATACTTTGTATGTAAACATTTGGTCTTGGATACAGTCACAAAAATGACGGTTTTAAGGTTTAAAATTTTCTAAAAAATACTGAAATTGCTATAAACTCACATTTTATGATTTGATGCTTTTTTAAAAAGGTACTTCTAAAGAATAATAATAAAATTTTACAATTTATTTGCTTAAAATTAATAATAAAGACCTGAAACACTAAAATGCACATTTATGTGATATTCAGCCATACATACATCATCGCAAAAACTCATTGGACCTGAAACGTATAGAAACATCAAAATCTCAAATTCGGATTTTTGACATGATTACAATACTTTTCTCACTATAGTGTTTGGAAAGTAAAAAAGTAATAAATTTGGGGTATTAAGGTATTCTTTCTACAAAGAAATTGTTGATGATTTTCATGAATTTGTGACAGGTATATATAGTTTATTTAAAATTAATAATTTTCATAAATAATTACATTTAAATTACATTTCAGTGCTAAAATTACAAGAAACTCATTACTCGAATAAAAAAGGATAATTTCACAGGACTTATTTCGTCAGTGTCATCACAAAGGAAAGCAAATTCTATCTACAGAGGAGGAAAAAAAAAAAAAAAGACGATAAAAAGAAAGAAACCGAAGCTCCTGTCTATTTTGTAAAAAATACAATAGAGTTCTGAGCAAAACAGAAATTAAATAACTTAATTAGGAAGATGATACTTTATTTTTTCTAAGTCTATTCTTCTATATAAAGAGATGTTGCAAAAGTGTTGCATTTCTTAGCAACGGTTATTATATCGGGATCAGATTCTCTAAAATAAACGACAACGTAAAAAATTTGGGGTATTTTGGTATTATATCCCTTCAACAAAGAAACTAGCGATGATTTTTATGAATTTACAATAGGTATATTTAGTTTATTTAAATTTAATAATTTTCATAAATAATTCAATTACACAGTCCGTTAAGAAATTATAAGACCACTTTAATTTTGTAAATTGTAAGAAAAATAAAGTTTCTAATCATAATTTAAATACATAAAATATCATATTGCTCTATATTTTTTTTTATAATTAGTTTGCAATAACTTGGTATAATGCAATAAATGTTTAATTAAAATATATAATAGAAATAAGTGAAAAATAACCTGTTAAGAAAATATAAGACCACTTGTCAAAAAACAAAATTGTACAAAAAATTAATGATATTGGTCCTCCATGTTTCCTGATGACTTCAAACACTCTTTTTTTCATTGAAATAACCAAGTGATTAAGTTCAGTCATAGAAATATTGCACCATTCTTTTACAATGGCTACTTCCAGTTCATTGGGAGATGAAAATTGTTTATTATTAGCATAAACTTTGCCAGATAATATACCCCATAGGTTTTTCATGGGGTTCAAGTCTGGACTTTGACTTGGCAAAACATTATTTCTTTTTTAAACCACTCCTGTCTGGATTTAGATGAATGACAAGCAGCATTGTCCTGTTGAAACATCAATTTAGCACCACCTAATAAAGGTCCAAACGGTGTCATATGATCATATAGCATAGAGTGATATTATGTAGAGTTCATATGACCCGAAATCCGCTGAAAATCACACAACCCCTCATAACTGAAAGCTCCCCAAATCATCACTGATCCTCCACCCATTTGTCGACTGACGCATTCTTTTGGTTCCTTCCTCAAGTCATGCCAATAGTGTTTGTAACCATCGGGACCATCAAGGCTAAATTTCTTCTTTTTCTATAAACTCACTTTTTCTCAGTTAAAAGATCCTATTGATATGCATAATTCTTGGGGCATTTACAGTATTTCCTGTCAGTGTGGTTTATCATATATTGGCCAAACTAAACGCAGTCTTAAATTTCGTCTAAAAGAACATATGAATTACGTCCGCAAACAAGAAACCAATAAATCGGCTATTTCTAAACATTGCTGGGAGGAAAATCATAATTTCAAATTTAATTCAGCTAAAATAATTTGCAGACCTAAATCCATTCATGAACTCGATTTCTTTGAAGCTTTTCATATTTATAAAAATTTTAAAAACCTTGTAAATTGTGATTTCGCTGTTCCCTATTTGTCTGATTGTTGGAAATTTTACATTCAGTCCACATTTCCTTAATTTTTCTACAGTTTACACAGCTACACATTCCTTAATTCCTATTGGCCACACTCCCCACCTCTTCCGTAATCCTATTGGTTGAACTAAATCCGGTCCCTCTCCTATATATATGAGCACTTCTCCAGATTCTGAATTCTTTTTGCACTGATGACGGTACGCTTTAGGCTACCGAAACAGCTGTATGCACCTCAACAATTTTTCTTTGGCGTTTCTGACGTAGTAGTTTATTCCTGGTTTAAATTTCTTTTCATCAGAAAATATCTTAACGCACTGTATTTCCTTACTCTAATTTCAGTATTTTACCACATTTTTATTAATTCTGTTTCTTGTTTGTGTGTTTGTTTGTCCAGTACAAATCTTGCAATCTATTTTTAAATAATTTCCCGACTAGCTAGACATTTGAAGCTTTCAGAGTGGCTAAGAACACGATAACAATGCATTTTTAAAATACTTTTAGACAATTGTTTCAGGTCCCGTTTGTCTTCGGTACCGTTTATATGATTCAAATATCATATAACTTCCCGACTAGCTAGACATTTGAAACTTTTAGAATAGCTCAGAACACTATGAAAATGCATTTTTTTAAATACTTTTAGCCAATTGTTTCGGGTCTCCGCTGCTTTCAGTAGCGTTGATATGATTCAACAATCATAACTTCACGACTAACTACACATTTGAAACATACAGGATTTTGCAGCAACTATCTCAGAACTAATATATAGAATTTCATACATATTGATATGTAGTAGCGAACTTTGATTAAATTAGTGTCTATTAAATTGAGAAAAATGTCCAACAGGTTGCGCTTTCATTCCGTTGTTTCCAAATTTTAGACATGACGGAACCACAGAACTTTCTTATACACCTGTTGAAACATATATACAGTCACGGAAAAAATTGAAATTTTTGTGTCAGATTATATTTAGGTTAGTAAACAAACAAATAAGAAAGAAAGAAAGAAATTTGGGGTATTTAGGCATTATCTTTTTGACAAGTAAACTAGCGATGACTTTGATAAATTTGCACTGAATTAATTATCATAAGTAAATAAATTCAAACTTCATTCCATTACTCAAATTTTATTATTTTAATTATAAAAAAGAAATTTTAAATAATTTTTTTTTCCTTTTATTTATTTTTTTTTTCCATTATTTTTTTTCCTTATGAAATTTGGTCACTGTTTGGAGAATATGGCAAATTTGAAAATAGGTTTATTTGGAAATATCAACCGTTATATGGACGAAGCCAGACTAGTTTTAAATATTGGCTGACAAGAAAGCACATTCCGATTTTTCCAAAATTTAAACATGTCAATATAGGACAAAATTTTCTATAAAGTTGCTCAATGGGAATTATTTTTGACAATTTATCAGGAATAAGAACTATTTATAGTAATAGCTAACTAAGGAAAAAATATTTGAGCTTTAGTAGAGCATACAATACACTTTCTTTGAACATTTCGTGTTATAGTAGTTGAGTTAGTTAATAGTAGTTGGTATATAGAAAAATAAATAATTAAATATGTAAATTTGATCTTAGTACAGCCTTAATATAGCTTCCCTTGTCGACTTTTGAACTTTTATCGTCATTTTAGACAAAAATACATAATTTATGTGATTATTTTTTCTTTTTCCCTCTTTTCTTTTTCCTTTCCTTTCTGTTTATTATATTTTATAATTTATTTATATTTTTATGTGCTAACCTGGCTTGTGGCTTTCACAAAAGGAGAGTTCTTGGTGAAAAATGTCCGATCCATTTCAGCATCAAAATTTTAAAATATTACCCAGGATTATCAATGAATTAGCTTTCATGCCAAGCACGATTCATCCCTGTGAAAAACTATTTAAAACTAGTATGTTGTGGCCACCACAAGACTTTCTTCTATATTTTCCTATACAAATTCACTCAGTAACAATATTAAAAAAAAAAAAAAACGATTTTTTTCAGTTTTTTTTTTTTTTTGTTAAAGGGAATAAAATCTATAACTTTGTTTTAAATTATCACAGATTTTTAGTTCAACCATTCGTTTTAAAGGTATTGACGAGACCTTTCGAAAGATATCCATCTTTAAAATTTACCCCTCCCCCCCCAGTGATGCCCCCACATGCACAAAATTTTTTTCCTAATTAGCTACTACTATTATCAATATTTCATATTCATTTTACAATCACAGGTTAAGAATAACTCTCATTATGTACATTCATACGAAATTTTGTCTGATACTGCCATATTAAAAATTTAGAAAAAATACGATCACCACGCCACATGTTGAGCGATTGATACCCAAATCTAATCAGCACCAGCTTTTGTCAGGGGCCAACTAAATACCAAATTTGGTTAAATTTCGTAAAAAAAAAAAAAAAAAAAAAAAAAAAAAAAAAAAAGCGATTTTTTTTTTTTTCTAAGTTTTTTTTTCGTTAAAAGTAAAAAAAAAAAAAATCGATAACTTTGTTTTAAATTATCACAGCTTTATAGTTCAACCACTCGTTTTAAAAAGGTATTGGCGAGACCTTTTGAAAGATACCCATCTTGAAGATTTACTCCCCTCGAGGGGGAACTCCCCCCCCCCAGGGGGGGTGGCGAGGCTCCTACACATACAAAATTTTTTTCCCAGTTGACTATCTCTATTATAAGTAATTCTTGTAAATTTCATAATGATTACTAAAAAATAATTCTCTTTATGCACACTTATACAAAATTTTGTCCTATATCACCATGTTAAAAATTTAGAAAAAGCAGGATGGCAACGCAACCTGTAAAGCAATTTTTACCAAAAGTTGATAGGCACTAATTTATGTCAAGGTGCAACTGCATACCAATTTGTATGAAATTCTGTGCAGTAATTCCTGAGATACAGTTGCCACAAAATTTTGTCACACACACACAGACTGACAGACAGATAGACAGACATTTTCTAAAAATGGTCAAATAGTGTTCTACAGCTCTCAAAACGTGTAAATCCATCAAAAACCAGAGGTCGAAAATTTTTACGAATCCAATACTTTCTTCTATTGATATAGAAGAAAGTAAAAAGAAAAAAAAAATGTGGTCCAGTTACGAATAATTTTTTTTTAGAAACAATACGATAGTGACTTAATAAAATACACGAGGATAAAAAATACATCAGCACCATTTAAGCAAGTGGACTCGGTTCAGTGATCTAATAAAAAATGACGACATTTGTACTGTGAGATCATTTTATAGAAAAAATGTATTTTTAAAGGTTTCATTTTTACAATCTTTGCAAATGTCATTTTAAATATAGCAATAATTAAATGATATAATCCCCATATGAACTTTTGTCATAAATTGACTAAAAAACACAATAAAAAGTATAATCAAAATAGGTACTAAGTTTTTTTTTAACACAAAATTATGCAAAAATAAATTAATAAAAATGTATCGCCAACATGGAGACAAAAATTTAAAAATCGCCATGAGGGTCTTATACTAAATCTGTCCTGCCTCACGAAGTATGAAAATTAGGTCGTTAAACATGAATATTTTTAAGTCTTTCGTGAATAATATTAGTTTTATTACCATTAGCATTTCATCTCTCAATATTAATTTATTTTTAATAATAATCTGGCTTCTGAGGAATTAAAATTAGGTGGGAAATTTGGTTTAAGGTTTATGAGTTTCAAATTTTAAAGGTAAATGTATCAAATGAAAGGGGCTTTTTTTTCTGAATCCGTCGGTCTAAACAGCTTATCGATCGGACAATTAGATTTTTTTAAATTAACTAAAGTATGGAAATTAGGTCGCAACTTACTATATAAGATGAGTACGAACTAGAATCGTCATCTCTCTTGCAAACTATATTTAGGAAGATTATAAAAACAAATTAAATTATTTCGGGTGGTTTTCTATTATTAAAATTATCACCAATTTATTTATTTATTTATTAAATAACTTCTTTTATTACATTAAATTTCAAAAATTCTACAGAAGTTTTCAAGTACAAATTATTTTGAATGAGAAATTGTGAAAAAAAAAAAAAAAAATTAGGGAAACTTTTTTATGTTTTATCCATACAATTCTCTTCCGTGGTTTTAGTGCTAAGAGCTTTACTATCCTTTTAGAACTCCTACATTGATATAGGAGTCTTATATCCTTTGCTTTAAAGCGTGAACCGTGGCTAACGAAAAATACGTGAACCATACTACGTCATCAGTAGTGACCATTTCTTCACTTTTCGGAGACGATTGAGCTAGTCCTTTCTTTTATAGCCCTGAGATAAAATGCTGTTTTGTGATACAGTTTCTACTAAGAAACCTCCCCCTTTTAAAAGAACTCATCCGAGGGCGAGTCAGGTTCATTAATCAATAGTAATTACTTAATCTAGCACGAGATTCCCTTCTAAGGCGGAGCTTCATGAAAAAATGCGAAATTTTTAGCAAAAATTCATACTTCGCCCTTTTGTTATTAATACACATTTAAAATTAAACTTTTTTCTTATGAATTAATAGTGAGCCTGATTATTTAGAAATTTTTTTTAGCTTTTCAGCCTTTCGATATCATAATTTGTTAATTTCTTACGAGCTATGAAAAAAATTAAGGCAAATTTCGCATATTTTAGCTTAAAAATGAAATATTAAAATTTTAAAATAATAAATTTTTTGAAAGTGAAAAAATTTTTACTAGTTGTGTATTTTCTGAATGTAAAAACATAATATAAAAATATGTAATAGTTAACGAGTTATAAAGTGGCAAGTTTTTCTATAGAAATATATGGGCTTTGGTTTCCAGCCACAGTAAGTGGAGAGTCCTCTTAAAGGATTAAAATGACATTTGCAGTCATAGGTTTTTATGTAATTTTCAATTCTTACATTGTTTTTTATCTCCCCTCCAAAATTGTCCCATGACTGCAGAATACTGTATGTATACATGCAACTGAATCTTAAAATTAGTGTCTGGATTTTAAATGTTAGTTGTGCTCACTTAACAAATTGAGCGTCGATATATAGAATGACTAGATTTTAAAATTTATTCAAGAACTTAATGACCATTACTTAAAATTTTGAAAAAATTCAAATATAGTTTATATTATGCTCTTACCTTTTCAAAAAACCAAGTTTGACATTCATACTGTGTATGGAAAAATATTGTAAATCACTAGGTTTTTGCAATTTTTGGTGCAGTGAGAAAATCATGAAATTTCATTAGGAAAACTAATAAAGAGAAATTTATTCTAAAGTGCAAAAAGCTGGAAACCGGCTAAAAAATCTGGAGTTTATTGCAAAAATCTAGACTTGGTATCTCTAAATCCTTGATGTATTGGAACACACTTTGATGAAATTTTAAATTTACACAAACGGACACAAACACGACTTTCAGTAAAAATATAAAGCTCATGGAAGTTCTGCAAATAAAGAAGACAAATATAAATTTGTATTTTGTAAAAAAAAAAAAATCTTACCTTATCCTGAGAAGCAAACCAATTTTTTTTCCCCAAAAACTTTGAAATTGGCTCTAAAAGACCAGGAATTCCTTTTATATACTCATCTTTCAGTTTTTCCTAAAAATATAAATCATTATGAATGTCTAAATGGGTCAAACAAAAAACCAATGTCCTTTAACTGAAAAATTTAAATTTTCAGAAAATAATAATAATAATAATAATAAACTGAAATTGAGAGGTCACAATCTAGTCTAAAATCATATTGTATAAATAACTAAATTAAATATTTTTCTATCCTTAAACTATACTAGTAACAAATTCCGACAATGCTCATTTACAATTTGACATAGAAATACCTGAAAATAATAATAATAATAATAATAAAATAAAATAAATAAATAAATGCAGACTGATTTAAGCTTCCTAATTTTTTTTTTTTTTTTTTTTAAATAAATTGAAATTAACAAAAATCTAGGTACATGAATTCTACTTTAGTTTTGTAAGTTATTTTTGATTGTTTGTTACCCTTATTTTACATATTTAGTAAAAGATCAACACTATATAACAACGATGGGTGCAGCGTGAAAATTTGATTTGGGGGAGGGGAGACCCGACGTTTAGCATCCTTTCGTATTCTTCATCTAAAACTGCCACCCACATACTTTCAAGGGTGCTGCCACCTGGGGGATCGCAAGCACAAGACCTCTCAGCAGTTAATACGTACCCCCCCCCCCCTCCTTCAGGGCATATTCCTAAAATCTGCTGAGAATTTTTTTTTTTTTTTTAAATCTCTGAGCATTCTAATTTTTTTCAGAGAATCTATATATTAATACACAGACATGAAATTTCTCTTATACTTTTAGCCTACTTTCGATAAAAGGAAGGGCTTACAAGTAGTATAATTCAAAAGATACGGTTGAAGTGCTTTGCAGAAATATATACATATTCTCATATGAAACAAAACAAAAGTATCTTTCTAAGGACAACCAGAGTATTGGTTTGAGTAAAGCCGTTCAATTGAAAAATGTCCCCCCCCCCCCCTTTTCCAACAAGTTAAAAAGATATTACATTATAATTGAGATAAAACATAAAACTTTCAAAAGAAATTAAAGTAGTAACTGTTCCTAAGGAAAGCAACTTCATATTTTTAGAGTGGACAATGCCTAATCTTGCCGACTGCTGTGGCCCATGTTATTCTGTGGAAAAGTTCGATTTCCTAATTACTCATTACATAGTGGTTTTTTTAAATTCTGTTTTCACATTCAGAAAATTTACAATCGTCATTATTATTATTATTTTTTCCTTTTTCTAAAGATAGAATTACATTAAAAACAAAAAAAATCAAAGTTCAAAAATCTGAATTTTCAATATGTGCATTTATCTCTTTCTCTTCTTTTTTTGCCGAAAATGAAATGTTAAAAATATATCAATTTTTCAAAAATGAGCAAGAAAAACATATGCCTTACACATTTGCATACTTGCCAACATGCAAAAATTCCAAGGAGTGAAACAACACACAAACAAAATTTGCATAATACATTGCGATCTTTGTTTACTAAACATTCACAGCAAAAATCTTACTTTTTAGATTTTTTTTTTTTTTTTTTCCTAGCAGTAGCCTACATTTTTTAAAAACCTGGGGGGAAATGCTCAATTCTTTTGTTGTAGAATGAGAAAGCGAGCACCAAAGGACATTTGATCACTGACTAGAGGGAAAAATGTGGTGTGTGTGTGTGGGGAGGGGGGGGGGGGTCAAACAGGGTTGTTATTTCATTCACTTTTTTGTCAAAAGTCCGGGACGCTGGACAAAAGTGGAAAAAACCACACGAAACTGGACAAAATAAAATCGACTGAACTGTACATGTTCAGTGCATAAAATCATTCTGTTAAAACAATAAATTGCTATTTTAACTTTAAATTAGTATTTTTAGCAACATAAATATTTTATTACTTTCTCTTACCCATAAGGTAGAGAAAGTATTGTTTTTGGGTCAAATTTTTGAATGCGGGATTTTGTTATATTTACACGTTTTGAGGTCCCCTAAATACGAAAATCATGTTTTTAGCAAATGGTCTGTGTGTATGTCTCTGTGTGTGTCTGTCTGTTATCAGCATATCTCAAGAACAAATAGTAGCAGACATTCCAAACTTGGTATTCTAAATGTGTATCATACATAGATGCTACAATAAGCTTTTCGTTAAGATCAAGCAAATGGTTCCTGTACAAGGACAATCAAAAGTATTCAAATACATTATATCTATGGGGGAATTTGCAGGTAAGTAGAGTTTAACGTCTATAGACTGCACTAAACCAAATGAAACGAATATATATTTTTTGTAATAGAGATAGTCAACTGGGAAAAATTTTTTGTGTATGTAGGAGCCTCGCCACCCACCCCAGGGGGAAGTCCCCCCTCGAGGGGAGTAAATTTTTATGATGGGCATCTTTCAAAAGACCTCACCAATGCCTTTAAAACGAATGGTTCAACCATCGATCTGCGATAATTTAAAACAAAGTTATTGATTTTTTCACTTTTTACGAAAAAAAAAAAAAAAAAAACTTAGAAATTTTTTTAATATTGAGAATAAAATTGACATTTTTTCGATATTTAGTGTTATACTACTTCTCTAATATGGAAATCGTCTGCATTATCATAAAAGATAATTTTTTTAAATAATAATTTTAATAAATTAAATTATTTTTTAAAAAACAGAATTTTTTTTATAACCAAATTAAATTTTATATAAATCTAGGTGCATTAATGAAACGGGGGGTTGAGGGGGACGGTAGCCCCCCCTCACACAGAATTAATTATCATATAAACTTCTTCCGAAGCCTAATTTGAATTGTTTAACATAGGTTTACATAACATCGTTATGTTACCTCTTAATCTCCAACCTGTATTTATAGTATTAAATTTCAGGGTAAGAGAAAGTCACGTGAGTGACACACCAGATTATTAAAAATTAATAATTTGATTAATGAAAAGTGTAATTTCATTTTAATCACGATAAAAAAAAAATCATGGAGAAAATGCTAATTATATTAGTTTACAGTTTGTAGATGTACCACAGTAAATCTGTTGTGGTGGACTATTATAATATTATCATACTGGATATTAAGGGGGAGAAAAGTTATTTAACGCTATATCTAAATCTTTAAAAACAAAAGAAATAGATACAGTTGTTTAGCCAGAAAAAGATTTCATGCACAATGTTGAGTTATCTTCAGTACATAATGTTGACAATTAAAAATGCAGAATAACTTAATCCCCCCCCCCCCCCCCGAAAGAGATTATTTTCAATATTAAAGTTTTTCACAAATGACGTGATAGATTAATACATAGACGATTATAATCTAAAAAATAATTTAAGTTGTTTCTTTACTATTTTGTACTTAACTTGGAAATATCTTATTTAACATTTCTATACTAGGTTTAAAAAAAAAAAAAAACTCATAAATGTAGATAGAATGTTTTTATCAGTTTATGTCCATAAGTCCTTTCAAAGCAAAGGTTTCATATATAACATTTTATTTGCAATACCAACATGTCATTTTTTTTATTCAATAATTTAAAAAATGTAATTTCATACTTAATCATTTAATAATTTTATATTCTTACTTTAATTTTGTGAAAAATTATATATATATATATATTTCACTTGGTAATAGAAAAACAGATGAAAAATATACAAAATTAAATTTTACTTCCACATAGAAAAGTTATTTATTTTTCACAAATGTCTTTAATAATATAAAAGTGACAAATATATGTATATAATAATGATGATTTATTAAGCATAGCAGAAGCATATCAACAGATACAAGATCACTGAAACACCAATGACAAATAAGAAAAAAATTTCTTTATGTAGGAGAAGCTCAGAAAAATGAAAAAAATTCATCTATAATCAATTTGATAAATATGCAGAAACTTTAAGAGAAATAATAAAAATGTTAAGTGACTCCAGTCGACTTTCTGAATATTAAAGTAATTCACTGTTTAAATAAAATAAAGTAAGAAGTCATTAAATAAGCAAATGAGAAAATTATAATAAGTGTTTGATTATTTGTACCCTACCCAAACAATATATTGTTTAATGGAACGGAATGCATCCAAATCTTTTGTGCATCTCTGTAACAGAACTAATAGTGTTAGATTCACCAAAATGTATACAGTTTGTGTGACATATACTTATAACTTGTATATGACAGGGTTGCCACGCTACCTGGAAAACCTGGAATAGTCAGGAAATTGAAAAATCGACTCTAAAAGTCAGGGAATTTGAATATTTTAGCCACAATCTGGAAAAGTCCGTGAATTTCACATGATGACTGCCAAAAAATAAACAGTTTTTCTGCCAACTTAAAGTCATTTTTCCATTTTTCTCTCTCTCTCTCTCTCTTTAGCTTCCTCTATTTGTTTTAAACACCCCCCACGCTTCTTTTACGCTCATGAAAGAAAATTCTTATCTCGCTCATAAGCAACAGACTCTCACTATAGGTAATTTTTATCATATGTAACTTTGTTTTCAAGTAGTACCATAATTATTTTGCCCACAACGCAGCCAATAGACTGGGATTTTCTTAGACTATTTCTGGAAAACCTGGAAAAGTCAGGGAATTTCATTCTCCTATTTGATTGGCAACCCTGATATAAATTCAAAGCTCAATCAAATGAGGCATTCAGACGCCATCACATTTTAAATAAATTTAGACTGTAGGCCATAATATTACAGGATTTTTCATTATTTCCCTGTAAAAAAAAAGCTATAAATGCTAGATTCACCAAAATAAATCTATATGATTCATTCGACAGTGACCGATAACATGTATATTAAGTTTCAGTTGAATTGAATAATCAATTCAGATGCTATCACTTTAAATTATTTGAGCTCTTAGGCTATAATGATAAAGAATTTATCTTTGTGTCTCTGTTAAAAAAATAAAAGAAACTGTTCTAGATTCTCTAAGATTTATACAGTTAGTGATACGATAACCTATAACATATGCACCAACGTTTCGCTCTTTTGAACAAAGCATTTAGACAATATTGTGTTCACTCTATTCAGATATACATACATCATCGAAAAATAGCAAAAATGAACTCATGGAACCTCAAAACATGTAGATACACCAACATCGCAAAGTCAAATTTTTGCCATGATTACAATACTTTCCTTACCTATGTATTTTCAGAAAGTAAAAAATTCCATGAAAGATATGTGAACCATTTATATCATGATGCTTAATAAAATTTTTTTTTAAAGGTATTTACGACTATGAGGGAGGAGATGATAATGTAGTGGAATGCAGTGTGTGTGTGTGTGTGGCGGTGGGGGGGGGGGGGAATTAAAATTGAAACTATAAACTATCACTTTTGCATCCAATATACCCTTAGAAAAATTGCTATATTTATTTATTAAATATTGTTAACTTTGCATGTCTATTTCAATCATTCATATCTATTTTGAAATATTTAAATTGATTATATTCACATACACAGGGTTTAGGAATTTGTAAAAAAAAAAAGGTCATCAACAAAAAATTCTGGTAGCCCATAAAAAATAATCTTCACCGTTTTCTTTCTTTCTTTTTTGTTCAGTTTCAAAATTTACTTGAATATAGAAATTAAGATTCTATACATAAAAAACAATTATTTATTAGGCTTGAATGATTTTTTTTTTTTTTTTTTACATCAGGAAACACCTGTTTAAGTAAACCAATTCCCTAAAACGGTGCAATAATTTAACACCGAGTTGTGAAACATGCACGGAGATGTGTAAATCCCCTAATTTAACACAGTGTCTCAAAAAGTGGTGAGGGAAGCAGGAATCAAAACAGCAAAAGTAGAATTGAAGCCCGATTCTGGGACCAATTCTTTCACCAAAATACAACTATATATTTAAAAAAAAGGGGGAGTTTCCTTAAAGTTGAAAACATTATTGCTAGTTAAATATTTGTCGCCAATGGCAACCAGGTGACCGTATTTCACGAGCTCTCACACACACATATTGATAAAGAATTTTTTATATATATGGAAAGAATAAAGGTAACTTTTATGGGGAGGGGGTGTTTGAATTAACTATTTAAAATCTCTTGCTCTTTCTCAAGGCTAAATCTTTTTTTTATTATTAATAAAGCTTTATATAAATTCAATAATCCTAAACATTCTGATACGAAATTGAACGATCACTGTCTCATCATAGTTGTTTTATGGTTTTATTTATCACTTTCTTTTAAAATTTCTAAAATTCTCTCACCGTTTGGTTTTAAAGTCATTTACAAACCCACCAACAAAATTAAATTATCTTCTCTTAAAGATCATATTCCTACTGAAAACCATTCTGGCATTCATTTAATTTTATGTTCGTCGTGCAATTTAGGTTATATTGGTCAAAATAGAAGGTGTTTGAAATATAGAATAAATGAACACCGTCAAAATGTTCGTAATGAAAATCTCTAAATCTTCTGTTGCTTCCCACTGCTGGGCTCATGGTCATCGTTTTGATTTTTCTAAAACTAACATAGTTTCATCTCCTTCTCTTCCCATTTGAATATCAATGAAGCTTTTTACATATTTAAAAATTCGAAAAATCTTGTTAATAATATTTGTTCCACTCCGTTCTTGCCTGATGCTAGGAAATTACATACATAAGTTCGATTTTCATTTAATTTTGATATTTTTTAAATGTTTAGATTTTGTTACACTTTTTAATCTTATTTATTTTCTTCTTTAATTTCATATTTCTGCTTACACCAGTATTTATGTTTACATTCGTCTTTATATATTTTTGCTCTTCACTTAAAATGGTTTTGTGTGTTGTCCCTTTGACTGCAGCACTTGTGCCTCTACCTTGTTCGCCTGACGAAGGGTCTAGTGTTTTTTAGACCCGAAACAATTATTGCGAGTTTATTACATTTTATGGTGTTTATTCAAAGTTTTGTAATTATTGCTTTTAAACGTCAGTTCTGTGGTGTTTTTTAATTATGAAATTAGGTATTGTTCACTCTTAAGGGGAAAAAAATCATTTATTTATTTATTACTGTTTTTTGTATATTTAAACCAATTAAAAAACATTTTTCTTTTTTCCCCCATATTGTGTGAAAAATATTTTAAGAAATTTAGTAGCCATTGCTAAGGAACGCAACACAATAACTGCAAGCCTTTATGTGGAACATAAAATGTCCCATTGTTTCAAATTCAGTTGTTTTGTACAGAAATTTATACTTTACTTAGGTGTTGTTGTTTATGAAAAAAGGGCAATTGAGTGCATTAGGGTTCTAGCCTGAGAAAAAGTGGCTTCTGTTGAGATCTCTCTAAGGGGTCCTAGCCTGTATTTATGCAAGTTTCGGAAAAAAATATGGAAAATTCTGAACAGCTAGGCCGACAAGTGCAACTTGGGATTAAGCCTGGCATCTCACGTCTACCAACTGTGAGCACAAAACTACTCGTCCGCTGGTGGACTGTATCTTACTTAGAAACAAAAAATAAGCTGCAATTTCTTTTTTTCTTTTAATTATTTATTTTACTACACTATTTCATTTTTTACATGCATTTTTTTGTATTTAAAATTACTACTGAAGAAAGTTATCTGCACGTGCAATTTAATGACTGGTGATTTAGCTTATATTCTAGATTTATTTTTCATTGGTTTTTTTTTTTTATTATTATTTGTCTAGCAAGAGGAGTGAGTATAATTTTATTTTTTTCATCTGTTGACATATTGTTTCGATATATACAGTATTCTTTACTATCGAAATGCCCAAAAGACGATTGATCGGTCGGATTGAGAGGCAAATGAGAGAGAAATTCCTAGAGATATGCTTTGTCATGGAAATAAAATTGCTGATAGTGATTTTTTTTTCTTTTTGAAGGATATAACCGCAATTACCCAGAAAGTCTTTTTACCCAGAAATTTTGAATTTCTGCATTTATTAATAAAGGCTTACTTAATGCTTACTAGCACATACTTATTACAGCATCTATTCGTCTGATACTAATAAGTGTAGTTTCCTAATTACTTATGCCAAATTTAATCAAATTTAGTGATTACAGTGCAACCTTTTTTAAAAAACATCTTTCATAAGCAGAATATTTGCAGGCATGAGAAAGCAGAAAATTAAAAAAAGAGAAGCACGCATGTTCATAAAATTAATTTTAAAATAAAAGTAACGCACACGGGGAAATCTATATAAATGTACGTTTATAAAATTTATTTCAAATGAAAAATAATGCTCACAGGAAAAAACTATACAAAATATTTTAAAAGTGACAAATTAAACTAAAAGAATAATGCACATCAACACAATAAAACATGTGTTAAAAAAAAAAAAAAAATTAGCCAGCAATCAACATTTAATCATTGGCTGGTGGTGGAAAACGGGACAGAAGGGGGGGGGGGGAAGTCATGAGAGTAATATTAAACACAATTCTACTTCTTTATGGGTTCTAGAATATCATAAAGTAAGTTTAAAATTAATATTGCGGATGGATATATATTCAAAAGTAAAAGGCTTCCCGCAGAATGTTTGATCGGCAATGGTTAGAGATGGAAAGGGGGGGGAGAGGGAGTTATAAAAAAAATCACATGAGTGAGAAATATTGAATAATTCTGTTCTTTTATACGCTATAGAATCTGATAAAGCATGATTAAAATGAATATCGACATTCATATTTTGGATGGAAAAAGATTGAGAATCTATATTTTTTTCGTGGAGCGTTTGAACACCGATTGTTATTGGAATTTGATTTTAACAAAATAAAAAACCGTGGAATTAACGAAAATTGCACATCTGCGGAAAATTCTCATGCCTGTATTTGTAAACGATAATTTTTAGCTACAGGCTCAATGACAAATTTTCTTCTATCAATGAATCAGTATTTCCCACATCCCTTCCCTTCCTAAGAGTCCATGCCCCTTTTCAATTCAACTACTCACTATATAAGCTATTTCATATTGTTGTGGTAGCCTGGTTCGTAAAATGTCTGTCTCACAATAGACAGATTGCAGATTCGATAATCAAGCCAATTGAAGACCATCATGAACATCAGTCTCTGGTGCACGTAAAATCCATCATGGCTGCAATGTCCTCCATGTACCGTGCAAATAATACCTGTCGGATACCGAAGTGGGAGAGCCATCTCTTCTGCAGAAGATAAAAATTGTGATGGCTTGTCTTCGGACCGCCACTGGGGCATTAATACCAAACTGTTGCCAATTGCCCAATATATACCTATTAAATGCAATATTAAATCTATTAGAAAAAAGTTCTATTTCAGCATTGCAGTGGGCTAAGTGTGTGGAAGACTTCAAAAATAACAGATTTAAAAACGAAATTAATTTTAATTAATCATAATCAAAGTTACATTCAAATAAAACTATCTTCATATCCAGCAAACTCTGCTGTAAAAATAAACATAACTAAACAAAAAACTAAATGCCAACAAGCTGACAGCCAAGAGAATGACTTGCTCAACCCACTTTACATTTATCATGAAAAACGGCAGTTTTTCGAGAGACGCAAGCGGAAGGTCAAACTGAACGCTGCAAACTCATATACACGGCTAGTTTAACATCAAAGATATTTGTAAAAGCCGACACTTAATATCTCAGCAAATATGCCATACTTTGTTCTGATCTTTTCAAAATAGTCTTATCTTCGGTCTTAATCTACCCTGAAAATTTTACATTTCTACATGCAGTATGTTTTGAGACCTGAATTTCAAATTAAAGCCAAAATGGGAAAATGCATGGTGTAAGTTTGTAATGGTCTAAAATCATGCAAAAATATCTCTAAAGCGGCACAAACGATTTTCTTGTAATTAATATATGTTGTTAACGGGATCTTTCTGAATCTATTAACGTTTTCATTTTTTTCAGGAGAACTCTTGTTTTTTATAAAAGTTCTTTTAAAAATGGAACTATATTACTCCCCCAATTGTATGCTTTCCTTCGGAGAAAATGTTGCGATGCGGTTCTTACTTGCAAGGATTTAGTTGATCCCGTTGGTTGGTTGACCAACGTGAATGCAGTCAATGATTTATTTAATTTTTCCTTTTTTCTAACACAAAAATACTTTATTACATTTTTTATATTTTTACTGTATATATACTAACAAGGAGAGGTCACGACATAGAAAATTCAGATCGGAACGAAACTGCGCAGGATTGTAGTATACTATGAGGGTAACAACATAAAGACAAATTACAACACCCACTATCCACAAAATTTCGAGAAAAAAGCATTTAAAGTTTCAGTAATCTTTAAATACAAGTTATTTTGCATGTGAGTAAGCACCTCAGTGGTGTGATCCTAAAGTACGAGTCTCCCAACCAGATGACTTGGATTCAAGGCTACTTGCGGGACTATTTTTTTTTTTTTTCCTTCTATAACTTTTTATGTAATCTTAACTTTTTATTTATTTTACTTTATTTTACAATTCAATTCAAAATTTGAAAATTTTAATAAAAAATTATTTAATTTTCTTGAGTATAAAATAACTTTTTCTATTTTTAATATTTATAACTTCAAAATACAATAAATTTCTATAACTTAAAAAATGAAGTTTAGTTTTACAAAACCCTAAATAAGAAACAAAGAAACACAGACAGATATTTAAATAATTAAAAAATAAGCAAGCTGTAAACAAAGTGTAAAATAGTTAGCAGGTGTATTTAAATCTTGGTTTGAGCTTCCTGATTTGGTTTGAATGTGTATAAATTACGTAAACACTTCTAGCTTGTTAATAATAAAGGGCAGGTGGAATTTTATTTTGTGCACAGAAGGATAAAAAAAAGGAAGTCGTTATCGAAAAAGAAACGATGTTCATTAACATTTAAAATCTACATTTAAAGATAACATTTCTTTACCTGTAATAATTTAATAGCATCGCAATCCTATACTATAATTTTTAAGAAACTATTGATTGGAGAAGTAATTATTTAATTTGGATAGTAATTGTATATGCAATAAAAATCATTATTTCTCTGTTTTTTTTTTTTTTTTTTTTTTTTTTTTTGGTAATTTAAAAAATAAAATTAAATATACCTAAAATAAAATAAAATATTTAGATAAATAATTAAAAACATTTTCTTTAGTTTTACCTTATTTTACAGTTAAAATAAAACTAAAATTTATTTTTTAAGTTTTATAAATTTATTGTATTTTTAAGTTATAAATATTAAAAATAGAAAAAGTTATTTTATACTCAAGAAAATTAAATAATTTTTTATTAAAATTTTCAAATTTTGAATTGAATTGTAAAATAAATAAAAAGTTAAGATTACATAAAAAGTTAAAGAAGAAAAAAAAAAAAAAAGTAGCAAGTAGCCTCGAACCCACGTCATCTGGTTGGGAGACTCGCGCTTTAGGATCACACCACTGAGGCGCTTACTCGCTTGCGAAATAACTTGTATTTAAAGATCACTGAAACTTTAAATGCTTTTTTTTCGAAATTTTCTGGATAGTGAGTCCTACTGCTTTAATATGTTGTTACCCTCATAGTATACTACAATCCTGCGCAATTTCGTCCCGACCTGAATTTTTCATGTCGTGACCTCTCCTTGTAAGTCAAATTCACTTAAATATATTTTCTCTTCTGCTATGAAAAAGATATTTTTGATTTCAAAATTTCATATTTAGTGAAAAAAGTATTTAGATAAAATTTTAAATAAGGAAGTATTGTAATTTTAGATATTCTATTTTATCATAATAATGATGAATTTAAAAATTTTTAAAGAGAAAATTTTTTAATCATTCATAAACATCGATTTTATAGTAGCTCAATGGTTTGAGATTCCTATATCCTTCCATACTGGGAATGGAGAAAAAACAGCAAATGGAGTTTTGGTGCCATCTTTTGTTTTTAACTTAAAACAAAACATACACTTTCACAAATATATATATTTCTTTTTTAAAAAAGTTAGAGTTTATTCATATATTTACTTTTTAGACTTTAAAATGAAACATTTTAAATATTAACATAATCAAACTAATTTTTCGTATTATTATTTAAAGCAATAATGGCTAGGGGATGAAAGAGGGGATAAATACACTGTACATTTAAAAAACATGAAAATAGAATTAAAATTCATGAAAAATGTGTCAAATAGCAATTATTGAAAAACATCAAAATAAATAAATAACATCTTTACTTTGAAACCCATAATAATTTACTTTAGCTTGTAATAATTTATTTAAAAAATATAACTCTCTCTCTCTCTTTTTTTCTTTTTAATTAATTTCTGCATGAAAAATTCCATTTCATAAATATATTTACAACTACAATAAACAAAAAACCCTCCTTTAATTTTAAATAATTATTTCTACATGTGTCTAAGCAATTAAAAATGTTTTAAGAAAAATAAATTAAATATAGGAATGCATATGGTTTCTATATAATAGATGGCGCAATCTAGCAACTTATATTAAAACCATATACATTCCTATATTTAATTTTCTTTAAAAAAAAAAAAATAATAATAATAATAAACACTTAATTGCTTAGAAACATGTAGAAATAATTATTCAAAATTAAAGGAGGGTTTTTGTTTATTGTAAATATATTTGGGATTACATTTTCCAGAAAATATATTCTGCATAAAATGGAATTTTTCATGCAGAAATTAATTAATTAAAAAAAAAAAAAAAAAAGGATAATGAAAGAAAGAAAGAGATAACTATATTTTTTAAATAAATTATTATGAGTTTCATCAAAGTTGCAAAATGTAAATTACACAATTCTAACTTAAATTTGAAATTTCACATTTATTATTATTTTCTTTTAAGAGTTTGAGAATACCACTCAATATTTTTTTTCTAGTGCGAAGCTTCTCCATTTTGTTTTCAAGTGGCAGGCTATTCTTTAACCACATTTCTTGTGACCATGGAAGCCTCTGTGCAAGTACGGATTGAACGAGTCCAGTGTTAAAATAGGGGTGACTGAGAGAAAACAAGCGATAAGGTACACCGAGTAACTGGATGTTTGCCAAATAACTATCTCTTGGCCAATTTTGCAACCCTCCAAACTTTTTGACTCGGCCTCACTGCTTGTCGTAGGAAACATGGTCGCACTATACTTGAAAATTTGTCAGCATAACGATGTTTGAAATACTGAATTAATCTAACTAAATTTGTAGTGTGGATTTATCTCAGAAATGTATTTGTTATGTTCACTTGCCAACTTAATCTACCCTCTTGTTTCCCTGTGCAAGCCCACTGAAAATTTCAAATTTACATTAGAAAGGTTCTATGAACCGATTTGCTTAAAACTCCACATATACAAGCCTTCATTAATAAATCCACTAAGTCCATTAATAAATTGTAGTTGCCATTCTGAAAAAAAAAAAAAAAAAAAAAATGGTGGCAACTTTAAATTAGTTTACCCTTCCTAGGAGCTAGAAGGACTTGTTTTAATTTTTTTATCAATAACCCCTAAAAAGTTATGATATCAGTACAAAAAACCCTTAACGGGTTAAAAGTTTGTGACGCCGCTTTTTTATGGCTATAAGAATTTGAAATATGAGCTTTAAATCTAATGATATCAAATTTTAAGTGACACTTTGCAATTAGTTAAAATATACATAGATTTTCTTATTTGATCATTTACTGTTTTCGTGTATTTATATTTATAATGCAAACGTAATATTTTTAGCTTCAAGATCAAACAGATACATAAAATACACTCACTGATGCTTTTTCATTCACATTTCAAATTCAAAATAACAGTTTTAAAAGGAATGATATAAAAATTCCAGTGGCGCCTCGGTGTTATTTTAAAAGATTTGTTTTTAGATTCCATTAAAATTACTTTTGTTTTGTCTAATAAAGTATATTTACATATTGAAACAGTGCTTTTAATTTTCAAATATACTGTCAAATAATTATTCTTTCACTGATTTTGCATTATAAATTATTTATTTCAATAAATTGATTTATCTTTTGCATCACGCTATCCAAAACTACAAGTAAAATTTGTGTAAATGTTTTCTTTACATCACTACCTCTTTGCGCAAATTTTCACTCAGTTGGATACTATGTTTTGGATAGCGTGATGCAAAAGATAAATCAATTTATTGAAATAAATAATTTTAATTTATAATGCAAAATCAGTAAAAGTATAATTATTTGACAGTATATTTGAAAATTAAAAGCACTGTTGCGATATGTAAATATACTTTATCACACAGAACAAAAGTAATTTTAATGGAGTCTAAAAACAAATCTTTTAAAATAACACCGAGGCACTACTGGAATTTTTATATCATTAACTGAGTTTTTGTTATATTTACACGCTTTCAGGTTTTCTGAAACAGAGCTGTTAAAATGTGTCAATGGAGTCTTAGTATCGTTATTTTTAAGTAATATTTAATTTGTAAATTTATTAAAAAAGCTCCACCCTTTTATTAAGATTAATGAAGAAATAAATTTGTAATAGTCTAATATTAACACTTTTAAAACAAACCTTGAAATGCATTTATTTTATTTTTTACTTTCTCTTAGCAATATATGTGGTAGAGAGATTATTTTTGGGTCAAATTTTCAAAATTGAGATTTTTGTTATATTTATACGTTTTGAGGTTCCCTGAATCAGAACTGTTAAAAAGGTGTCAATGTAGTCTGAGTATTGTTATTTTTAAATAATATATTTAATGCCTGAATTTATCAGAAAACCCTTTAAATCTATTTTATCAAGATTATTGAAGAAAATTGTAATATTATAATTTTAAAGCTTTTAAAATTATCCTTGAAATACATTTATTTTATTTATATTATATATTTTTTTTTTTTACTTTTTCTTACCATTATATGTGGTAACTGCAAGAAACTAAAATTTGGCATTCTGAATTTCGTATTAGGTTTCCACTTAAAAATTTGATCAAAATTGTCAAGTTTGAATGCAAATTAATAACAGCCTTGATTTTTTTTTTATAATAATTTTATGTGCTGTAAGTGAACTGGGAATTGAAGGGAACTGTAGCCCTCCTCACACACTATTGCATGTCAAATAAAACTGTTCCTAAACCTTTTTAGATTATTTTAAAAGCATATTAACTAAGATTAAGTAATTCGTGTTCAGTGACTAAGAAAAGAATTCAAATTCATTAAGTCTACATGCGAATTTTCTGGTAGATTTACAATTTAATATCTTTTGGTGGAACAAAACAAAATAAATTGAACTTACATTTTTATGTGTATGAAAGCATGTTCCATACACAATGTGGAATGTAAATCCTTCATTAGAAGTTTCCACAGAACCCCACAAAAATATTCAGATATATTCATAATAAAATTGCTGGAAGGGCATTTCAAGTCGTGCTATGTGTTTTAAATTCTGTGCTAAATTAGTACACTATATAGTAAATATACAGCTCTATCCCAAATTAAATGAAAGCATATTTTTATAAATAAAAATCAATTAACAAATGCAATTAAAAATTATTCTTTTTTTTCTAATTTGTTTTATCTTATCCATAAAAGGTCAAGAAAGTATTGTTTTTGGATCAAGTTTTCGAAATTGAATTTTTGCTACATTTATACGTTTTGAGGTTTCTTGAATCCAAAAATTATATTTTCAGTGGTTAGTCTATGTGACTTGCCTGTGTGTACTATAGATATGAGGCACTCAGGTAATTTAAAAAATATTTGACCTCTTTTTTTTTTTCATATCAAGTTTTGAAGTGTTGTGAATTCCAAAAATCAAAAGTTTATGAAATGTTCTTAGGTTATTCAGATTTTTAGTCAGTTATTTAGTCTACAGACACATATCTAAAAAAAGAATGATTGTAAAATGGACACATCAGTTTTTAAATATCACTTATGTTATTGATAAGGACAAAATTGCTTTGGAACAATGTAAGTTGTTAACTTCGTACGTTATTCGAAGTTCTTTTTTTTTTTTTTTTTTTTTTTTAAATGGCAGAATAAAGCAAAATTTCGTTTAAACATTCATTGTGACAAATACACTGATGGAAAAAAAAAATCCCAACACCAGGAAGGAGCTGTGCTAGATAAACGAAATTTGGTAGGCGTGTTTATACATCTGAAAGATGACGTCGATTCAAATTTCGAGCTACGCGCATAAGTGTGGCGCTAGTAGCGACACTATGAACATGCAAATGAGGTTTCCTTTAAATAAGTGCTGTAAGGTTCGTAATCGTTATTTACAGTTGAGATTTGACGTAGTGGGTTAATGTTAGTCAAGGATGCCTCTAAGAAGACGAAGAAGCCATTATCAACAGCTTACTGAGTTTGAACGAGGTCGTGTAGTAGGGCTACGAGAAGGTGGGTTTTCTTTCCGCGATATTGCAGAAAGACTTGGCAGGAATGTATCCACTGTGCATGAGTGTTGGCAGCAGTGGTAAAGGGAAGGTACTGCCTGAAGAAGACCGGGTTCCGGGCAGCCACGTGGCACTACTGAGAGGGAAGATCGCTGTGTTCAGCGTATGGCTGTGGCTAATCGTACTGCGTCTGCAGCTGAAATTCGAGCTGCAGTTGGCACCACAGTGACACAACGAACTGTTACAAATATGTTACTTCAAGGACAGCTCCGAGCCAGACGCCTTGTAGCGTGCATTCCACTGACTCCAAACCACTGCCATTTGCGACGTGAGTGGTGTCAAGCTAGAGCTCATTGGAGGACGGAGTGGAGATCTGTTGTGTTTTCTGATGAAAGCCAGTTCTGCCTTGGTCGCAGTGATAGCCGTGTGTTGGTTAGAAGGAGGCCAGGTGAACGCCTACAAGCGACCTGTCTGCGACCTAGACATACAGGGACTACTCCTGGAGTTATGGTTTGGGGAGCAATTTCGTATGACAGCAGGAGCACTCTCGTGGTTATCCCACGCACCCTGACTGCAAATTTGTATGTCAGTCGTGATACAACCTGTTGTGCTGCCATTCATGAACAGCATTCAAGGGGGTGTTTTCCAACAGGATAACACTCGCCCTCATACCGCTGTTGTAACCCAACATGCTCTACAGAGTGTCGACATGTTGCCTTGGCCTACTAGATCACCAGATCTTTCTCCAATCGAGCACGTATGGGACATCATTGGACGACAACTCCAGCGTCATCCACAACCAGCATTAACCGTCCCTGCATTGACCGCCCAAGTGCAACAGGCATGGAACTCCATCCCACAAACTGATATCCGACACCTGTACGACACAATGCATGCTTGCATTCAAAATTCTGGCGGTTACACCGGTTACTAATGTACCAACATTTCACATTTGAAATGGCTCTTCTCGCCAATGGCTCTACCTGTGATCTTGAAACTTTAATCAATTAAATATGTTACCTAGACAAATGTATTGCTGAAATTTCATTACTGTACAATAATTTTTTCTTGGTGTTGGGATTTTTTTTTTTCCCCCATCAGTGTATTTTGTCGTAAAGATGTCAGACTAATATTTTAAAATATCTTTTTTTATACACTTCATTAAATATGAACATTTTAATTTGAAAGCTCTAGTAATTAAAAATTTATGTTTTCTTTCTTTCATATGACAAATTAGGCCAATACTTCACAAGAACTTGCAATATGGGGATCATTGCATCGGAAATTAATGTACGAAAACAATCCTAATAAAATTAGTCATTTAGTTATGATAAGTTATATGCATCAAATCGGATAGAGGGTAGCCTATGAGGTGCAGCATTTCAGTTTGCTACTGTGTTGCGTGTTCTATCATTCATTCCTTTTAATATATTTTGCCCTGAACAGAATTTAGTAACAATAAAAATACATGATGAGGAATTGAGCAGAATGCACCTATGCTGACTTATTTCTTTTAGAAAAGAGAAATTGAATATTCACATCATTATTACTTTGATTTTTATAACATATTAAGTTAGATTATTTATGATTACTGAGAAACAAACAGAATAGCATTAATAAAATGTTTAACATTCTATTTTTTAACTTTGTATGCTGGGGATGGGATGGGGGGGGGGGGCGTAAAGAATGAGAAATGGACATGTTTGAGAAGGAAGTTATACATAGAAAATTTTATGAATTTCTTCTATAAAATTTAAAAACAAAATGTCGATCTTTATTATCATTAAGATGTTCTTTAAAAATACATAATCTATAAATATAAGGTGAATATTTAATGAAAATTCAAGCACAGCAGAGAAATATTTTATAAAGTCATACATTTTAAAAATTTGAATACAAAATGATAATAAAAATAGTTGAAATGTAATGTGATGTACTACTATGAGCATTTTTTATGCGTTTTAGTAAGTATTTGTAATTTGGTCGAACAATTTCGGGGCATTTAGCACAACTCTAAAAAATTACGGGACTTTGTGTCAAAATATAAAAATATATAGTCAGTGCCATACTTTCGGTTTTGCTGAATACTTTAAGATAAGATATACAATAAGATGGGACTTGGGCCCCTCCATCTCTAGAAATTTTACAGATTTTACTGCTCTTTGTAATGCAAAATGAAAAAAATGTCTGATTTTACATTTAAATGAATTATCTGTCAATGAATTAATTGTCCTTAAAATTTGCCATTCTAACAAGGGAACATTCAAAAGGAGTAGTCTTCAAAAAATATTGAAAAAAATATGTGATTCTACTCTTCATAAAACACCAGAAAGTGAAAAAATTATCGGCTGAAATGAATTACAGCGACCATAAAAAATTATCAAAATTAAGCATTTTTGGCGATTTAGTGCTGTTAGGTTGCCGTGTACGAACAGATCCGTGTTTTGTTTCTCCACCAAGTACTCGAAATCAATCACCTAACAGTGTGAAATCACCAAATATGCTTAATTTTGATCATTTTTGTGCTCGCTGTAATTCATTTCATCCAATAATTTTGTCACTTTCAGGTGTTTTATGAAGAGTAGAATCACATTTTTTTCAATATTTTTTGAAGACAACACCTTTTGAATGTTTCCTTGTAAGTGTGTTGTGCATGAATGTGTGTGTACATCCCCCTCCTCCATTGGGGATTTTCTTAAAGTAGTGTCAGCCGATATTTATGAGAGTTTTTCAGAAAACCACAGAAATTTTCAAATAGCTAGGGGCCATGGTATGACCTGAGTATGAATCCGGAATTTCCCCTCCCTCATCTTTGAGAAAAGAATCTTTCAACAACTGGTGTGGCTTGCTGCTTTAAAATTCATTTTTGTACAATTACAACAGATGCATCAGTATATGTTTTGCATGGAAAGCAATAATTATGCTGCATGTAACTGTCATGAACTTTTGCAAATAATTAAAAAGTATATGTCTGCAAAAGTTTGAATGACAAAATAAAACATGTTTTAATTAAATTATAAGCTTTATTTGAAGTTTTACACAGAAGCTTTCTGGCAACTACCCTCATTGCTTGTGTGTTAGTCTACGAAATAAAAAGAAACTAACAGAAGAAAAATAAAAAGTTAATAATTGAGGAAAAATGGATGAAGAACAAACCACCTAAAATTTAAAATCACGCACCTAATACTGCAAAAGTGAGTATATTTAGCAAATTTAAATATCGTAAGAATGATCCAAAATTTTACTCAATAGTAAATAAAAGGGAAAGTCCAACTTTCCTTCAGAATATATATGAAAGGCATTTACCATGAAATCCTCCCCCTTCAAGTTCCTCCGGTAACTTTGTAAGAAAACTAAGAGAAATCAAATGAAAATAACACTATTGTGAATTTTGATGGCATTAAATTGTTCCCATCAACAACATTAACAAAATTATAAACAAAATATATAGATAAAACTAAATCAGCACAACATTAATAGCAGCAAACAACTTAATTCTCAATGAAAATTACTTTAGATTTAAAAGCAAATGTCATTTAAAAAAAAAAAAAAAAAAAAAAAAGGGAGCGAGAGTCCCAATGGAATCCCACTATTCAGGTTCATCACTGAATTAAAACTTAGGTTATCAGAAGAAATATTTTTTGAAATTTTAAAGATGAAATTAAATGTTGGTTTAAATATGCCAATGGTGTTATTGCTGTCAACGACAAAAACTTAAAAATTGAAAAAATACCAGAAAAATTAAATAAAACAAACCCTAATACCTAAATAAAATCTGAGAACTTATAAACTAAATAAAATATGAGAAAAGCTGATAAGAAAAACCTAGAGTATAAACTATATAAAAATAGAATTAATTAACTTGTATTGAAAATGGGCAGAAACCAAAAGAAAAATATACTACTACAGCAATTTCATTTAACCCGTTAGTAGTCGCTAGTTTGTCGATTTGCTGCCCATCCTTCAGTGTTGCCAGATTTTTTTATTCAATTGCCACCAAAAATTTTTAAAGTAGCATTTGATGTATGTAAAACGCGAATGAAATCGAAGGAACGTCGATCACATCACTTCTTAAAATTATTGGTGAGAGTTAAGTAAAAAAGTACGCAATCTGTAATAGGTGGCGCTGCCTAATGCGACTACTAACGGGTTAATAAAGGTGCACCTGATAAACTTAAAAATGAAGTTTCAAAACTAAACATAAATATCCCCACTAAATCTAACAGATATTTTTCAGCGTATCTGTAATGACAAAAACTTCATAAACCCCTTAGAAACTGCAGGCATTTATGAAATAAAACATCAAACAGAGGAAAATACAAACAGGTATTACATAGCTAGGAAAA
This sequence comes from Salticus scenicus, assembly GCA_963930645.1. Lineage (NCBI taxonomy): Eukaryota > Metazoa > Arthropoda > Arachnida > Araneae > Salticidae > Salticus > Salticus scenicus. The sequence goes on along the minus strand of OZ005651.1, from coordinate 12,437,961 downwards.
CAGAAAAAATAGGATAAAGGAGCATGAAAATGACTTTAAATATAACAGAGCTACTACAGCCCTAACCAAAAATAATAAAGAACAAGATATAAAAATAGACTTTAAAAATAAAATGTAAAACAACTAGCAACTTTCAATAATCTTACATACACAAAAAAAATCATGAAACAAGAGATTTTAGCCAAAGTGCAGCTGCAATTGTGTGGAGGGCAGTAGGAGTATTGACTAGAGATGGCTACCTACTCTGATCGAGAAATCAAACAAGAGAAGAATCAGCCACCACAATACTTGACCATCACACAAGCAGCAAAGACGGAGATGTGAATTGTTCGTACATGTAATAATTACCAAATGTAATCTAGGAAAAAAGGGGCGATACAACAGAACAAAAAATCACCACAGCACTGAGCTATAAAAGTGTCCTGAATCAATAAGTTTCAATATCAAATAAAATTGCACTCCATACCATAACTCCCAGTTGACAGACCATGCGGCAGACGACAGTCAAGCAGAGCTGGCACATTTTTAACTTATACCCTAACAATGTTAGTACTCACTTTTTTATTCATCTCCCCCCCCCCTACTCAAATTTTTTTTTTTTTTTTTTTTTTTGAAAACCGATTTTCTTCTTATTTAATTGTAACTGCATATTTGAGAAAAAGGTGGTTTAAAAAAAATTGGCAGGTACTAATAATGTTACAGAATAAATTAAAATTGTGGCAATTAAGAATAAAGTGAATGTTATCCAGGACATCTACAGATGTCTTTAGTGGTCATCAGGGTTGAACTTGCAACTGGACTCATAACTGAAAATAATTCGTTTCCTGATCAAATGTATCCAGTACAACTGTAATGATTCTAGTACTATGTAACAGTGAGGGACAGTCAACAAAACGATTTTTTTAATTTTAGCCCCAAAACACATTCGCTGAGTTATCTATGAATAATAGTGATTTTGTTACACATCAGATCATTGGCCGCCAAAAGGTAATTATTTTAATATTGTTAGGATATTTTTTTCCATGCTGTTTCAAAATTTTAAGTTTAATCACTTTTTCTTTAACTTATTTTTATTTTTTTTTAAAAAAACTTGCTGTGTTAAATAGCCTTTAACTTTGCTAATTATTATAAATGAACGTTTAGAATTTCATTAATTGTTTACTTAAATATAGTTATAAATTAATTTTTCTAATCTTTACTTACAGTTTTCCAGCTTGTTTACTTGAACAGCTGGTTAGTTTCACAATTTATCTTTAAGTCATTAAAACTTTCTACTAGCACTAATAAATATAGAGACATCGTTTGTTTACGTTCCTCCGGCTTTTCGACCGGGAGTGTTTTTGCTTATCGCTACTTCCGTATGTCTGCCGGAAGTAGGTCATTGACCGATGCGTTTGACGTCACTGTCAATCATCGGGCTTTCCCGTGTTTTGACTATCGTGGTAGACGCTGATTTGTTATGACGTTTCCTGTCTGCCGTAGGTAGTATCTTTTGATCAGTATAAAAGCTGTAGTGAACGTTTGTTCTCTCTCTCTTGCCTCTTGCATCTCTTTAGAGATGGTTTAGTGCTGTTAAAGCAGTTTTTTATTTTGAAACGCCGAGTTGGCGATTTCATTTCTTTTTCACGCTGGTCGTGAATTAATATGTAGTTTTATAAAAGATGTTTTTCAATTTTTGCTGCCCTGGTTTCCTGGAGTTAATCTGATTAAGTATTGTTTAAAGTTATTTTGAATTAGTGCTAGTGTTAGAACGATATGTTTCAAATTGACATTTAAAACATCATTTTCTTTAAGTTTAAAAATGTCTTTTGTTCATTTAAGTTGCCTAGCAATGCATATATATTTTAAATGTTAAGTCCTTTATTATCATGTTGTATATTATCTAAACTCTAACCTTTTGTTACGTTTTGAGTTCAAATAAATTTGTTTGTTGTTAAGATATGATTCTGTTTTAATTGCTAAATCATTTTTCCAAACAGTAATTTTTAAAACAACAAAAATCTGGCTTCCACTTATGCAATTAATATATCTGCTACTAAAAATTTAAAATGGAATTTAAAATTTTTCCAACATTGGGTTATGGGCATGGTATTGTGTAAACAAAGTTTATATTAGTTTTAACTTTGTTTTTTTCCTACCAGCCTTTTTTGTTTGTAACCCTTTTTCTGTTTGAAATTTATTTGAATTTAGCAAAGTAAGATCGTTTTTTCAAAATGGCGGTTAATATATTGCCTGCTATTGAAAAACTTAATGCAGATAATTATGCAACATGGGTTAAGGATGTAAAGTTTATCCTTTTGGATAAAAACTGTTGGGATATAGTAAATGGTACTGAAAAGTTGCCTGTGTTAGGAGATAATGTAACAGTAAAAGATGTTGAGTCATTTAAAAGTCGTTCTTTTACAGCACTGGCTACTTTATATTTGCATATTTCCCCAGAGTATAGAAATATTATAAATGATTGTGTTTGCCCAGTTGAGGCATGGAAATTGTTAAAAGATACTTTTATATCAGACTCCAGGGCCAGGCATATGCAGCTGTACTCAAAATTATGTCAGTGTGTAATAAATCAGGGTGAAACAATTAACCAGTATTCTTCTAGACTTTCTCAGATAGTGGATCAGTTGAATGATATAGGACATCCTGTTCCAGAAAATTATATTTGTTTTCAAGTTTTAAGATTTCTTCCTCATAAGTTCGAGTCCATGGTGCAATTCATACTGAGGTGGCCAGATAAGGATTTCAATTTCCGGGGTATAATTTCAGCGTTAATATCTGAGGAAACAAGGCTGAACTTGAGGGCAGATGATAGAAGGACGGAGCTTGCCTTGGAAGTACAAAACGTGCAGTACAAGAGTAAAAAGTTTCCTTCAAAAAGAACTATTACCTGTTTTAGATGTAATCGTCCGGGTCATGTTAAAAAGGACTGCCGCGTTAAATTGAATCTTGAGGGAAAGAATGTAAATGACACTGTTCCCCGCGACAAAGGTAAACTTAAAAAATCCCCTCAATCTTTCCACTATTTAGCTCAGTTGCATTACAGCAGTTTTAATGATGATGATAGCTGCTGGGCGTTCGATACGGCAGCATCTCATCATTTTAGTAAAGATAGGGAGCTGTTTCTAAATTATACACTTTAGAGGGTGAAAACCTTGTAGTCGCGGTAGATGATGTCAGTTTTCCCATAGAGGGAAAAGGTTCTGTTAAACTTTCCTTTAATAATTGTGAATGTATTTTTGATGATGTTTTATACTCCTCCAAATTGAGGAAGAATTTGATCTCAGGTCCTAAAATGGATATGAACGGTGCTAGTTTTTCCGGTGGGAGGGGTAAAATTTCGGTGTTTGGTAAAGATAGGAAATTTTTGTTCACAGCTAAGTTAAAGGACGGCATTTATCATACTTACCCCAAAGTTTTCAAAAATAATGGGGGGCTGATTGATTGTAACATAACTAAGGAAGAAAAGCCAATTTTGTCTAGTGTGAGTAAAGATAAAAATGTGAAAAATATTGAATTCTGGCACTCACGTTTCGGACATATTAGTCCAGATTTAATTGTGAGCACTAGCCAAAATAATGGTGTTAAAGGTCTTCCTAAGTTAAAACATAAAAATATTAGCTGTGAGCCATGTAAATTAAGTAAACAAAAACGAGTTTCTTTTAAGCCACTCAATGAATCAGGTTTAACTGAGCCATTAGAGAAAATTTTTATGGATGTATGGGGTCCAACAACAATAACTGGGAAAAATGGCGAGCGGTACTTCCTATCCATAATTGATGGTTTTTCAAAAAGGACTGCTATATATCCATTAAAGGAAAAAACACAAGTTTTTGATATTTTCGAAAAACATGTTGCTAGGGCTGAAAGGTTTTTAAGTAAAAAGGTGAAGGCTATACGGACAGATAATGGCACGGAGTTTAAAAATGAACTTTTCAACGATTATTGTAGTAAAAATGGTATTAAGCATGAGTTCACGAATACCTTTACGCCTGAGCAGAATGGGGTATGTGAACGATTAAACCACACGGCATTAAATTGTATGCGTGCCATGTTGTCCGATAGTGGTCTCCCTTTTAAGTTTTGGCCCGAAGCTGCTTTGTATTTTTGCTACGTGTGAAATAGGGTTGTACACCGCGGTCAAAATAAAACACCTTTTCAACTGTACACTGGTAACAAACCTTCTGTCCGACATTTCAAGCCTTTTGGCTTAGTATGTTATGTTGGTGTCCCAAAACAAAAAAGGTTGAATAAATTTGATTCTAGATCTAAAAGAGGGGTCATTTTAGGTTATGCATTAAAGACCAAAGGTTTTAGAGTTTGGGTTGAACAGGATGATAAAATCATTGAAACTGTTAATTTAAGTTTTACAGACTTCCTATACAAGAAGCACAGTGGAGCAGTGATGGGCCCTCCATTGGACGTGATGATTACTGGAGATCCAGGTGGACCAGTTTTTCCTGACCCTATGGAAGTTACCTTGGACTACAGACCTCTACCGTCCGATGAGGAGGATGAAACCGACACGGCTCCAACCGTACCTGAGAAAGAGGTTGTCTGGCGGAGATTCCCTGTTCCCAGGAAAATGGGTAATAGAATTGACATTTATTACTATCCTGAAGGTACCAATACTCGGTTAAGATCTATTAATGAAGTAAAGACATATTGCAGTAAAAATACTTTTGAAGGTATTGTTAATCAGGACTTTTCTAATTTGGTTGAAAGTTCCCCAGCATCTAATTTAACAAGTAAATCTTCTGAATCTGCCTCTACATGACTAGATATAATTATTCCCAAAACTTATAAGCAAGCAATAAAATCAAAACAAGTCTCAAAATGGCAGGAGGCGATGGAAGAGGAAATGAAAAATATGGCAGATAGGAAAGTTTGGCATCTGGTAGACTTACCCCAAAATAAGTCTGTTCTTGGAAATCGGTGGGTTTTTACTGTTAAAAAGGATGAGCAAGGAAAGATAGCACGCTTTAAAGCGAGGCTAGTTGCTCAGGGTTTCAACCAGGTTAAAGGTGAAACTTATGATGAGACTTTCTCACCAGTAATTAACTTTTCTATCATACGTTTTTTCTTTTTGTTACTTGTCTCTTGTTTTAATTGGGAAAATGTACAATGTGATGTGAAGAGTGCATATTTATATGCTCCTTTGCATGAAGACATATATATGTCTCAACCACAAGGTTTTATTGTTGAGGGAAATGAAAAACTAGTATGTAAATTGGATCGGGCACTTTATGGACTTCATCAGAGTGGCAGATTGTGGTACTATGAATTAAATAAAGTTTTGCTTAATCTCGGGTTTAAAAAATTTAACTGGTGCAATTGCTCCTATTTTTTTGACGATTACTTGGTTTTGTTGGTATACGTCGATGATATAGTTATTTTTGGAAAGACTAAAGATCAAATCAATAAAATTATCAGTTCCTTAGAAACAAAATTTGACTTGAAAGTACTGGGTAAAACTAAGAAGTTATTGGGGGTTGAGTTTCAATATGATGATAACAATGTTCAGTTGTCTCAAGAACTCTATATTGAGGATGTATGTAATAGATTTCAAAGCTTTAAAATTCCGTTCTCCTCACTCCCTATTGTTAAAGGTTGCAAGTACTCTAAAAAGGATTGTCCCACTACTCAGGATGAAGTTGATGAGGCGTCGAAGTTCCCTTATCGTAATCTTCTTGGATGCTTATCCTTCATTTCTAGTAGAACTAGGCCAGACATCACATATGCAACCAACATTTTTAGTCAATTTCAAAGTAACCCAGGAATAATTCATTGGAATGGTTTATTAAAGTTATTGGGGTATGTTTCGTGTACCCGCAATTATAAATTGAATCTTTCATGTAAAAATCCTAGATTGACTGCACATTCTGATGCAGATTTTGCTAATAATCGGGATGACTTTGTTTCTTTAGGAGGCCAAATAGTTTTCTTAGACAATAGTCCTATATCTTGGCGTACCTTTAAGGAAAGAGGAGTAAGTCTCTCCACCATGGAGAGCGAATTCATCGCAATGTGTGAATGCGTAAAGGAGCTTGTTTGGTTTGATCACACATTGGAGGACTGTATAAAGTTTAACTTAATTCCCAGTCAACATGACTTACCCATACTCTTTGCCGACAATCAGGCTGCCATTGATTTTTCAATGTCCCCTATAGAAAATGGTAGATCTAAACACATAAATGTTAAATTATTTTTTATAAGAGAGTGGCTATTTAATGAATTTTTTGAGCTAAAATATATTCAAAGTAAACTTAATTGTGCCGATCCTTTTACCAAGGCTCTCACCGGAAATGACTTAGCAAGATTTAATAGTAAAATTTTTGTAAATATGAAATCTTGAATTAATTTTTTTTTTGGAATATGTTTCCTTTATATACTTGGGGTGTTTTCTAGCTTTCATTGTCTTTGTAATGTTAAACATAGTTTAAAAAAGTTTCTTATAATTTGGTATGAGTGTTAGCAGGCCTGCGAGAATGTACTTACGTGTATGTTATACGTGTATTGATTATTATGTATTATATTATGTTATAGTTTTCACAATGAGAGTGGGAAAATGCATGTCTTGTATATCTGTATAATAATCATTGTCATTCAATTTTTCCAGTTGTTACTTGTACTGAATACGTGATATTGTTGATCTCTGAAGATGGTTTTTGCTGGACTATTTCTGAATGTCTTTTAGACGCCCTGACATCTGCTTGTTTTGGAGTTCCTCAGGCCTTGCTTGAAGATTTAAAATTGTCAAGACCTATGAAAACTACATTGTTGTATATACTTGAAGAAATTTTTTTTGTAAATTGTTTGGCAACTATATATGTATATATGGGTTTTTTTTTTTCGAAACATCATGGTGGGGGGCACTGTTAGGATATTTTTTTTTCCATGCTGTTTCAAAATTTTAAGTTTAATCACTTTTTCTTTAACTTATTTTTATTTTTTTTAAAAAAAACTTGCTGTGTTAAATAGCCTTTAACTTTGCTAATTATTATAAATGAACGTTTAGAATTTCATTAATTGTTTACTTAAATATAGTTATAAATTAATTTTTCTAATCTTTACTTACAGTTTTCCAGCTTGTTTACTTGAACAGCTGGTTAGTTTCACAATTTATCTTTAAGTCATTAAAACTTTCTACTAGCACTAATAAATATAGAGACATCGTTTGTTTACGTTCCTCCGGCTTTTCGACCGGGAGTGTTTTTGCTTATCGCTACTTCCGTATGTCTGCCGGAAGTAGGTCATTGACCGATGCGTTTGACGTCACTGTCAATCATCGGGCTTTCCCGTGTTTTGACTATCGTGGTAGACGCTGATTTGTTATGACGTTTCCTGTCTGCCGTAGGTAGTATCTTTTGATCAGTATAAAAGCTGTAGTGAACGTTTGTTCTCTCTCTCTTGCCTCTTGCATCTCTTTAGAGATGGTTTAGTGCTGTTAAAGCAGTTTTTTATTTTGAAACGCCGAGTTGGCGATTTCATTTCTTTTTCACGCTGGTCGTGAATTAATATGTAGTTTTATAAAAGATGTTTTTCAATTTTTGCTGCCCTGGTTTCCTGGAGTTAATCTGATTAAGTATTGTTTAAAGTTATTTTGAATTAGTGCTAGTGTTAGAACGATATGTTTCAAATTGACATTTAAAACATCATTTTCTTTAAGTTTAAAAATGTCTTTTGTTCATTTAAGTTGCCTAGCAATGCATATATATTTTAAATGTTAAGTCCTTTATTATCATGTTGTATATTATCTAAACTCTAACCTTTTGTTACGTTTTGAGTTCAAATAAATTTGTTTGTTGTTAAGATATGATTCTGTTTTAATTGCTAAATCATTTTTCCAAACAGTAATTTTTAAAACAACAAAAATCTGGCTTCCACTTATGCAATTAATATATCTGCTACTAAAAATTTAAAATGGAATTTAAAATTTTTCCAACAAATATCCTATTATAAGTTAAGTGCGCACACGAATTTATCACATACGAATATTTTTTTCGGCATAACTAAAACTCTTATGACTGAGGGAGAAAAAAAAAAGGATGGAGGGACCATTTTGGCAAAAAAAGTCTTTTAGGGACCAAATTTGGGGGAAAAAAAAAAGGGACTTAAGGGACCTATTTATTTTATGCATAAATATCAGTAATATACATATAAACTCATTCTTTTAAGATCCCCTCCCCTATAGGCATAGAATTATATGGGCCATGGGACTCTGGCTCCTCTAATAATTTCTATGATGGATGCTTACTTTAAATGGTCTTTATGATGCAAAGTTTCAAATTTTACATTTAAAGCTATGTTTGGCATATCGAATATACATATTTTTCTGTCAATTGTCTTCGAAATTTGTCATTCTAAGTGTGTGTGGGTGGGCGAGGGGGTGCAGTCTAAGAAGTAGAGTGTTTTTGCCCTCTATTTGGGATCTGTTTAAGGGATTTTAGTCTGTATTCATGCGAGTTTCGGAGAAAACCAAATTTTCAAATAGCTAAGCAAGGCCAATGAGCATGACCCAAAACCGGCATTTTCCGTCAACCAGGTTTTAGAAGAGAACCTTACAGCCACTGGTGTGGTTTGTTGCTTCAAATATCTTTTTTGTAAATCTAAGCAACGCCATACTAACTATTAAAAATATATAGTTTTAAGGTTATTTTTTGCATAATAGGGCAAATTAAACTGGAATCTACAGACATGTAGAAAAAAAATTGCACCATATACTGTAGGTGCAGTCTGAGTTTTACAGTAACTATGCTATATGCAAATGTAATGAACCGCTGCAAACAGAAAAAGTATATGTCTATAAGAGTTTCACAGACAAAGCATATTTAATGCATTTCATGAGATTTAAAGAAAAAAAAAAAAAAAAAAAAGACATTTTGACTAAAAGGTACATGCCTACTCTATTCTGTGTTGCTAACAGAGTTGGATATTAGCCAAATAAATAATGCAATTCCAACAGCTACAAGTGTATAAATAAGAATCGTACCAATATCGGCTGCCACTAGAGGGTTTAACCTCAGTTCATTATTTCTTTAGTAATAAAGCTCAAAGCAAAAAACAGTCTTAAGCAAAATGCTAAAATACTATTAGGCTTATACCTGTTTGTTTGTATACCATTATAGATGCCTCTCTGTGTTAAATTTTTCTTTTCCAAACTAAGTTTTAAATTTTATCACTATATCTTTAAAAAAAATCTGAAGTGGCTTTTATAGACTTTCTGGTTGGTTGGTTGGTTTAAGGTTGATTGACTATGCTAGGATCCTACGCTTAGAGATATAATGCCCTCCATGGGGGGTCTTTCTAAGGGATCCTAGCCCGTATTTATGTGAGATTTTGGAGAAAACCATGGAAAACACCAAATGGCTTGGTTGATGAGCGCGACTTGGGATCACTTCCCATTTACCAGCTTTGAGCGCAGAACCACTCGGCCACTGGTGTGTTCATAGACTTTCTCTGAACATTTAGTATAGTTACCAGTTTAAACAAATTTCAATCACTGAATATTTCAGCAAATAAATAAAAGTGAAAATGATGTATTTTCATTCCCAAATTCCTGTATTTGTTCAATGACCATAACATATCAGAAATTTTTGGGCATCCCTGCAAAAGAGCATAAATGGTAAACATATAATTTCAGTAATGATCTTTCTGCAGGAAAATTCTGAAACATACATTAGTTTCATTCCACACATTTAAACAATTATTTTAAGAAATAGAAATATTAATAAAATATTTTAAGTAAATTAGTCCCCATAGGATGTGATATATATAAAATCTTTTATGCTTCTCTATAAAAGAACTATGCATAATATGCTCATTATTTCATATGGAAGAGTCTGAACATGACGTAGGAAGTCTTGAGCAACTCAAGCTGTATGCAGACAAGCATTATCTTGCTGAAAAATTGCCTGTGGAAGACTATTGAGGAAAGGTCCCACGTGGGATCGAAGAATATCAACATAACACTGGCCAGTTAATGTTCCACGTATGACAATTAGAGAGGATCGGCTATCATAGACCCCCCAGACCATTACGCCTGCTGCACGTGCAGTGTGTCACACTCTAGCAAGGAGGGATTGTATCGTTTACCAGGACATCTTCATACCCGCATGCGGTTATCATCTGTCCTCAAAACAAATTGGGATTCATCGCTAAATACAACTTTTTACCAGTCTGTAACATTCCATGTCGTTCTGGCTTGGCACCACTGTAGATGAAGCCGCCAATGTTTCAGTGTTAAAGTCAGTACACGAAAAGGGTGCTTGGATTGCAGATAAGCTTCCAGTTTTCAAGCCAATGATCAGGCCCTTCTCAAACTCGCTTAACTGTGAGAAATGTTTTCTCCCACGTCTACTTGGCATTTTTTACTTAATCCCTTCTAGAGTTTAAATGAATTTTAGCGTTCCTGTTACACATCAGATTATTGGCTGCCAAAAATTAACCATTTCAATATTCTAAATATATTGTAAGGTATATGCCTACACAATTTGATCGTATTTATATGATTCCGCCCCCCCCTCGGCATACCTACAAATCTTACGATTTTCGATAGGGAAAGAAAAAAAAAGGAGACCACACTAAATGCCCTGTAAGCCTTTTTTTAGTAGTACTAGTATGTTTCTGAAACAGATCTTGAATAATTCTGGAAAGTTCCAGTTCCTTTTATTTCTACTGAATCTAGTAGAAAATAAAAAAATAACTGCAATAATACATATATGTACACATGCACATTTAATTGAAAATTGTCCAATGTATCGTCTAAATATTATTTACAAGAGAAAAGTGCTTTGAAAAATAAGTCCAATTGAGCCTAGAAGTGGCAATAAGCGAACAAAAATTTGCATCTGCAGTCCTGCTTTCTCTTTCACCCCCCTACTATACGCAAGGTGACCATTTGTTTTATTTCAATCTCCCCCCTTACTATTGAAGTACAATTTCCACCCCTCCCCCAACTTCAGAAGTTTGGAGAATATTTCCTCTTTTCCTGCATCATCCTCAGTCTCTATACGGGCTTTCATGCAGATTTCATTTCAGAAACTGGCCTAGGCCAGTGTGCAGCATGGCTTTGCCACCATCCTGTCAATGCCATTGCTCACAGCTGCCACTAAATGTACTGGTAACTGGATAAAAAGAGCAAAACATTAAAAGAAACTTTTAGAAAGCAAAACTGTCTTAACAAGAAATTAAAAAACCCCTACAATTGACCACCAAATAAAATCTTAGAATTCTTTTATGTGGTTGGTTGCAAAACAACGGGGTTCCAGAAATTTTCCAGACCACAAAGCACCTTTGACCATTTCCAGAGAAAAATAAATTTATTTTCCGATTTTCAAAATACATAAAAGGCTTGGGTCCTGTGGACTTCTTTTTTTTTTTTCTATTCTCTTTTTCCTTTTTTATTCTTACTCTGTCTTAATGGATGGATATATCCACCCATTAATATAAAAGAAATCAACGAAAAAATAAAAGAAAGATATAAAAATAAAGAAATAAGCCAAACCTTAATCTCAGCCAGCAACTTAATATTAAATGAGAACTATTTCAGATTTAATAACAAATTCTATCAACAAAATAAAGGTGTCCCGATGGGATCGCGGATTTCAGGAGTAATAGCAGAATTGAAATTAAGACAAATGGAAAATGAATATATTCAAAAAAAACTTCATTAAATTTTTTAGATGTTACTACAGTCAAGTCTGCCGAAACCAGAATCTGTGTAAAACTGAAAAAATTTTCAGTCCCTTCAAAAGTCTATGGGAACCTTATACTACTAAAACGGAATCTGTCTAACGCGGAAACGGAACAGAAATTTCTGACATAGACAAAAAAAGACTAAATTAAATTTTATTATGCAGATAGCACACAGTAGAAACTTTAATTAATTTTTAAGGGCTTCAATTGTAATAACTCGACCAGTGTCTTAAACTATATGACTCATCAAATACAAAAGTTTTAAACAATAACAAATTTTATTTAGTGAAACATAAAAAATTATCAAAAACATTTTCAAAATATAACAAATTAAACAGTTACCTCATTCTATAGTTGACGAACAAGCCATAATTAAGCATCTGTCACAATACACTTGAACTATAATTCGTTGTCTAACAGAGCCTCCGCGATAGCCATGTTGATCAGCGGGAAAGATGATGATAAACTACACTTCCACTGAACATTAAGTCGATCACAGAAACAAGAATACGTAACTGAAGATTTGCATATTATAACTTGAACATTGAAGTCACCATTATATTTAACGAACTCTATAACTCAGTTGAATTTATTATTGAATATTAGCAGACTTATCTCAGATAACGATTCTGACTCAAACATTACAAACTTTAACAAGTGCAGCTTTAAAAAGCTACTAAACACTTCATAACATCAATGAAACGATAAACTTAACAATATCAGTTCAAAAGCCGATTATCACTTTTAAATTTTTATTTCGAACATTCGTAAACGTAGAAAAATTTCATGAGATTAACTCATATTTCAAATGTAAAACTTAACGATTATGAAAAATAGAAACTTAACGATATATAAAATAACTTCAACAATAGCAGCCATCAATATAAAACGTAACAGCGATAAAACAACATATTCAGCTGTAAAAGCTAAAGGCACACCTCCTCTAAGTGCCCTACTTTACCACAGCTCAAAGCTGTTCAATTATAAAAGATAGTTAATAATTCATAGCTGATTGAAGGTGCTAACAACTGCCCTGTTACAAATTCGCCGCGATCTTTTATACTGACTGAAATGTCAAAAATCTACATATAAACAGAACATCGCTGTTGCCACTCAACGATTAAAGTCAAAATACAATTTCTAATAATTATTTCTACAAAGTGGCAACAGCCATAAATGGAAAATTTAAGCAGATTCAAAGTGGCAACGGCAAAGATGTAAACAAAACATCGATGTTAACGTGTAGTGCATGTTGATTGTAAAACAGTGGACGAATGGACAGAAAAATTAAAATTGTTAACTAAAGATTATGCACCCCAGGAAATTTTTAACGGGGATGAGACAGGCTTGTTTTTCTGAGCCAGTGGCGCACTCAGACATTTCGTCTGGGGGGGCTGAGCTGAGATACAAAAACAGGTCCAAAAATAATGATGATGAATTTAAGAGACATATACACTCACATCTGTCAATCAAAATATTGCTAGAATACGCAGTGGTTGAGCACCTGTATATTTTTCCTGCCTATGCCTTCTTTTGATATTAGGACCTAAAAATAATTTACAAAAAATCCATAAAAAAATCAGAGTTTGAGTTTCCATTGAAAATACCAGACTAACTGAAAATTTGGCATACGTAAGTAAATTTGCTACCATCTCGAAAATGGCTCCTTTTCAACAATTAGTATTTTTTGTGATGCCCACAGTTTTTTACAAAATATTGCATTGTCAAATTTTATTTTATTTTATTTATTTTTTTTTTTTTTTGGGGGGGGGGGGAGAATCTTGCAGTACTATAGTTTATAAAGTAATTGTCTAAGGCTGGTTGGCTGTAGGGTTTAAGGCCGAGATTGACTACGCTAGGGTCCTAGGCCTGTAAATGGAATGTCCTCTGTGGGGGACTTTCTAAGGGCTCCTAACCTGTATTTACACGAGTTCCGGAGTAAACCACGGAAAACTCCGAACGATGAGCGCGACTTGGGATTGAACACAAATTATAACAATTACTTTTAAAATTTCTCTCATAAAAACTATATGAAAATTCAATACCAGTACTTCTCTACCACCTGGTCAAATTTAAAGCAATAATTCAGTTTAGGTAATTAGAAGACTAATTGATTATTAAAATTAAAATAGTTAAGTTAAAACTAAAATTCAGTCTTAAATTTTTTCCTGTCTCACTCTATTTTTTTTTAAAGAGGGGATTGAAGGAGTTTTGTGATAAGGTTATAAATTATTTTAAGAAATAAAATAATCGTATCCCATCGAAATATAAATTTTACTAAGGAAATTTAGAAGTGACTCTCCATCCTGCCATCTCAAAATTTAACACTATTTAAAAAAAAAAAAAAAAAAAAAAAAAAAAAAAATTATAGCAGATTAGCAAAATAAGGATAATATCACTGTTAATTGATAAAACTTTTCTCTCCCCCCCCCCCCCCTCTCCTCCTTTTGGAGCTGATCCCCCTAAATATGTGCATGTTTTACTATAAAACCATTTTTATTTATTTAATAGCAACTAATCGCTCTAAATCGTATTTTCTTTTTTTTTCTGTTGCTAACTGCTGTATTTTATATATAGAAAAAAAATTATTAATAATCAAAACGCTGCAAAAAGATCTTTTTTCTCCTTTCATTTTACCCTTTTTTCAGCGTCAGAGTTTAAACAAACGAAACAAACACGTTTATTATATCTTCCTCATCTGCGAACTTTGATTACGTAATAACTCACTCTGTTAAAGTGTTTGTTTATTTATGTGGATTATGTGATGATTTTTGGAGTGCTTTAGTTAGATAGCAAAAGTAATTGAATTTTGATAATTTCTTTAAGCTTGTATTAATCACGAAATATTTATCGTAAAATTTATAGGATTAATTCTACGCCCGTTTAATAATTTTACTTGCATAATAAAAAAGCACCACAGAACTGGCGTTAAGCAATAAGTACAAAACTTTGAATAAACACCATAAAAATGAAAAACTAGCAACAATTGTTTCGGGTCAAAAGAAAACACGACCCTTCGTCAGGTGAACAAAGTAAACACGAGTGCAACAAACTGAGTGGCAACACTTTCATTCCATTTCTTTCTTTTTTTTTTTTTTTTTTCGTATTTCTGGCTCTATTCTACATTTGCAGTATCACTTAAGTAATTATTTTGCCGGTCACAATTTCTTCAGAAGTGGAAAGGAAGAATTTATACAGTTTTTTTTTCCTTAGATTCCTTTATTTATTATTATTTGGGATTTCTGAAATTCGTGATTTTTGCAATCCCACATTTTATTTAAAACACTGATTATGTTTGCCCAAAAAAATTATTGGATTTTAAAAGAAGAAATACTCATTTAACATAAGAATACAACTGTTAGTTCATTGTTTAATGTTAAAAAGTTTGTATTTTCAGGAAATTTATTATTTCACTTTAATAAACTTTAAATACCTTTAACAATCCTTCAACTTTAGCAGCTTTAATTATTATATATTTCGACTTGCACTCGCAGTCATCCTCAGATGTTGGCTTTGCTGCACTACTGAGGATGATACATCTGAGGATGACTGCGAGTGCAAGTCGAAATATATAATAATTAAAGCTGCTAAAGTTGAAGGATTGTTAAAGGTATTTAAAGTTTATTAAAGTTAATTCGTCCTTCTAAAGCTTTTCAAATATTTTTATTATTTCAGTTTTCATTTTCTCCTAAGAAAATAAATATTCAAAATTTTCTCTGAATCTCGTTCGCATGTTCGAACATATTCTGAAAAACTACTTATCATTATAGCCTATGGGCTCAAATTGTTTTAATTTCTATAGCGTCTAAGGGCCTTATTCCGATAAATTGAAAATTTATTACACATTTTATAAGATAAGGAGAAGTACTAGCTGAAAGAAATACCAAATCGATTTTTCTGCTTTTATTTATTTATTTTACTTTTATTTATTTATTTTTCTGCTTTAATCATAAAGTCTTGAATAATTTTGTGTGTTCTATTTTATAACATTCAGTATATTATTATTGACATAGAGAGAAAAGTAAAGAAAAATTAATAAAATCTTAGCATGAATTTTTAAATGTTTTGTATTTTCTTAAAATTTGAATATTGTTATCACATACTTAGGATCTCTTTACAATTTAATTTTAATGTCATTAGTATTGACGGCATGTGGCATCAAAGCCAGGTGGACTTAAAATTTGAGAAGAAAAAGAAAAAAAAGTCAATCCAACCTACAATTTCTTGTTTCATTAATAAACTTTAAGGTTTTAACCACAAAATTTTATATAAAATTGATTCTTTATCATGCTTTAAACCATGTTTTATTTGGGGAAAGGAGAAAGAAAACAAATAAAAAGAGCAATTGTAATTTTCCATCTGTAACTTTTCACCTTTTACAAACGTCCGATTCTTTCCACCCGTTAATATGCTCACCAGCGGCTGAGCTGTTCTGCGCTCAAAGCTGGTAAACGTAAGGTACCGGGTTCGATAACAGGTCACTCTCGCCGAGGTAGCCGTTTGGAGTTTTCTGTGGTTTACATCGAAACTTGACTAAATAGGGACCCCTTAGAAATACCCCCACGGAAGACACCATCCACAGGCCTAGGGTGGATATTCTCCAAAGAAAGTACAGTTACGTTAAAAAGTAGTGATGTAGGAGTAAGTGATAAATTGATTGTGCGCATTAAACATAAAAAAATATAGAAAAAAGAAAATAGGGTGATCGTCTGTCCATTGTTTTTCTAGAAAGGAAATAGTTTTAGGCCCAAATTAGCCTTATAATTTATTATAACAGTAAACAGCCGAATACCAGCGAAATAGTATCTCTCAATAAATGCGAATACTTGACTTTCTTTTATTTCTTTCTGCAATACTTAATAGTGGACCTTTTTTTTTTTTAATAAACTTGCAATTTTTATTGCAATAAAGAGGAAGGAAAGACCGCGGATAATCCAGAGTTTACTATATATATATATATATAAATAAAGATAAAAAATTATGATTAATGTTCAGAAAATATAAGACACACTTACCCTTTTTTCAAACAAATGTTAAAGCTTGCGATCATTTAGGCGTTTTCTTCTGTCATTTGAGGGCATTTTTAAAGCTAAAATAAGATGGAAAGGAATCGCAAAAGATCAAGTTAATAAAAAATCTTGACTCTTCGGACGATGACGATCGCACGCGAATTAGAGAATGTCGATATTGCCATAAAGAAGAAATATTAATTATATTCGTAATCTGCAGATGATTTTCATTAATCTTATCAGCAGACGATTTTTGTGAAAATTAATTTTTAGGATCGAAAGTTTTCGATTCTTTCGTCCGTTTTATCAGAAATTTCGATCATTTTTTCCCGGGACGCATTTATAGACAGCGGGGTGGATTTTTTTTTTTTTATCGAAAGGGGGAAACGGGGCGGAGCGCCCCGTAAACCCTGTCTAGAATGAACCCTGCCTCTTAGTCTTGTTAATGTGTACATCAATATTCGAATTTCAGAGGATGAGATGTGGTGCTTCTTTCACATGCAGTGAAACTGATTGTAAATAATGATTTCATTGTGTTTCGTTTGTGTTTTTTTCTCACTATTTCTGGAAAGGCTTGGTGCCTGGTTGTCCATAAATAAGCTTCTTTTTTTCCCAAGGCCGCCTTAAAAGGGTGCAGTGTATATACAACAAGAGGGTGGTGCAGCCTAGGGGCAGCAGATCATGCAGAGATTTTGTTACCGAAACCGTTTTCTGCAAAATATAGAACAACAACAACAACAAAAAAAGATCTTATACACCAGGACGAATTGTCTCCCCCTCTTAGAACTAATTTCCGAGCATTTTCTTTCACTGATAAGGATGAAGTGAGAAAACTGAAAGCCCCACCGAAACTGCCCCTAGTCCATCTTTTTCTTTAAAATAATGATACTTCCGCTATTCCCAAAAATCATATGCTTTACTTGTAGGGTGGGCTGGTAGATGTGTGTGTGAGCCCTAAGGGGGATAAGAGTAATTGTATAAAGTTCTATCTGTGGATGAAAGTGAAAGATCAAATAGATAATTTATTGAATTTGTACTTCACAGTAAGAATTTCAAAGATTTATTTATAGTACATAAATATTATAAATATTTTTAACGATATTTTTTTTCATTTATGACTCAAATTTTTACCAAGTTAGCCGGTTCTTGAGGGGGGGGGGGGCTTCAGCCTCTTAAGCCCCTATTTTCAGTGGGGCAAGCTTTGCAGAAGTATCAGCAGAGGAATATATAAATATGGATGAAAAATTAAGCACCGAAGCTGGAATTACATCAGTGGATGAATTGATATCACAGTATAATAATTTGGAAAGTGATGAAGAGGAGGAAAAGGAAGATGAATTTACAAATAATAATCCTATTCAAACCTATAACGATGCTCTAACTCATGTACAATATTTACAAACTTTTGCTGTTGAAAAGAATAACAGTAAACTGATTACAATGTTAAAAGAAATAGAATATGAAGTTGAAAACTATTTTAAAAGGACATGCAAAACAGACATCGATAAAAGATTATTTTAGTAATGCTGTGTAAATGAAGGGCTTGAACTTTAATTCTTTAAAATGATAAAATTTAAAATGTAAAATTCTAAATTCAAAGGATAATTAAACCAAGTGTTGATAGTAGAAAATTTGTGAATAAAGAATGGATATTTCAAGAATTGTAAAAAAAAAATCATCTGCTACCTTGGTAAGTGTTTATTTACTTATTAGTACAATTTTTTATCATATTCATTACGCGAGTTTTAGAGATAACATTGGATCATAATTTTTTTTTCACGTCTCGAAATTTGTTGACATAAAAATAAATTTTTAACTTTTCTGTTTGTGAAAAAATAAGAAATTAATGTCTTTAAAATGGATGATTTTATTTAACATTATATTTTGGGCAGAACTATAGGGAAAAGGGTCTCAAATATCACTCTTTGAAATTTTTTATGTTTCAATACTCAATAATTAAGGAGCTATGAAATTAAATAATGCATATATAAATGATAAAATAGTATACGAGATAAAGACTTTCATCAATTTTATTTTTTGTATAATTAGAATTTAATTTAGTAGTAATTTGATGATTTAAAAGTTAAGAATTTCTTCAGAAAGTCTATTTTCTGTTAGACACTGCAAATTTACGGCAGTTACATAGAAAATCTGCATAAAACGGAAAGTTTTAATAGTCCCATTTTGTTCCGTTTTAGACAGATTTGACTGTATAATAAAATTTTGAAACTACACTATACCGAAAACAAAACAACAGTAATGAAATTATAAACGCTAAATGTAAAACTCCTTACAGATATAAAATTGCAGCTATACAATATTATATAAATCGCACAATAAATAAATGCTAAAACGAAATCACTAAAACAAGAACTTCAAAAAAATCCACCGAAATATGTCAAAATGCAGGTTATAAAAAGAACTTAATAAATAAATTGTATAGAAATAAATAGATTAAAAAAAACTTGACAATATTAACGACGCACAAAAACCTAAACAAAAATATATCCCCCCAATTCCATATAACAAAGGAGTAAGTAATAAAATAAAGAATGAAGCCACTAAGTTAAACATAAATATACCAATAAAACCCAATAGTAACATATTCCAAAGAATCAGAAATGATAAAGATGAACACTTCTCAGAAACCACAGATATTTACTGAAATTAATTTCACTAATGAAAATATAATAACTGGATGCTATATAGGCATGACAAAACAGTAAACGGATAATAGAACATGAAAGTGATAAGATATAATAAAATAACAACAGCTTTAACAAAAATAAACCAAAAAGAAAATATTAAATTTACTTAATATATACCTAAATAATATTCTTTTACAAAATATGCACTTACGACTTAATTAAAACAAATATATTTCGGACGACCATCGCGTCCATCATCAGTGCATTGCAGTGATACTCCCTCTGTTTTGGTTTGTTTCCTCCTCTTGATCTTCAATTCTCTTCACTTCGAATAGACTTTTTCATTTAATTAATTGTTGCCATACAGATGGTATTATGCTGTGCTCACGATCATTAATAGATAAATTGTTAGTAACTATTTCAATGGCTTCTCTTTTGAGAGCATAATGGTGGTTATTATAGGGGGCTATTTTTCGGGTATTAACAGTATTAAAATTAATTGGGTTAGTTTTATGGGTGGTAGACAGAGCAGTAGAAGATCTATTGAATTTTATGTCAGAGAAGTGTTCTTTTTCGCGATCCTTAATGTAACGTTTTGTCATGCCAATGTAACATCTTTTATTATTTTCATGTTTAAAATCAATTTTGTAAATACCTGAAGTGTTTTTTGGGTCAATTTGATCTTTTTCGTTACGGAGACGTTGAAATATGTTTTTATTCGGTTTAATAGGTATGTTTATATTAAGTTTTTTAGCTTCATTCTTTATCTTATTAACAATTAATTAAAAGAAAAAGTCCATTCGAAGTGAAGAGAATTGAAGATCAAGAGGAGGAAGCAAACCAAAACAGAGGGAGTATCGCTGCAATGCACTGATGATGGACGCGATGGTCATCCGAAATATATTTGTTTTAAGTCGTAAGTGCATATTTTGTAAAAGGATATTATTTAGGTATATATTTTTTAAGTAAATGTAATTTAGTCCTTCTTTGAAAATAAGTTAATATGAAAATATTAAAATTGATTTCAGAAACTTCAGCAAAATAGCCCATTACAATAATTATTTCTATGCAACAAAAAGCGAAAATGTCGAAATTTTAGCGAATCACGACTCCTGCAACAGTGATCCAATGGAGATTGACGCTGGATGGCATGCCATGCTGGAGGAGAGGAGGAAGACAAATGACAAGATCGCACGATGATCCAGATCATTAAGATGCACCTGATGAAAGCAGCAGTTTTAGCAGCTGAAAGTACTTGTGCGGGTAATTCAAAGAGGTTTTTAATGTTTTAATATAATCCATAATCGTTTTCTGTTTTATTATCATTTTTTTTTATTATAGATGGCTTGTTTTTTATTTACTTATTATTTGCCTTGATATAACCCGTCTTCTAAATGTTTTTATTTTATATTAGTTTTATTAATTAAACAACAAGAACTTCCTTCATATTTGCTGTAAATACAAGTATAAATGCAGGAAAAATAAAAATCTGAGGGAGGTTGCAGCTTTTTTTTTTATGTTGATTTGTCATGGTATGACCCCACTGTAACATGCAGCTTTTTTTTTTTTTTTTTTTTTTTTTTTTTTTGCCCGTTTAACATTTATAGCAACTTATAGCAGAAAAATAAAATGGCTAATCTAAAAATTAATATAGCACAAAATTTTGAACTAAAAGAGTTTTTAAGTTAGATAAACAAAATATTCACTTACAAATTCTGGATTGTAACAAAGTTTTGCAAATGCTCCTCTTATATCAACAATTTGCTGCTCAATCATATCAGCTCTAATGATATCTTCTTCGGTCTCGGGGGCTAAAAAATTGAAAATGAACATTTCAGGTATTTATAAAAATAAAATAATTAAACAAAACTAAGAAGTGAAATGAATATATAAATACCTAATTTATGCTTGCGAGCAAGGTAACGCATGATAGTTACACTTTGCGTCAGTTTAACATCACCTTCAATATAATAAGGAAGCTAAACAAATATATATTACATTTAATTAAAATAAACTTTGTTTACATCATAAATTAGCTAAAATATCTCAGTTCATTTAGTTAAAATATAAGTTCTTTTACTCTAAGTCTTATTTGCACTCAGTCAACTTTAGAGATATACCTCAACTTGTTG
The DNA here is from genome assembly GCA_963930645.1 of Salticus scenicus. Classification (NCBI taxonomy): domain Eukaryota; kingdom Metazoa; phylum Arthropoda; class Arachnida; order Araneae; family Salticidae; genus Salticus; species Salticus scenicus. The sequence continues at coordinate 12,416,478 of OZ005651.1, read as the reverse complement.
CATTTGCCAAGCTTGTTTTGTTTGGAGCATGTATTGCCACCTTCAATCTAGTTTCTGATTGGGTTCTATAACACAGCAGTCACACTTGTGGGCAAAGATTTCTATAATTTACCAGGTTATTATGTATGGCAGAGCTGCCAACCTTGGTGGAAAAAAAAACAGGAGATTTTACATAATTTCAAGGGATAAAAAGGGAGATTTTACATAATTTCAAGGGAGAAAAAAGGAGATTTTACGGTTTTGTGGAGAAAAACAAAACGAAATTATTTTATTCAATACATGATACTTTTTTAATAAATGCCATAAGTTAAATGCCTTAGTGAGCAATTTTTCGAAAAAATAAATTTAAATATTTTTATAAAACGAAGCAATGGAAATCCCATTGGATAACATGAGAAAGGGAGCTGTCTGACTGATGTACAGCCTTAATTAAAAAAAAAAAAATATTTTATCGAAACATTTAATAATAATAAAATATAAAAAAAATTACATTCTATAATTGCTTATGAAGTTTTTTAAAACGCTAAGAAAATTTGCAAAAAAAAAAAAAACTCTTCTAGTAGATCAGTTCGGCTTTGATGATCTTTGTTACACACATGTTGAAACTCATGTTATTGGCCAGTAAATATCGACACTATGAAATAGACCAGTATCAATGAAACAATAGCAGGAAATGAATCAACCCTCTAAGCGTTTAAACTGGATTTTTTAAACCCCAGTAGACGCCTTCAAACGGTTTGAGGCTGATTTTCATAAAGCAAGAAATTTCTCTCCAAATCGTGCAAGACGTAAAATTGTAACTTAAAATATCTACTCTGAAAGCGTACAGAACAGAAAATTGTAACTCTCTCTTCCCCCTTTTACTAAAGTGAATTGATAAGGGGCGGACAAAGACGATAAGGATTAGTTGACAGTTGATATACTTCTTTGTTAAACGAGGGGGTTGTATACAATAGAATAATGAAACATGTTCAAGAAGAATTCTTTTGTTGATAACATGTAAAGGTAGTTAAAATACTGCTTTGCTGAATACATCTGCGCAAAATAAACTTTAGTTTTTACATCTTTCTTTAAGAGATTCCTATCCTATAAATAATTATAAAAATCCTTAATTATTTTTATAAATCAACTATTATTTGTTAAATCATCAGCTTTATTTTATTTTTATTGTTAAGTTTAGAAATTTAAAATATTTTCATGTGTTCTTGACACTTAATGTTTTATTCAGTTTCACTCTCTCTTTAGTTTAACTATTTTTCCTTTTTTATTAAAACCGATGGTTATTAAAATCTAAGTAATTTATTTTCTATTTACTTTTATAATTTTAAGTTAATAAATATTTAAAAACTCATAGTTTGTTTAAAATTTATTTTAGCATAAAATATTAATACGTTAGCCGAAGCTATCCGTATGCAAATGACATAAGTCTACGCCATCTGCTTGAATTGAATAAGTAGCGTAGCAGAAAAGCAATCATGTGGCTTTTCCGGTGTTAGTGCCGAGGTGAATCCCAGTAATAAAGAAGCTGGCATGAAACGCAGTTTGTATACCGTAAAATTCCGATAGTAACCCCCCCTTTTTTCAAGGGGAAATTTGTCAAAACTAAGGGAGGGGTTATAATCGGAAGTTTCTGGAAAAGTACGACGACTTCGGAAGGGGTGGGGGTTATAATTGGGGGAGGGAGGGAAATCGGAAATTTCACAATATTTTTCTAAAAGTATATATTTTATTAGTATTATAATACATATTAATGGTTACTAAACTGTATTAACAATATAATAATACTGATTATTGTTTATTAAATTTGATTAATAATAAACAATTTTTATTAATCAGTTTAAATTTTTATTTTAACAATAATCTTTCTAAAAAACTTACAAAAATTAATCATCACATTTAAATAATGAAATAAAAATAATTTAAATACTGAAAAAAAAGAGCGATAACACAATTCTCACAAAAAGAAAACGTATTTTGAATAAAAAGCATGAACATGTGATAAAGAAATCGCGAATCGAAGCCGTGTAGAAGATTCGCTTGCAGTTAAAAAAAAAAAAAAAAAACAGTTAATTGCACTGCTATTAACTAATATGCAAGAACAAAACAGGGTGAATGATAACTATTAAAGTTACGTATGCTAGTACTATTACGGATTTATTACACTATTTAATGATTTAAAATTAAAAAGAGAATTTAAAATTTGAAAAAGAGTTGTGATCATAAAAACAGAGTTGCATAAGCAAGATTGCGAAAGCCACGGCCACTTGCGAATAACAGTTAACGTTTTGGAGCTTAAAGAACGTAAACAACACTGCATTTTTATATTTGGAGTTATTTTACTTTAAAAAAAATGAGTAAAAATAACACTTGGATATACGTTTACATGCAAATTAAAGTTTCTAAATAAACATACAAGACATTCAGCATTTAAAAAAATATACGTTTGCTTCGCTCATGAGAAAAAAGAAAGAATGGCGAACTTAGCCACCAAAGGTAAAAGAGGAGGGGTTATAAACGGAATTTCCCCGAAAAAGTAAAGTACATCAAATTCAGTGAAGGAGTTATAATCGGGAGGGGGGTTACTATCGGAATTTTACGGTATTTTAATTTAAGTTTCCTTGATAACCTCGACAGTATTAAAGCTTGTATAGAAAGCTGTTTTTCAGATGAGGTTTAAGTAAATATTTTTAGATTAATTCGAGGATGATAGTCATTTTAAAACTGCAAACTTTTAAGCTTCATATTAAAAATTGTAGATACCTTTAAAACATTACTCCGTGCATGGCAGAAGAGCTCTTTTCGGAAGGGGATCCCCTCCTTCAACGGTGCCAACTGCACTCTGTGGCTGGCGGTCTTGCGATAGATGTTCTTCTCTTTTATTAAAAAGGTGACGCCATATCTCGCCTATCTCTGCCGACTCGTGGTCATTAATTACGTCATTGTTACGCGCAATTTCTATGCTCTCTTGGATATACGTGTAGGTTGGATTATTGTAATTAGCTATTTTTGCGACATTTTCAAAATCAATTTCGATATTATTTTCTAGATAATTTTTAGCCAGCGCGGTTGTATTACGGTTAAATTTGATATCATTTTGGTGTTCTTTAATACAGGTTTTCCTTTTTCTTTTAGTAACACCTATGTATTTATACTCTTTGTTTTCTTGATTTTTAAGGGGAATTTTGTAGATACCTGCAGTTTCGGTGGGGGAGGGGGGGGGGGATTGGATCTTTATCGCTTCTTATTAGTTGAAATATATTAGGGTTGGGTTTGACTGGTATGTTTAAATTAAATTTACTAGCAGTGTTTTTTATCTTATTTGAAGTGCCTTGGTTGTATGGTATGGAAAAAGTGTATTTGATAGGGGTTTTTTGGGCATTTGGAATACTATTTAGATGTTTAATTCGTTTTCTGTATAACCGGTTTACTAAGTTTTGGGGTAGCCTGCATCAACCGTTAATTTATTAATGAAATTGAGTTCTTTTCTTAATTCTGATTTATCGGAACATATCGAAAAGGGCAATCAGATAATCTGCCAAAAGTAGATGCTCTTTCCATATTCTCGTTTTTGGGAAGAAACCTTGATTTTTTAAGTGCAGATAAGAGAGGCTAAAAGAGGAAGATTTGTTATTTATTTATATTATTACGAAAATTATAAACATCTTTATAACAGAATTTTAGCATTGTAATAACATAATAGTAGTGATTTTCTTATTTTTTAGAAGCTAGTATGTGAGAATATTTCTTTTTTCATAATGTATAGCTTAAAAACTTAATTATAATTGAAATGCGTAAAATTTTATAGTGCATAAATATATATTTTACTGACTTACTTCAACAGTGAAACATTGATAATCCAGAAACCTGTAATTTGGCAGCAGCTATAATCCAGCATTAAAGACAACCTCCCCCCTTTTTTTTTAGCTCAACTCATAAATCTTAGTACTTAACAGGTTACATGCAGATGACCATAAAACAGCAAACTTATCAACTTTTATGGATCATCAGTAAAATTTATTGATTTCCATATAATTTTACTGATTTATAGATTGATATGAATTTTGTAAGATGCTTACCGGGAAAGAGAAGCCAAGCCCTCAAGAGGCATGTGAAAACTAACTAACTCAGGAATAAAAGAGTAAGATCAAACTAGTTTGAATGTTGTGATTGATTGGCGATATTGATAAATTTTCAGAAAATCTATAATCCCCCCCAAAAAAATCAGTAATCCGGCAATGTCTTTTTCTTGTCATTGCTAGATTATCGATGCTTCACTGTATTAATTTTTGAAAATTTAACCAGAATTTCTTAATCTTGTTATTTTCAACATGTTTGTTATTTTTTTTTAAAGAGCAATCATTAATTCTCACCATATTTGAGTTTTACATTAAGGATTCATTGATAATTTAAAAAAAAAAAAAAATAGGGGTGGGAATTAACCCTTTTAACTGGGTTAATCCTAGTTGCTTAGTCGGATTTTTAATCGTTTTTCTTTTTCCTTTATAGAATTTTATTTGAATGATGAATAAAACTCTCTCTCTCATATATATATATATATATATATAGAGAGAGAGAGAGAGAGAGAGAGAGAGAGAACACAACAAACCATAAAAATAATATAGATGTTAATTTGACTAGTTTCTTAAACAATAAATAATAATAAACATGCAATTAAATAATGAAAAAATATATTCCTAATATATTCTGAAATAAAATTTTTGTTCGGAAATACAGCTGTGAAATAACTTATATTATTACTTTTATATTCTGAAAGCTAAATTCTCTATAATATTTTATTCATAAACTTTTTTTTTTTTTTTTTGTCGAATCGATTATATTAGCAGGGGTAGTACAAGCACTGAGTGAAATTTCAGGACACAAATTTTTGAAAATTTCAGGACATTTTCAGGACAAAATGGGGATTCATTTCACCATAGCAAGAAATAAACTTGCCTTCTAAATTATTTTTACTTTCTGAACACTATAGTGAGGAAAGTATTGTAATCATGTCAAAAATCCGAATTTGAGATTTTGATGTTTCTATACGTTTTGAGGTCACCTGAGTCTGCTTTCACTATTTTTACGACTATGTATGTATGTGTGTGTGTGTTTGTATGTCTGAGTGAGCACGCTAGCGTCTAAATGTTTTGTTCGAATAAGCTGAAAGTTGGTATGCATATTGTAATTCATCATAGTACAAACCCTATTGATTTTGGTGAATCTAGCACTTAGTTTTCTTACAAGGACACCAGGAAAAATTCTTTATCATTATGGCTTATGGTGCCAAATTTATAAAGTGCAATAGCGTCTAAACACTTTATTAATCTGAGCAAAAAATTTTTACACAAATGTTATAGGTCACAGTTGCCCGAACTGTATGGATTTTGGTGACTTTAGCACTTGCAGTTTTTTTAAAGGGTCACAAAGAAAAATTCTCTATCATTATGGCCTATGGGGCCAAATTTTTGAAAGTGTGATAGCATCTAAACGCCTTATTAATCTAAGCAAAAAATGTGTACACATGTTATAGGTCACAGTTGCACCAACTGTATAGATTTTGGTGAATTTAGCACTTACAGTTTTTTTACAGGGACACAAAGAAAAATTCTTTATCATTATGACTTATGGGACCAAATTTTTAAAAGTGCAATAGCATCTAAACGCCTTATTGAATTGAGCTGAAAATTTATATGAATATTATAAATTACTGTTGCACTAAATATAAGCCTTTTGGTGAATCTAGCATTTCAAGGTTTTTCCAGGGACACAACGAAAAATTCTTTATCATTATTATCTATGGGCTCAAAGTTCAGTAGCGTTAAATAAAACATTAATATATGGAGAAAAATACTCAAACACTATTAAGGGGGAACAACACAGTAAAATTTTCGAAAAATGAAAAAAAATTTTATTGTATTTTTTGATAGCTTATACTTTTAAGATTATAATGCCAAAATATTAAATTGATTTTCGTTAAAATGTAGAAGTTACAGCGTAATACGTAAAGCGCGTCATGCGACTCGTGACGCGCTTCAACATGTACGAGCGAGTGAACTTGTTCGCGCGATTAATTGTTACATTTGCTCACTTTTATCGAAACGTTATAGTAGAGTAACATCATTTTAACTGTTTTACATTTTAACTAAATTAATTCGTTAATTATTTAAACAATAAAGTGTTGATGTGTTTTAATACATAGTGATGTGTTCATTTGACAGTTCTGATTTTTAAAAAAGGATTTTTTATATAAGTAGTTTGTATATAACTAAATATATAAAAATATATATACAAAAAATATAATTAATCACACATATGGATAGAAAATCAACAAAACATGATTATAAAAGACGAAATAGAGATGGGAAGAAACGGAAACGACCTTTTAATCGCCATGAAACTAAAAAAAAAGATTATACAAGTACTTCAGCAAAAAAGATAAAAGCATCTGATTGCAATGTTAAAGTTGATAATTCCATTGGATACCGAATAATAAATTAAGCATTTTATAAATTATAAACGAATGATTTTTCATAAAACTTTAAACGTGTTTTACTCGAAACCAAGTTTTTCAAAACGGCTGTCGCTCTAACTACTGTAATTTTTTACCGATTTGCTTCAAATTTTGACACCGTGTTCACAGTATGTTTAGTTTTCGTTGCACGTAGGGGTTTTTTGATTTGATTTATAGTTTTTCAGTAATCCAAGAATATGTACTCCTTTTTTTGAATATTTTTTGAGTTTTTTTTAAACACTTCGCCATTTTGTGAAAAATTCAAATTTTCAAAAAAACCTACGTGCAACGAAAACTATATTTATATAGTTTAAAAAAATCTAAACAGATTCAGTTTCGCATTCTTTTTACTCAAGTTATGCATACAGCCAATTATCGATAATTGCAAAACACAGTTTCAAAGATTGTGTTATATTAAAAATATCTTTTTTGATTTTTGTAATTTTTACATTTTAAAATGAAGATTAAGGTAAGTAGAATAAGACAAAAAAAATATATAATGTTTTATTTATCTCAATCATTGCAAAATTCATTTTAAAAAAATGTATTTTACAAAGCTTCTACTGTGTTGTTCCCCCTTAATGGTTTTCTCTCTTTTGTTTGTTTATAACTCCTCCTCTTTCTTTACTTTACCTACAAACTGTTAATTACTTAATGTTCAGAAAGTCCAGTGGAGTCACTCTAGATTTTTTTTTTTTATAACTCTTGTTTATATATATATATATATATATATATATATATATATATATATATATATAAAATAGAGATGATCTATTAAGAATAGTAGAAGCCAAGCAACAGATACAAGATCACTGAAACACCAATGACCAATAAGATTTAAAAAAATTTTATCAGTGGATGAAATACACTAATGTAAAGAAACCAGATCTTTAACAGCCTGCAAAACAAACGAATCAATAAAGTAACACAACAAATCTTAACTTAAAACCATAAACTTATCAAAATTAATGAAAAAATAACCTAAGAAACACAAGATAGGAAGGAAGGAGGCAAGCAGCAAGACTTGTGACTTGCCTGTGGGGTTAAACTAGTTTCATGCCGGCAACACTCACCCAGCCTGCCACAACCAGAACAGGAACCATATGGATTTAAAAAAGCAAAATTTCAAAGCAGATGGAATAACAATGAAACCACGAAGCAACAATGAAATTCACCGATTGATTACATTGTCTTTAATAATATAATTAGAATTTTAAATATAGTTGACAACTCAAAAAGGAAGAAAGTGAAATTTAGTTGGAAAAAGAAAGTTTGCATAGTAATACAAAGTAAATGCAACAAGCCTTCTGCTTTTTTTTTTTTTTTTTTTTTTTTTTTAAATAATTTAATTTCACAAACCCACCCAACCATCCAGCCTTACAACACCACCCCACCTCTGTAATCAAACATCTGCCCAACCAACCACCACCTTTTTTACCCAGACAGCACATCGCCTCCCCAGGATATCTTCAAGATGTCTTCTGGATGACAAGGCATCCCAAAAACGTCCTTAAGATGTACTGTGGATAAGTTAAGCCTAACTGTGCTGTTAGGGTATTGTCTTACTTTATAATTTTTTTGTTGATATACACAAAAGTGTACACAGCTTTTTGTACTGACAGAGACATGGTTAAGGATATAAAATAGAAAATACAAAGTTTTTAGGAAAACCTATTTTAGCAGTGGCTGTGATCAGTTAAAAATATTCTTGTTTTTAAACTTTGCAGAGCATAAATTATTAATTCGAAATAAATGGTTAATGATGATGTTTCTAAATACCAAAAGATGCAGACATGAATTAAAATGTGTAAATAAGTTTACTTTAAAACTAAAATCTTGCCGTTTGTCATAGATATCTGTGTAAATTTTATTACCATCGATGATTATTTTGAGATCTAAAAAGTTAATTGATTAATTAGAGTATTTTGAGTTAGCTTTAAATTCGGTGGATAATTGAAGGAAAAGTCATTTTGTGAGTGCTTGTTGAGATAAAATACAATATCATCATCGATGTAATGATAAAATCGAACATTATCATTGCAAATTTGCTTTTCATAATAATAAAGCTATAGAGATCTGCCAAAATACTGGAGCTACACCTCTTTGCGGGATGCCTAATTGTTGCAAATAGATATCGTTGTTGTGGAAAATATAATTATTATGGATAACAAGGTTAAGAAGTGTTTTAAATTTTTCTGCTTTAAAATTGCGAGGAAGATTAATTTGAGCTTTATAATCTTGAAAAAGACTGTAAATGATATTACTAAGATCTGATAACTCAATATTATTGAAAAGATCTTGAAATCGAGCGATTTGATGTATTGAATTAATTGAAAGCTATTTTTAAGACAGTGTAAATTATCAACTTTGCAAGCACAATTGTAAATTTGTTTTAGAATATCCAGTAGAGCTTTATTAGCATTGTTGTTATAAGTGTTACACCCAACAGTGACAGAGCGAAATTTAATTGGAGATTTGCGAAACTTAGGTTTGAGAACTATATAAGGATAATTAAAGTTACTGAAGGGAAGTTGAAGTAGTTTATAGTAATTATGTATTTTTTGGTTATTAATAATAAGGTTATTAGTTACACTGAAGATGTTACTATTAGTGACTGAAGAGTTTAAAATAGAGAGATAGTAGGATTTCCAAATAATGGCATAATTATTAGGTGATTTGTCAACATAAGTGATCAAAGTCATCATGTAGTGATTTGATAGAGTTAAGAAGTACAGATTTTTTAAATAACACCAGATTTGAAGAATTGATAAATAATGCATTTTTAATTTTTTGTGACACTAAAACTTTCCATTGAGTGAAGTAGGCAATAGGTTTATTATGAGTTATAGATATTTTATAAATAAATAAATCTAGGTCATAAGAAAACTGTTATATTGAGATAAACAAAAAAACACCTACATTTGAAAGAGTAACATGTTTTATTGTATTATTAAACTTTATCGTCTATTTTATAGTTACATCCATACTTACTTAAACAATATATACTAAATGTATTAAGAGTCTTTTTTAAAGTTGGATACTTTTGATAGTTGACATCTTCAATTTTTCCGAAACTTTCAGGATGTGTTAGTAGTACTGTGATAAGAAAAAGTGAAATTTAATTTTTTATGAATTTGATTTGTTCGACCTAGACAGGGGATCGAAATTTGAGGCCGTAAATAAATGGTGCCATTTTAATATCATTTTACTCCTAAAGCCATGAGTGACCCATGTCAATTTTTTTAAATACGGATATTACTTGATACAAAACTAACCATTTTTTTAATACTACATTTTTTATTTCTTTAAATATGACTACTTCATTGTTAAAATATAAAAAAAGTGTAAAATTTGAGGGTTTTGACACAGAGATTTTGACGTGACAGTTTAAACTGTGGTTTAAATTGTCAAAAACTGTCATGCATCAAAAACCTGCCAACACTGTCTAATAGTCGTCGAGATAAAAAATTGCACAATATGAGTAAAAGTAGTACCACCTGTCGACTGATATACACCCAAATTAAGCTAACATTCCTTTCATATTGGCCATCTCATGTATGAAGTTAGGTGAATTTAATCACTATAAAAATCTAGGTATAATTTTCCCGTGAACAAGCAAAACTGCAGCATAGCAGCGACATCTGTCAGTTGGTATGCACCCAAATTGAATCAGCATCGTTTTTCATTATACGCCTTTCACATATTAAGTTTAGTGTAATTATACACTTAGTTTAAAATTCAGTAAGAAAAATAAAAGGAGCAAATGAAAGAGAACCCTAGCAAAACAATGTATTGTCCAATGCCCATTTCCAAATACCTAAGTTAAAATATGCCTGTAGGCTGTCTGCTAAATATTTCCTGAAGAAAAGGACACCGACAATGCATGCAAATCAATAAGAAGAAAGTCTCTTGCATAATGCGCTAAATTGCAGTAATTTGTGACTATTTCAACTGAAGAAAAGGAATATTTTTTATGAGAAAAGAGAATGAACTCTAAAAATTCTAAAAGCTCAATCCAAATTAACTTGTAGATAAATGTCCTTCTGTTACTATATTTTCTGTCCTTCCGTTACCAAATTTTCTGTCCTCCTGTTACCATTAAAAAAGGCATCTAAATTAAAAACTCAATAAAATTTTGACTGTTTCTAATTAATAAGTAAAGAAATTCTGCTTAAAAAAAAAAAAAAAAATTCTAAATCCAATAGGTTCTTTGTGAGGTGGTTGAGATGTAGTATTTTGGTAACAGAAGGACATTCTTTGTGTCACCTAGTAATGTCCTTGTTTCATGGTAAAAAAATATATTTTTAACCGACTTAAAAAAAGAAGGAAGGTTCTCAATTCAAACTGTATGTTTTTTTTTTTTATGTTTGTTACAGAGCTGCCAACCTCATGACTAAAAATTTAGGAGCTAGAGACTTAAAAAATCTGAGCAACTATTATGATACGAAAATTTTAAACACGATTCCAATATATAATCTACATTTACACCGTCTTAATATAGATTTCTTTAAATCAATTGGAGGAGGGGGGGGGGGGGTTGAGGATACATGATTGTGAAATAATTTTACTCGTTTATAGGTTTTTAAGTCAAAGAATACAAGTTTAAAATGAATACTGGCATTTATTTTGTGATGGGAGAGAGATTGGACAACAAAGGTTTCCATAAAGCATTTAATTTCTAATCACTAGTTGAAACTAAAAGAGGGGGGAGGGATTATATGAATGAGTAATATTTAATAATTATATTTCTTTGTTCGTTCTAGAATCTCACAAAATAAGTTTAAAATGAATATAAACATTTACATTGCAGATGAAAAAAGATTGGGAATCAGAAGGCTTCCGTGAAGCAATTGATTCCTAATAGTTAATGTTTTTTCTTTTTTTTTTTTTTTGTAGCGAACGATATTTACGACCTTTTAAAAAACGGGGGAAATTTATTTAATATCGGAAGATTAACTTAAAAACTGGAAAACTTCTGCCAGAAACGAAAAAGTTGGTAGCTATGAATAAAAGTGAAAATAACAAATAAAGAATCTGAGTTTTCCGATAATTTTCTGATTAACGGAGCCCACCGATAAAAATTGGAGAAACTCAGATTAAATCGGAGCACTTGGCAGCTATGTTGTTAGCTCATAACTTCTGAACAGATGCTCCAATTTTGATACTTTTTGTATTGTTGAAAAGGTCTTGGTCTGAAATAGGTCCCATTGTAAGATCTAAAAAAAAAAAAAAAAAAAATCAGTCCCAACTCTTAACTGCTAAACGGCTGCAGCTGTAGTGATAAAAATGGTATGTAAGTATAGCAAAGTGGCCATGCAGTACATGGTTAAACCACTTGCAGTGCCACCTAGTGGAAAATAGCGGAGTTAGTGTTCCTATCTCGAAAACAGTTCTAGAGAAAAAAGTGAATTATAAAGTTGAAAAGTATAACCGATTTAGTACAAAAAGATAGTTTAGACATTCATGCTAGCGTTCCTATCTCTGAAACGGTTCAAGACAGGGGGAAAAAGTGAATTATAAAAATGTTCACAATTTCTTATTTTGTGCACACTTGAACGACATTGCATATGTTATATTTTAATCACATTAAAAACTGAGACAGATAATATACATTAAAAAATACATTTTAAAAGATTAAAAACACGATACACAAATTTAAACGTTTCGAGCCTTTTACAGGCTCCTCATCAGTAAAAAACAACAGACTCATTCAGTGAGTACAACGTATTCATCAGGAACTGTGCATGCCTCATTAAGGGGTGAAAAATGTTGATTTGTGTACCAGCCCTCCAGGAAAATTCTTGAATGATAATTTAAACAGTTACATATGATTATTTTAGTATTGTCAAAAATCAGGTAAATGATCAGTTTCTATGGCATGCTGTACAATTTTCAAACGGATATCACAGTTTCTAAAATTTGTTTTATGTTCCTTAATTCGAGTATGAAGAGAACGGCCAGTTTGACCAATATAAACCAAACTACAAGATTTACAAGGGATATTATAAATAACACCTGAATGGGAAAAGGGGGGATAACTGTTTTAAAATTAGAAAGGAAATTACGAATTAGAAATTGGGGTTTATAGGAAACAGATAAATTAACAGTGCGCAAAACTTTGGCAATAGATTCAGAAATATTTTTATAGTAAGGAATAGTATACAGTTATCTCCCCCTTTTCCCGTTCAGGTGTTATTTATAATATCCCTTGTAAATCTTGTAGTTCGGTTTATATTGGTCAAACTGGCCGTTCTCTTCATACTCGAATTAAGGAACATATAACAAATTTCAGAAACAGTGATATCCGTTCAACAATTGTACAGCATGCCATAGAAACTAACCATTTACCTGATTTTGACAATACTAAAATAATCATATCTAACTGTTTACATTCAAGAATTTTCCTGGAGGGCTGGTACACAAATCAACATTTTTCACCCCTTAATGAGGCATGCACAGTTCCTGATGAATACGTTGTACTCACTAAATGAAAGTGTTTTTCTCAGCATTTACATTTGATGTTTTTTACTGATGAGGAGCCTGTAAAAGGCTTGAAACGTTTAAATTTGTGTATCGTGTTTTTAATCTTTTAAAATGTATTTTTTAATGCATATTATCTGTCTCAGTTTTTAAAGTGATTAAAATATAATTTAACTACGAGACGTAATGATTTTTAAATATTTTTAATTGCATATGTTGTAGCGTAGCGGTGACATCTATGCTATGTAAAATTCAACGTATGGTTATTGTAAGCAGTCACATCGATTAACGCATAGGCGTTTTAAACCGACTTCATAAAGGAAAAGGTTTTCAATATAAACCATGTTTCTCGTTGTTGTAGAAATTTGTTAGCTTTTAACTTCGTAAGAGATTATTTAATTTTAATACTTTTTTTTGTTGTCGTAATGATCTTGGCCTGAAATAGGTTTTATTATGATTTCATTAAGATATAAACAAATTACAGGATACTCACAAAAATCTGTTCTCACTCTAACTGCTGAACGCATGCAGCTACCTGGTAAAAGCAGTATGTAAGATGTTGAAACTTCTGTCCGTCAGCTGCAATGCATATTTTGCTCCTTGTTTGAACTTTACGCTGTGCAATTTCCAGCGCAGCGGGTGACACGTATTCACTGTAAAGTTCAACATATATGCCTAACAGAATTTTTGGTTACAAATACAGCGTATCCGTTCTTTACATTTCTAAAAATGTTTTATTTAACGTATGTTCGTTCAATATAGTTTTTTGCTCATATCCGATATAGGCAAGAAAAGTGACACAACTTAAAAATGCAGCATTTGAGAAAAATCAACTTAAAAATAACTTGACTAGAATAAAACTGGCACAACTGTCTCTCAAGTGGCTAACTTTCTAGATGGAGATGCAACTTTTTTGTTCACATTGGGTGTATTTCATGTATTTTTCAGTGACATAAACCATTTTTTGAGTAATGTCACTTTTCTTGGTAGTTGTGATTTGTGAAACTTCTGTCGAATGTCTTCTGATGCTCTGCTATATGAGTAAGTTTTCACTGAAAAGAGAAAAATAAAATCTTTTTGTAAAAAAATAGAACCGACTCCAAAAAGGAACTACTATTCAAACAACTAAAAATTAAATAAATGTAGCAGAAAATGGAACTGTAAATTGCGCCTAAAAGTATAAAATAATTTCCTTCGCCAAACAACCTATAACACTATAATTAATCATAACTTTTGAAGTCAGCGCAAAATTAAATAAAAATTGATACCTTTATTCAATACAAAAATCAAATCCTATTCAAAATACACATCTCGCATTGTCATCTGCAAAACGCAGCCGAAAACTACTTTGATTCACGAAAAGAAATAAGATTTCATAAGTAGCAAAAGTTGGCGAAGATGCTGGTATCTGACGTCCTTGGTGAAAGAAAAATCACGAAATTATCCATCAAATATATTTACTTTCTTTGGGATATCATGATTATTTTGATAAGGTATATCAAGAGAGTAATCAAGAATATGAAACAACACACCGTGTAATATATATTATGAAAATATACAGCTTGCGTGTATATTTTTGCCTTACGTTTTGATCACCAAATCCAAAAGCCATCAAGGATGATAGTTATCGAAGTTATACTAAATTTGCAAAGGAAACTAACTTAGTTCTAAATATAATTCTAAATATAAAAATATGCGGTATTCTTCTAAATACCGCATTTTGAAGAATGTTCACTGTTCTATGTAGGTGCTACTAATGTTTTATGTTTAATACAATGGACCAATTGTATACAGTGATAAAATAATAAAGGAAACATGAAAATGGATCATTCGAGATGACAGCATTTGTTGCTACCGACCTAAAAACAAACCTTTAAAAACTAATTAAATTTTATTTTATTTTGCGCCGACTTCAAAGTTATGATTAATTGTAGTGTTATAGGTTGTTTGGCAAAGGAAATTATTTTATAATTTTAGGTGCAATTTACAGTTCCATTTTCTGCCACTTTTATTTTATTTTTAGTTGTTTGAATAGTAGTTCCTTTTTGGAGTTGGTTCTATTTTTTTTACAAAAAGATTTTATTGTTAAATCACTTAAGAGAAAGTTTAATTAGACATATAAAGGATAAAAGTTAACCCCCTATTATAGTCCGATAAATGAATTTATCCAAATTACAGTATGTAATAAAATGGAAATTTTCAGCACTGTAAAAACATGAAGAGTAAAAGTAACTTTGACCTTTATTTTCTGAAAGTCATTGAGTTAAATTGAAAAAATATGTTAAGATTCAAGAAATTCATATATTTATGAAGAAAATTATACATGGCAAGTTACCAAATATTAATTTTAAAAATTTAAGTGTCATGTCTCCTTTTTCCCAGAATTCACCATCTATTTAGCTACTAAATACTTTACTTATCTATATTTTAATTTAACTCGAATATATCATTTGATTTAGATATAAATTAGTTTGAACTTTGAACTCGTCCTTTAATTTTATACACTCCAGCCATGCTTCCAGAGATTCATAACTCGCCTTAATATCCAACAGGTATATCCCTAAAAATGACCAGGTGCCTGGCTGAAAAGACTTGGGATAAAAAAAACTAATAAGGTACTTTTTAACTATATGCATAATTTTAAGTCAGTTTTCAAAACATATTTAATAATTAAAGTAGAGATTAAAAGACTTACATTTGGAAAATCTAATCCAAGTGAATGCTTCTCTTTATGCCAAGCACTAAAATAGTCAGGAGCTTGGCCATAGGCATAGTGTTTATCTGTGAATGGGGTCTCACTATAGGCTAACATCAATCGAATTGGTTGAGCAAGCTTAAAAAATAAATAAAAAGGTTAAAAGTGTCATGTATTTAAAAAAAAAAAAAAAAAAAAAAAAAAAATTCAAGCTTTCAGCCCCTCCCCTTTAAGATTTTAGTTTTGTTTAGATCTTGATTTTACTGGTAGGATTGATTTTTAAATAAAGGCTTATTATATATAACAAAAGAACATTTTTTTTTTTTTTTGTTCTAACTTTTCAGAAGATTGGTTTCTAAATGACGATGAACCATGAAAAATTTTCTATCTAATAAATAAACCCCGTAGCAGAATTTCTGTCAATCTGCAACGGCTATTTAGGCATTAGAAAATAATCTGCAGCATAATTTCATAATAAGTTACAGAAAAAACAGTTTCTGGATTCAGAAAGCATATTTTTACCACAAGTTTGCATTTATCTAATTTTATTAATCGGCTAGATATATCAAAGCATTTTAGTTATAAAATTTTAATTACATCTAAGTAAAGAGTTGGCATTGACCATTATCCTTCATATTATAAGAACTATCTTTGTTCTTAAAAAAAAAAAAATCTTAATATTTTCTTTTGAATAAAAAATAACAATAATATAATTGAAATAAAAAATTTAAATACAAATCGCCCTTGCGGGATCTCAGGACCTTCATATCTCCTGTTAAGCACACCACCACCAGGGGTCTGTCCCGACTTTTCCTGGCAGGGTCCTGTTTTTGTGAAAAATTTTACACATAATTTTGTTAATCTAAATTTAGTGTGAAAATAAAGTTCTTCCGGACTTCTCGGCTAGAGTCCTCTTTTGGTGAAATTGTGAAAAAAGTAACTTTGCAAAATAAAATTACAATTAAGGTTTCATTTTAGACAATGATAGTTAAGTTTTATAGAACTAAACTCACACATATGCATAGTAAGTGGTAGTAATTGATGCAGTACAGATTTTCATGCATTTTCTGAAGCATGTGCCACGAATTAGGGGTATTCAGTGATGTTTTTTTGGTTTTAATATTGGGATACTGACCGCTGCAGTTAAGATTTTTATGCATTTTCCGATTAATGTGCTAAAAATTAGGGGTATCCAGTGATGTTTTTTTGGTTTTAATATCAGGATACCGATTGCTGCAGTACAGTTTTTTATGCATTTCTGATTTATGTACCTCGAATAAGAGGTATCCAGCAATGTTTTTTTGGTTTTAATATTACAATACTGACTGCTGTAGCATGGATTTTCAGATTTGTGCACAGCGAATATGGTTTATTAAAACATGTATACAGCTAGAAAGTTATAATTTTTAATGACTGTTTTGCATGTATAATGGTTGAATAATCTATATAAAAAAAGGTGTCTGAATGTTCTGCAGCTGTCAGAGACCCTCACATATTGCTGCAAACAGCTAAACCCCCATTTTATTATATAGGGAAAATTTTTTATGAGAATTAATGATTTTTTTTAATTCTGTTTTCATTATAAAAAAAATAAAATAAATAAATAAAAAATAAATTTGCCTTTGTTTTTCCCAAAATTTATTTAATTTTTAATACTTCATACTGAAGTTACAAAGTGGAAAAAAATAATCAAAGTTCTTTTCTGCACTTTATAATTTCAAAATAAAACATTGAAAAAAAAAAAAAAAAAAAAGAAAAGAAAGTGCTTTTGAAAAACACGAGCAAATTTAACAGTTGTGAATTTTCTGAAAGTAAACAGAATTAAAAAAAAAAAAAAAAACAGAGGTAATTATCATAAAGAATTTCAGTTTAGAATAATATGGGATTTGGCTGCTAGTGGCAGCAAAATTATTGAAATATATATCTATATATATATATATATATATATATATATATATATATATATATATTTTTTTTTTTCTTCTTAGTTTGATCGCTAATTTTTATCATGAACTTACTTTTTTATAAACAGTATACAGGGGCCAATCTAAGATTTCAAACTTAATACCTATTTTTGTGAAAAATCTTAACTATATTTTATTTTTGTGAAAAATTGTAGTGCACTCTTTTTCTTTCTCTCTGTGTGTATGGGGGGGGGGGGGGGGAGTTTGAACTAAGTAGAATAATAAAATTAACTCTCAGCAGCTAGTGTGAGGCTTATAGCAGACCAGGAACCAAAATCCAAAACTTACTTCACTCTGAAGTAAACAGTTCAGTAGAGATAGTGTAAGTAGAAGTTGTTTTTATTTGTGTTAGTATCACTGCAGTATACATGAATTGTACCAGGAGGATAGACACATCACCATACAGTCACCAAAATGTTAAACCACCTGACGAATCAGCAAACAGTACACTATGGCCACAACTTCAGAGCGTGTCTGTACTGATACACACAAGGATCGTTTTGTTTACATATGCTGCACTGTTTCTCGCCCATAACAAACGCTTGTGTGTAGATTAAAACCAACATTCTGCATGATTCTTGCTTCGCAAATCGCATCAACAGAAATGCACGAATTACTTTCCTTTGAAAATGTGCTAATTAAAAATGTTAGATTTTGCTGGGAGGACTAAGATTTTTGTGAAAGTACCGATTTTAGCTGTATGATTTTTGTGAAGATACCTTTTTTGCCAGGTCGATTTTTGTGAAGGTACCCATAAACGGTAGTAAACTCGACCTGTATTAACCCCTGGTATAAGACTAAGATCATGACTCTATAAATATTTACTTAACAAAATAGTATTAGGTGCACATCTTTTAAATAGAAATTATTGCTAGTGCATCAATAATTTTGCTGCTGACTGTAACGGCTCAGACCATGCAAGGGTTCATTTCATCAAAATTCTTTTGATTTTTACTTTTTTCGATTTGTTTTATTTTCAAGCATAGTTTGTGAACACAAAATCATACTTTTTAATACTTGGTGGTATTGGATAATGGATGTAATCCTCTATTCATAAAAATAAATCTGGAAATTTGAGATTTTTTTTTTATTATTGTTATATTATTTAACTTTAAATGTAACACCTTTATGAGATTTTTCAAGTACAATTCAATTTTGGATATGGGTACGTCCATTGTTACTCTTGTGACCATCAGAGCAAATTTTCACAGTTATTTCATATTCTTACATTTCTAAATATATTCAGAATAAAACTGGTAATCATTTTAAAAATACACAAATATTGTGCTTCATAAAACACACCTAGTTTGTAACAAAAAGCATTTTGCTTGCCTAGGTGATAAATCAAATTTTTGTTACTCTTGTGACCACTGGAAAATGCAGTTTTGAAAAAATGTGTTTGAGATGAAAATCCTGTGAATTATATAAGAATACAGAAACGAGATTTACAGATATAAGACAGTAACTATTGCTTTTCAAAATATAAAAATAGTTTAATTCATCTGATAGTATATAAATAAATTACAGTTATTTTTGAAAAATGCTAAGTGTTACTCTTGTGACATTTTGTCCACGATTGAAATCCTGCACACGTTTTCAATTTCTGGACTAACTTTATTATCTGTATCATTGATTTCTTTTTCATTATCATCATTTGACTTGTAGAATGAAAATTCTTTCCAGGAATTATATTGTGGATATGGTTTGTAATGTATAGTGGCATTTTCTTTTGCTTCAACAAAGTGAATTTTTTGGGTGCCTTTCAAACTTGGTACACTTTCCCATAGTAATGACATAGATTCTTTGGTTTTTTCAATTTCTTCCTCATATACAAGAAGTATGTTTATCTTGGTTTTGCCTTCAACTACTTTTACAAAATCAGCAGCATTCCTTACAATTGCCGTTTTAGCTCGCACTTCATTCCAAACGCATCGTTTTACAACAGCACCAATTCCATCGACAGCACCCTTACCATGGGCTGTCGCAAAAAATGTCCAGTTAAACTCACTGAGATTAAAGTCAGATTTAATTGCTGTCATGTTTATAAAGTTATATTTTTGTTTAAATTGGCCAGCACAGCCATCTGAAAAAACAGATACACTCTTGATAAGCAGATTTTCTTGCAAATGCTGTGTTAAAATTTTGCGCAAAAATGTGTTTACAGAAAATCGATCATGCATTATGTTATCTGAAATAATTGCATAAGATTTTACCTGATTCGTTTCATACCAAATAACAGCAGTAAATAGTCACTTGTGGATTTGACAAGTGTACAGACTGGATTTCGTCTTGGTACAAGCAAGTATAATTTTCAGCAAAATCTACTTGCATGACAATATATTCAGAATTAGTTTTGCTCTTCATGTAATCAAAATAAGCTTGTGTATTTGTTTGAATGAATGTATGCAATAAAAATGGATGTAGCTGCTTTTTAAGATTTAATAAGCTATCAGAAATGGTTTCTTCAACTGTTATTTTTTCAAAACGTGTATCAATCTTTTTCTATTGGCAGTAGCTTATTAAGCGTTCTGGATTATCAATTTCAGTTTGAAATAATTCCTCAATGGTATCTTCGCAATTTACACATTCTGAACTCATGCATTCAAACGATGAAGTATCACAGCAGACTAGATTAATAAAATCCTTTACTGATACACCAAATTAAGGAATTAAATCAGCTACTGCCTTATGAACCGCTTCAATGTTTTCATGATAGCGGCAAATGCAAACGTTCTGTGGTATATCTTTATATGGTTTTATGCTACTAGGTCTTAAAGCTGCAAATGAGGATTTCCCGATATCTATGTCTGGATAAGTTTCTTTAAATAAGCAGTAGGCCTCTCTTATTGTAAAAAGTAAATGTTGCCTGGGATTGATAATGGTGGTTTTATCTTTCTTGCGCCTTATTAAAGCAGATTTAGATGAGGGATCCACTCTGCTAATATCTTCATGATAATAAAAATCTGTAACTATTTTCTGAGTTTTACTATTTATTTTTTTATTTTCTTTATGAGATTTCTTGATCTTCAGAACAATACCAGAGTTTTGAGCAAGTACTTCAATTACAGTTAACTTTTTAGTTGGAGATCTGGGAAGTTTTTTCTCAACACGCTTTACCATTTTCCCTAAAGCTTGAGGAGTCAAAGGCTGCTTCTTTTTCTCTTCATTATATCAGAGTTTTGCTTGTTCTCTACTTTTTTTTTTTCTTAGTCTTGCTTTTTCTGTTGCCAAAGCTTTTGCATGATCAGAAGATATTTCTTTTACTTTATCATAATATATTTTGTTTTGTTCTCTTTTCCATATATTCAGTTTCATTTTTATGTTTTTCTCTCCACAATTTTTGACGCTTAGCAGCATCTTTTCTACTCTTTAAAACAATTTCATCCATAAGATAAAGCTTTTCATTAAATTTACACTGAAAATCAGACAAACTTACAAAACTATAAACTTAGCTTTACAAACTTACAGCAGTATCTGATCAAAGACCATGTGTTCCAAACCTGAACAAAGCTATTGAATCACAGTTGTGTTGAGTTGTTTTGATACTTCAGCAAGGTGTTGTTAGCTTTGTTTTGTAATTTTAATGCAAATAACAGATCAATTCATTCATTTTGAAAAATCTAGAGAATAATCTTATATTCTAAAAATAATTTAATTTTCTTAAAATATAGAAAAGAATACAAATAATTATGTCTTCAAGAACAATGTTAACAAGGCAGAAAACAACTAAACTTCAAGTATTGTTTTTGTTCTTGTTCATTATGAGCGATTCCATACCAACTCACCTAATGAGGGTTGCATGACCGACTTGGATTTTCCTTAAATTTGGTACACAGATTGATGATATAGAGACATGAAAAAGTCCAAATTTTTAGCTACCTGCTCCACTTATTTATAGATATACAGGTCCTCAAAGTTTGTCCGTTCCCTCAAAATACCGAAAAATTGATGTTATTTAATTTTTTTTTTCTTAAAAATGGTACTCATGCAATATGAAAGTGTTAGGTATCTATGGAAACAAGTTATTCCAGGCATTCAGAAAAAAAATACTACAATGTTTATAATGAAAATCGTTAAGGTACAGTACTCTTAGAAGTTGCAACCACAAAAATTTGATTTTCCCGATTTTGTTAAAATTGAGACATCAATTCCAAAAAAAGGAAAATAAAACCAAAGGTTTACTCACTTTCTGGTGGAGTACAGGTGTTCATCATAAATTACTACACAATGAATTACTTTGGTTTCTCACTCCTTCATGGAAATATTTAAGCTTAAAGACAAACCATAGGGCAAAAACATGCAATTTCCGCCATCTTGGCAGCCATTTTACTCCTAAAGGGGGAGCACTAGAAACTTTATTATTTTTTTTAAATAAGCTACTGATGTGTTAGCTGTTCACAGGAAAAGAGTATACTTTTGGTTATTTGCATAAAGATATATCCTGCTGATAGTATATGCATGTTTTTCTCTAATACCATATGCTTGTGTTCCCCCTCTCATCAAGGATGAAAGTGGGAAATGGACAAAAAGTCTGAAGATATGTGCAATACTCAAAGATAACTTAAATTTTTTTAATAAAAGAAGAAACAGAGACAATAAATCATACTTTCCATAAGCCAATATGAGAATAAATTAAAACTAACTGCTCAAGAACATGTTAAAATAAAGAATATTAAACAAAAATAAGAATGTTTTGAAATAAAAAAGTCTGAAAATTACTTTTAAAAAATTTAAAAAGTCTGAAATTCCTACTAAAGTCTGAAGAATCTCATCTCTGTCTCATAGACTTAACATTAATAAAAAGGAAAAATAATAATGCATATATTAATAGCTGCACTATCTATACAAGAATTCAAGAAATTTAATATATTAAATTATTTAATAAAAATTAAAAAAAAAAAAAAAAAAAAAAAATTCTACATTTTATAGCAAAATTTGATGAAAACAAGAAATAGAATTTTTCCAAAATTGGACGTTGTCTATCTGTAATTATAAAGTACTAAATAATTTCTTGAAAAATCAATCAAAATAAAGGAGCTATAAATATTTATTTCATAAGCAAATATATTTGAAATACAGCAATATATTAAAAATTTATGTGTACAGAATTTTATTCAACTGCAAGCATAAGTTTCTGTATTTTTTTCACAGTATCATTTGATATTAAAAACATGCATCCTGTGGCTGCTGCTGCTGATGGCATTGGTACTATATCTAACAGGTGCTTGTATGAAATCCAGAATGTAACTGGTTTCTCTGGCCAGAAAAAGTTTTGGCAGGGGCCATGAGGATGCGTAAATTGTAATTGAACATCATCTTTTTCAAAACAGTTTTCTAAGACAGCTCCTAACCACCATTTCTTATCATACATGCAAGCAACATAAAAACCTTTAGAAATGTTATTAAGACTAAATTTTTGACATGTTGCTTATCTACTGCAGATACTTCAATCTGATTTGATATGTTTGTAATGTAGATACAATGGAAACTAAAAGCACAGATTTACCTACTGATAGGAATAAATTTATGATAATCCCTGATACCCCCAATTCTTACAGCAAAAGTTAGTCTTTCAGAAAGCAATGCTCTTGTTTCTGCTACATATTCTTCAGATGCAAAGAAAAACTTAATATTTTTAAAATTACCTGTGCAATAATGAAACAAATCACGTGGAGAAATTATCTGATCCTTGTAAGGGCGTTGCAAGCTGGTTCTGTAAGCAGACCTTTTAACTGTGTCTCCAGTGGCATCACCAGTGCCTGATTTAAGGCAGGGCATTAGGGGCACGTGCCCAGGGCCCTCACAGTGAAGGGGCCCCCAAAAAATTCTATCATACATTTTTAAAAATAGTTAAAAGGAAAAATTCCAAATTTTACTATAGATTGCTGTTTTTTTTCAATGGATGGAGGAATTGCTGTGCTGTTTTATTAATCGGCGTGATGATCTTTAAAGAAAACTATCAACTCATCAGGAAAATTGCAATATTTTCGCTAAACGCAAATACAATTGCATACAATTGATACTTGCATTCCAAACTTTTACTCTAGTGTGAGGTAAAACCCAATCAACCAAACTTATACTAAGATAAACTAAATCCGAGGCATGCACTGCAATGCAGATACACTGGGGCGACATACGTCGATCCAATAGACAAGTAACAATCTTGTTTAGCCTTACTTTTACCAACAAAATGAAATGTGAAGTGAATTTTTAGACGGTGAATTGGAAATAAGCAGTTTATTTTGTTTGTTATAATATTAAAATACGAGAAAACGGGGCCCATTGAACACGAGTACCCTGGGCCTCCAAGTGAGTAAATCGGTCCCTGGGCATCACAAGGGCTTTTGCCATGGGAAGTGGCAAAAAAATGTCACTCAACATTTAGTTTGAAATCATCTTTTTGTTGGCATAAATTAAAAAAGTTTTTTTTGTTTTTGTACTGCGCTGAGCTACCAGCACTGAAATAAATTATTTTCTATATGTCTGGATATTGTGATGTTAAATATGGAATTACAGGCCTTTAAAAAGAAACTACTGCCACTGTATCATGTGTCAAACAGTCACTGATAATATACATAGAAATAACTTTTAGGTTATCATTTGGCCGAACATACGCTAAAAAAGGATGGAGTGTAACTTGCGTGTTTTCCCAGTGATATCCCTGTATTGCATCCTGTACAATAAAAGTAAAATTTTCAGAAAAATCAAGTAATAAAATGCACTCATCTGGTTTTAGTTCTGCTTTTCTTGTTTTTAAATACTCTGAGATTTTGTAATGTAATGGTGTTTTGTCTAGGACTTCCATTTTCAATAAAAGTTCCGATTTAAAATCAGGTGCAGACAAAGTAATTTAATGAGTGTTGAATGGACTGTAGTTATCCACCGTTGAAACATCACTTCAGATTCTTCATCATAATCATCCATTAACATATCTAAAAATTCTTCAAATGCAGTTTGGAGTGGACACTGTGAACAAAATCCTAACATACATGCTTCATTGTTAATGTCACACACATAATGAGACAAAAAAAAAAAAAAAAAAAATCACTGATAGATGGTTTAATAGATTATTTTAGAGATGCCATCATTAGCCTGTCATTTTAGTGAATCATACAGACAGACTGAATGAATTCCTGTACTACCAGCTAGCACACACCACTTCGGTTGCAAATCAGCAAATTTAGATAATCCAATCTTGTGATTGGGATATTCCTGTTTAAAAAGTGTGTACGCTTCTTTGAGATTACATAAAATGAGGTGTTTCTGTTTTGTAAATATTTTATTTCTTCACTAACTTGAATTTTTTAAAAATAAAAGGTTTCCTACATCTTTCTTTAAAATATCACAAAAATAGAGTACACATTAGTTTTGTTTTAATACCAGAATATAATAAAATCAATCAGAATGTTGCACCCTTATTCAATGCTTCATTCACCTAATAACACTATTTCTAAAAGTAACTAAGTAACGTTCAGAGGGTAAATAAAGTCTTATACATGTATAAAATCAATATTTATATAATATTCAATACGTTTTGTTTTTTTACATCTTTTTTTTTATCAATGTTAAGTCTGTGAGAGGGGAAACACAAGTACATGGTATTAGAGAAAAACATGCATATATACTATCAGCAAGATATCTTTTTATGCAAATAATAACCAAAAGTAAACTCTTCCCGTGAATAGCTAACACATCAGTCGCTTATTTAAAAAAAATTAAAAAGTTTCTAGTGCTCCCCCTTTAGGAGAAAAATGGCTGCCAAGATGGCCGAAATTGCATGTTTTTGCCCTATGGTTTGTCTTTAAGCTTAAATATTTCCAAGAAGGAGTGAGAAACCCAAGTAATTTATTGTGTAGTAATTTATGGTGAACACCTGTACTCTACCAGAAAGTGAGTAAACCTTTGGTTTTATTTTCCTTTTTTTGGAATTGATGTCTCAATTTTAGCAAAATCGGGAAAATCAAATTTTTGTGGTTGCAACTTCTAAGAGTACTGTACCTTAGCGATTTTCATTATAAACATTGTAGTATTTTTTTTCTGAATGCCTGGGATAACTAGTTTCCATGGATACCTAACACTTTCTTTTTACATGAGCATAATTTTTAAGAAAAAAAAAATTAAATAACATCAATTTCTTGGTATTTTGAGGGGGCAGACAAACATCGAGGACCTGTATATCTATAAATAAGTGGAGCAGGTAGCTAAAAATTTGGACTTTTTCATGCCTCTATATCATCAATCTGTGTACCAAATTTAAGGAAAATCCAAGTCTGTCATGCAACCCTCATTAGGTGAGTTGGTATGGAATCGCTCATAAAGAACAAAAACAATACTAATATTTAATATTTGTTCATATTAAAAGGATGGATAATATGTACAAAATTAAATAAATCTTAAAAACTCAAAAAATGCCATAAACATGGAACAAAAAAGTCTCCGTACGGTGCCCTAGCACACGAAAAAAGTTCACAAAAATGTAAAATACATTTAATGATTAGTGGGCCCTCCTTTGGCCTTTATCACCTCTTTGACATTGTGGCATTACCCCTACAAGTTTTTTTGGTTGTTTCTGGAGAAATATTCCACCAAATGCTACTAATGGCACTTTTGAGTTCTCGGCCAATTTCTTCCCACAAATGTTCGATGGGGTTTAAATTGGGTGACTGGGGAGGGCTATGAAGTTGTTGTTTAACATGGTAAAGGCACCACTCTTGGCAAATCTTAGAGGTGTGTTTAGGATCGTTGTCCTGCTGAAAAGTAAATCCAGTTCCAAGAGATAGTTTCTCTGCGCTGGATAACACATTTTGTTTAAGAATATCCATATTTCCCTCGATGAATTGCAAATTTTCTACTCCAGAAGCACTCATACACCCCCCCACAACATAACACCGCCACCACCGTGCTTCACAGTTCCGCATAAATTCTTAGTTATCATTTGTTCGTTTGGTTTTCTCCGCACCATAACTCGGCCATCTAACCCATGAATGTTAAATTTTGATTCATCGCTAAAAAGAATGGATTCCCAAAAAGATAATGGCTTGCTTACATGCTTCTTTGCAAACTCGATGCGCTTTTTCCTGTTGCACAAACTTATATAGGGTTTCTTCTGGGCCGCACGTCCATGATAACCACTTTTGTTAATGACATTTCTCATGGTTTGAGTTGAGACTTTAATGTTGTAACTAACCATTAAATCAGCTGCCAACTGCAGTGCACTAATTCGTGGATTTTCTTGAACTTGGCGTATGATGTTTCTTTTATGCACGCGATTTAATTTTGACGGCCTCAAGGATCGATCTCTATCCTCAAGTGAATGAAGTTTACTATATCTTTCAATGATATATTGCACAGTAGACTCCGATTTTTTAGTCATTTCACTAATCCTTTTCATGGATAATCCATCTTTTTGCAATTTAATCACCAATTCCTGAATAGCTCTGGGAACTTCCATTTTGAGACGATCGATAACAAACTTGAACTCAACAACTGTCGATATGTTGTTTTCATATCAGTGATTAACTTTCTAACGTCAAAGATTTACTGCGGGCCTGTTTTTAACACGTCAGAAAGAATTTGCATAACACGTACAGAAACTTTTTTTGCACTGCAATTTTCAATTTACCTTAGATTGTTGGCTAAATTCACCATTCTCTCATTTTTCCCGTCAGCGTTACAAACACTTATTTTTTTCTTTTCTTTACCTCCGGAGGTTTTATATTTAAGTACCTTTATTTCTAGCAAAATGTATTCAAGTGCTAAATTAATTTACTTCCTTTTTATGTAAAATAACTATAATAGGTAAAAATGCCGCTTTGTTTACATTCTTCTAGTTAACTCAAACGCTAACTGCTACCACCAAGCAAGCGGCGCTGCTTTCGCAGTATTTTTAATTCAACTCAGTTTCTTGCGATCGCAATTATCTAATTTGATTTCTATTCAAAATTTGTAACTATTAATCAATTAAATAGCACTTGAGTACAAATATAAAATCATTCACCTATTTTTCCTATTTATTTTTAATTGCATAAATTTGCATATGAAATTAATGGCAGTACAGCTAACTTTCTTTAACTGCCAGCGAATCTTCTAGACAGCATCGCGGTTCATTTAAAAGGGGTGTGTACGACACATCAGCTGGCTTTGCTTTTCGACGATGTTTTTGGATGCTGCCAGTTCCGTAATGCACGATTCATTTCTAAAAATTTCTTTTTCGGCTTATAGTCGTAATAGGTGAATGACTCTAATTAAACAAATATCGATTGTTTTCTTTGTTATTTTTGAAAGTTATGTTTAAAGTTTTGAAGTTAAATTGCATGATTCAAGTTGAATCTTAATAAAAATAGTAGTTTTCAAGACTGTTTCCTTCATTATGAAATTTACACCAGTACAGGAACATCGACTACTGGCACGTGAGTACATATTTTTCAATCTCATTCATCCTTTTTTTTAGTCTATATTTTAAACTAGGATGTCATTTTATTTAATGAGATATATGAGTTTACTTGTACTCACGTGTCCAGTGTCAGAAGATTTTCTACATTGGGAAGGAGCTTATTGCTGCTACTCTGCATTTGGGTTTTTTTTTTATTAACTAACAGAAGAATAAACCCACAAGAGGGTTATGGGCCCAGAGCCCTTCCCTAGTTTAAGGAAATTAATTGAAGTAGATAAATTTTAAGATGGCTACAAACATAAATCCACAGCATTTATTAACTAGACATAATTATCGTTCTTGGTCTAGAAATATAAAAATTAAACTAGAAAGTGAAGGTTTAATTGTTTGGATAGATAAGAAAAATTGGCCTCAAGAGAGTGAAACTGAAAAAGAAAAATTACCTCCCATTTCTAAATTTAAACTAGAGCAAAGCAAAGCTAAAACATGTGGATTAATAAAACCTTATTGTAGTCCTGATATTTGTTTAGAAATTAATCATTTGGATGATCCAGCTGAAATTTGGCAAATCTTGAAAACCAGTATAGGGGGAACTACCTCAGATAGGTCATATAGAATCTCTTGTTTAAAAGAGTTTAAATCCCTTAAGAAATTACCTGAGGAAGAATTGCCAACCTTTATAGCTAGGATTGAGGATAGTTATCGAAGGTTAGAAGATATTGGGGAAAATATTTCAGAAGACTATAAATGTTATGCTTTAATTGAAAATTTACCCATTGAATACGACTATTTAGCCTGTGAAATTGAGAAATATGAGCCAAATGATTTTAAATTTCTAAAAATTAAAAGTGAAATCCTGAAGGAATATACAAGAAGAAACTTGAGGGAAGAAACTAAAGTAGAATGTTTAGCAACTGAAAACTTGAAACCTAATATAAAATTTAAAGTAAAATGTGAATTTTGTAATAAATTAGGCCATTCAATACGAGAATGTAAGAAGAAACAACGAATTGAAGACAAAGTTAAACAAACTCATGGAGGGGCATTTATAACAGAAAGCAATGTTTCTGAATTTTTAAACAGTGGTCAGGCAAATGAAATATTAACTAGAGAATGGACTTTGGACAGTGCGTCCACATTGCACATCTGCCAGAACAGGGAATTCTTTACAGAGATGAGAAAACCTCAAAACAACTCGGCAGTAAAAATGGGTATCACTCCCCATGAGGTTGAAGGCATAGGGACAGTTAAATTTACAATAAAAGAAAGTCAAAACATAAAAACTGTAACCCTTTTTAATACTTTGTATGTTCCCACAATTCATCGAAATCTTATAAGCATGTCTAAAATGGATAAAGCTGGTATGCACACAAAACTAGACCATGGTTTTAAAATTTTTTCCCCTCATTGGAAATATCTTTGGTCTGCAAAATTAAAAGATAATTTTTATGTTATAAAAGGGCTCCCATTGAAAAGGAGAGGTGAAAATGAAATTAAAGAAAACAAAATGTCCCCAAAACTAACTAAAACGAAAATTGTTAAAGACGGCATTAAATCTAGAAAGGAAAATAAAAATGAAACTATAGAATTTGCCTATTCAGTAGATAAAAATGATATTATGATTTGGCATGAACGCTTGGGGCATTGTAACATTCCTACAATAAAGAAAATGTTTAATGAAAGTTTAGTTGAGCCATCAGTAAAGTTAAAAGGGGAAGAATCTAGGTGCGAACCGTGTATATATGGTAAAAATACACGTGCAGAATACCCAAGGTCAAGCAATATTCGTTCAACAGAAATACTCCAACTTATCCATACAGATGTTTGGGGACCAGCCCCTACTCCGTCTAAGCATGGGTTTAGATACATTCTCACATTCCTAGATGATTACAGTCACCGATCTTTTTGCTATGCTATGAGAACTAAAGATGAAGTCAGCACTAAATTAAAAAGTTTCATAGAATTTATAGAACGTCAAACTGGCAAAAAGATAAGAGCCATTAGGAGTGATAACGGGCTTGAGTATTGTTGCCGCCCTGTAGAAGAATTGTTAGGAAAACTAGGAATTAGACATGAGAGAACCAATACGTATTCTCCTCAAATGAATGGTTCTGCAGAAAGGTTGAACAGAGTACTTTTTGACGGCATGAGAACTCTTCTACAGTCCTCCAACATTCCTGAAAATCTCTGGTTAGAAGCAGTTCATACTATCAACTATATTAGAAATCGAATTTTCCATCGGTCTATAAATGACATTCCATTTAAACGTTGGTATGGAAGGAAACCAACTCTGAAACATCTTAAAAGATATGGTTGCATTGCTTATGTCCACATCCCGCAACAGAAAAGGAATAAATTTCAACCTAGAGCCAAGAAAGGAATAATGATAGGATACGGTATGCGAACAAGGGGGCTACCGAATTTGGATACCCGAGGAGGACACCATAATAGAAAGCAAACAATGAAGAAAAGCTAGGAATAGAAGAAGACGGGCAAGTGGTTGCTTCAGAATTTGATGATGATGATGAATTAACTGATACAAATGTAGAAGATCAAAGCTCAGGCAGTGAAAGTTCAGAACAAGAACCACAGCCGAGTACGAGTTGTGAAACAGAACTAAAATCTGACCAGTGTGTAACCTTTAGAAGATACACAAAAACTAGAAAAAAGGGAAAGACTAAAGGACAGGAAGATATATATGTATTTGCTCCAGATGGAAAAACTTTGAGAAGTAATATAGAACTTGAAAACTACTGTAAAGAACATAATATAAATTATGATCTGTAATTATATTTAAGGAAAAGCGCAATTATACTTTTGCTAGAATTTTAAATACCTTATACAAAACTTTTCCATTATGTTTGACTGATTAATTTCGAACACTCCGTGTTCATCCTCAAAGTCGAAACGCTAAACGCCGTCGTTCTTCTTTTTCTGTTTACTTTGCCGGTGTATCCAGTGGTTGCCACTTCGCTTCACTTCGTGTTCTTCTAGTAGCTGTTGCCATGCGGTGGGAATGATGTAATGCTCTCTGTCATTTACAGTATTACAATTAGTGGTAATCTCGAGGGCCTCCCGTTTTAATGCATAGTTTTGGTTATTGTAAGGGGCTATTTTATTGATGTTAATGGAGTTAATATTAATGGGGTTATTGATGTGGGTGGCGGAGAAAGCGGTGGAGGTTTTTCCTAGTTTTAAGTCTGCGCGATGTTCTTTTTCCCGTTCTGAAATTTTCCGTTTCGTCATCCCGATATAGCAGGCTTTATTTCCATTTAAATGTTCAAAGTTTATTTTGTAAATTCCTGGGGTAGAGTTTTGCGGAAGTAGGTCTTTTTCATTGCGGATATGTTGAAAGATGCTTTTATTAGGTTTTATAGGGATGTTGACGTTTAAATTTTTAGCTTCATTTTTTATTTTAAGGCTTGCACCGTTACTATATGGTATGGCAGAGGTGAAGATGGGTTTAGATTTCTGGGCACTGTTGATTTTGTTTAATGATTTTATGCGTTTTTTATATAATTTATTAACCAGATTTTTAGAGTAGTTGGCTTTCGTGGCTATTTTTTTGATATAGTTAAGTTCGTTGTTACAAACGAACTTCTACTATACAAACGAACTTCTACTAAACGAACTTCTACGATACAAACAACTACTTAACAACGAACTTAACTATATCAAAAAAATAGCCACGAAAGCCAACTACTCTAAAAATCTGGTTAATAAATTATATAAAAAACGCATAAAATCATTAAACAAAATCAACAGTGCCCAGAAATCTAAACCCATCTTCACCTCTGCCATACCATATAGTAACGGTGCAAGCCTTAAAATAAAAAATGAAGCTAAAAATTTAAACGTCAACATCCCTATAAAACCTAATAAAAGCATCTTTCAACATATCCGCAATGAAAAAGACCTACTTCCGCAAAACTCTACCCCAGGAATTTACAAAATAAACTTTGAACATTTAAATGGAAATAAAGCCTGCTATATCGGGATGACGAAACGGAAAATTTCAGAACGGGAAAAAGAACATCGCGCAGACTTAAAACTAGGAAAAACCTCCACCGCTTTCTCCGCCACCCACATCAATAACCCCATTAATATTAACTCCATTAACATCAATAAAATAGCCCCTTACAATAACCAAAACTATGCATTAAAACGGGAGGCCCTCGAGATTACCACTAATTGTAATACTGTAAATGACAGAGAGCATTACATCATTCCCACCGCATGGCAACAGCTACTAGAAGAACACGAAGTGAAGCGAAGTGGCAACCACTGGATACACCGGCAAAGTAAACAGAAAAAGAAGAACGACGGCGTTTAGCGTTTCGACTTTGAGGATGAACACGGAGTGTTCGAAATTAATCAGTCAAACATAATGGAAAAGTTTTGTATAAGGTATTTAAAATTCTAGCAAAAGTAAATTATGATCCTTCACTAGACGTTTTTTCCAAATATTGTCAAATAACTAATGATTTTTCACTTAAAAGAAAAGACACTGAAGAGGTAAGTAGTGAAGAAGAGGCAAATTGTGCTGAAATAATAATTCCCCGTTCACCTAGGGAGGCAAAGAAACTACCAGAAGCAAAGGAATGGAAGAAAGCCATGGACATGGAAATTGACATGATGATAAAGAGGCAAGTATGGGAACCAGTACCAAAACCAAATCCAACCACTAAAATTCTGGGGACGAAGTGGGTTTACACCCTGAAAAATAAAGATAAATCCAAGAGGTTTAAAGCTAGACTCGTAGGAAAGAAAGTATTCGCAACGCGTGATACAATAAACTAAATTTGCACTTTTTCCCGCGTAAAGCAGTAAAACCAGATGAAACCGGTTTACACTTATTTTGAAAGCCAGTCTTTACTGGACAACTAGAGCCATCTATTAGAAGCAATGGAAACTAAAAAAATGAGAAAAAGCCGGGCAAATCAGTGGATCGGCGTAAAAAAACATGCTGCCCGAGCGACGCTCGAGCAAATCAGAAAAGTCCCCTTTCGCTGCACCCGAGCGGCGTTCGGGCAAAACTGGTAAGTGGTTAAAAGCTACAAGTAAACAAAGCTATTCAAAGAAAAGTATGAATAATTATTCAATTCAAAAAGAAATTAATAAACAAAACACAGAAATTATGATTTAATGGTTATTTAAACATGTATAAAGCTAGAAAGTTATAATTTTTAATGACTGTTTTGCATGTATAATCAATGGTTGAATAATCTATATAAAAAAGGTGTCTGAACGTTCTGCAGCTGTCAGGGACCCTCACATATCGCTGCCAACAGCTGAACCCCATTTTGGTATATAGGGAAAATTTTTATGAGAATTAAGTTTTTTTTTTTTTTTTTTTTTTTTAATTCTGTTTTCATTATCAAAAAAAATCTAGAAAAATTAAATTTGATTTTGTTTTTCCCAAAATTTATTTAATTTTTAATACTTCATACTGAAGTTACAAAGTGGAAAAAAAATGATCAAAGTTCTTTGCACTTTATAATTTAAAAAAAAAAAAAAAAAAGCTGTTTTTGAAAAACAAGGACAAATTTAACAATTGTGAATATTCTAAAACTAAACAGAATAATTAAAAAAAAAAAAAAAAAAAAAAACAGAGTTAATTATCATAACGAATTTCTGTTTAGAATAATATGGGGTTTGGCTGCTAGTGGCAGCAAAAGTATTGAAACACACATCCATATTTTTCTTTTTCTTTCTTTTTTTCTTTAGTTTGGTCGCTAATTTTTATCATTAACTTAATTTTTTATAAACAGTATAAGCCTAAGATCATGACTCGATAAATATTTACTTAACAAAATTGTATTAGGTGCACATCTTTTAAATAGAAATTATTGCTAGCGCATCAATAATTTTGCTGCCGATTGTACAAGCAGTGGCGGATCTAAGGGGAAAGGGGGGGGGGGGGGGGGCTAGATGGCTGAAGCAGCCCCCCTCCCCGCCCCCCAAAGCACTGACATTCACAATTGAATATTACAATTGTAAATTTTTCATTGATCTGGAATATCATATTGCAGGCATGAGAGTGCAGAAAATTAAAAAAAGAGGAAACACGCGTGTTCATAAAATTAATTTTAAAAGAAAAGTAATGCGCGCGGGGAAAACTATACAAATGTACGTTCATAAAATTTATTTCAAACAAAAAATAATGCTCACAGGAAAAACTATACAAAATATTTTAAAAGTGACAAGTTAAACTAAAAGAATAATGCACATCAACATAATAAAACATGTGTTTAAAAAAAAAAAAAAAAAAAAAAAAAAACGTAAGCTAGCAATCAACATTTAATCATTGGCTGGTGATGGAAAATGGGGAGTAGTTCATGAGAGAAATATTAAACACAAGTCTACTTCTTTATGGGTTCTAGAATATCATAAGGTAAGTTTAAAATTAATATTGTGGATGGATAAATATTAAAAAATAAAAGGCTTCCCGCAGAATGTTTGATCGGCAATGGTTAGAGATGAAAAAGAGGAGGGGGGGACAAAAAAAATTACATGAGTGAGAAATATTGAATAATTCTGTTCTTTTATATGTCATAGAATCTGATAAAGCATGTTTAAAATGAATCTTGACATTAATATTTTGGATGGAAAAAGATTGAGAATCTAAAGTTTCTCGTCGAGCGTTTGAACACTGATCGTTATTGGAGTTTGATTTTAACAAAATAAAATACCGCGGAATTAACGAAAAGCAGAAAATCGCGGATCCACGGAAAATTCTCATGCCTGATATTGAAAAATCTTAACGCTCCCCCACCCCCACCCCCCAAAAAAAGTTATGGATCCGCCACTGTGTACTAGGTAATTAGTAAGGTATGGCTCAGACCATGCAAGGGTTCATTTCATCAAAATTCTTTTGATTTTTACTTTTTTCGTTTTGTTCTATTTTTAAGCATAGTTTGCGAACACAAAATCCTATTTTTTTAATAGTTGGTGGTATAGGAAAATGGATGTAATTCTCTATTCAAGACAAGAACTGGACAACAAACTTATGATACAAATATTCTGGATGATTTCGCTGGGCAAGATGTTTTGCCATTTTGTTTCCAAGTCGCAGCCACTTAGACTGCCACTTGAAAATTAGCCATAATAATAACTTTTGAAACATGGCACTGATTTAAACCACAGTTGGACAGTGAACCCATGCTTCAAATATCTTGGATGTGTGTTTGCTGGGCAACTTGTTCCACTGTATTGTTTCCAAGTAGCGGCCACCTGAAAATTTGTTATCACGGTAACTTTAGAAATACTTAATCAATTCAAATCAAAGTTGAAAATTGGATTTATCATTCAAACAACAAAAATCTAGAAAATTCACGTAACTCGTGAACCAATCACGTTATTGCATCATCTTTGGTATATCGATAATAAGTATTTTCTCGCCAAAAGTCACCAAATTTGGCGACAAATCCATTACCTGTGTTACTGGATCTTTTTAATGTGTTTTTGAGGAAAGATTAGGCTATTTTAATGCTAAAACAAACTAGAAATGCACAAAACTAACATTTTATCAACTTACTAATTGAAAGAATTTCTACAAAAAAAAAAAAAAAAATACCGTATATTTCCGTGTATAAGCCGAGAATTTTTGGAAATTTTTCGGAAGCTGAATTATATTGGTCGGCTTATATACGGATCTAAATTTCTAGCAAAAAACGTACTTTAGAAACAATGATTGAATACATATATTTTAAGCTTAAAAAGTATATTTAAAGTAAAATAGTGATATTAAAACCTTATTTTTAAATAATTATCACATATAAAACTCTTAAATTAGAAATTTTAAATTTATTTTAAAAAACGCTTGATGTAGTCACGTGTGTTTACATTTCTTTTTTACCTCCGGTAACTGAAGTCATCGGCAGAGTGCACGAACGGAGTGAACTCTCTGTCTGATTCAGAAATAGTATAAGAGAAACTTTAAAAAACAGGACTCCCGATCATATTTTTAATTTATAAAATTAAATTTAAATCATCTCTGTTTAAAATGTTTCTAGGCTTACACTAGCAAAAGCGGCAAAGCTTTGTTTTTTTTTTTTTATAGATTTTTTTTTTTTTTTTTTTGAAGATTGCCTTGAAGCACTGATAAAAATACTGAAAAGTAGAAATATACAAAATAATTTAGATACGTCATTAAAAAAAATCGATGCAATCGGTCTTTAAACGGCTTATTTATGTAAACATCCAGCGGCGGCATTGCATCATCCACGTTAGGGTTAGGTCTCCGGTGCCGGCCCGGTATTACGGTAACCATCGTTTTCAGCTGCTGGGACTTGCGTTCGCGTCTGTGTTTGCCTCCCTTCTGATAGGGTTGCCAGAGTTAAAACTATTGCCGTTGCCGAACACACTGCCAACGTTTTACGTCGTAGCTAAGCAAGGTAAGGAATTCTATTGGATAAGCACGCATTTCGCGCAATTTCATTTGACAGATTATCCTGAAGGTTGTATAGATTGGCAATATTTTCTCCATTTTGGCGATATACTCGAACTTTAAAAAGAGTATTTTTTTTTCAATTCGGCTTATACACGGGTTTGAAATTTTGGGCAAATTTCTGCATGGAAAAATGTATTCTCGGCTTATATTCGGAAATATACGGTACATATATTTTCAAATTTGCAACGATATCTTAGATGAGCAACTTTCTCTGCCATTTTGATCGAAGTGTTTGCCACTTAATTTTTCAACACGATGACTTTTGAGATTTTGAATTAATTCGAACTACATGTGTACAGTAGACTTATCTCACAAATACATTTCATATATTTGTCAACTTAACCCGCCATTTTGTTTCCAAGCGCCGGCCACTTGAAAATTTTAAATTCACATAAAAATGTATTTATGAACCAATTTGCTTAAAACTCCATATGTGCATAGCCTACATCAATATTTCTACCAAGTGCATTAATAATTTGTAGCTGCCGTTTGGAAACATAATGACAGCTACTTGATAAGGAAAAAGAAATCAACCTACCCTTCCGAATAAGCCAGAAGGACTTGTTTTTTATTATTATTGTTATTATTTAAATTTAAAGGTAACACCTTTATGAGATTTTTCAAGTACAATTCAATTTCGGATATTTTAAGCAAATAAAGAAATATTGAGTTCTTTCAACTAAACCTCCAGTTACAAGATATGGTGTGATTCATTTTATCTATTTGATTTCTTTAAATTTCAATCAAAATCTTGCTATTTATGTATTTAGGCAATTAATTGTATTTCCTGTTGCTTGCATATTTTTTTTTTTTTTTTTTTTTCACATTAGAAATTAGTTTTAAAAAGTGATTTTTAAAAATATAATGTTTTTATATAAGATTTTTCTCTAAAATTTTCAACAATGCCAATTTTGTAATTTAAGCAATTTTTTTTTTTTTTCTAATTTTTTTTTTTTTTTTTTTTTCCCTTTATTGAATATTTAACGAAGATTATGACAATGTCCTAACTTTCTGAGTCCCTCTCAGAATCAGAGACCATAAGGTGACCTAAGAGAATTGTTGTCTGAGTTTGAAAAACATTAGCATATCATCATTTATCAAATGAATATTTTGAAAAATATATTCTTTTGTTATGTTGCCAAATGCTTTATAATCATGTTCTTACAAACTTATTGAATGGATATTTAAAATTCTGATTAGCAACCATAGATCTCTTGCATTATAATAAATAACCTCTTTCTCGAGCAAGTTGCTCAAAACATATATCTGGTTACTTTCTAAATGATGACTTTAATCAAAAACTTTTGTTTTTCACACTGTATATAGCATTACTATGACTAATAAAAGAACATTTCAATATATCAGGCAAAAGATTTACTAAAAAAATTGTTTTTTTGGTTGGAAAATTTTCCGGAAAAACATAGAAAATTTTCCAAAAAAGAAAATTTTCCGCAGAAAATTTTCCACCCCACATCACTAGGGGAGCACTAGAAACTTTTTTTTTTTTTTTAATAAGCTACTGACGTGTTAGCTATTCACAGGAAAACAGTTTACTTTTGGTTATTATTTGCATAAAGACAAAGAGATATCTTGCTGATAGTATATTATATATATGCATGTTTTTCTCCAATACCATATGCTTGTGTTTCCCCTTTCACAGACTTAACATTAATAAAAAAAGATGTAAATAAAACAAAACTTATTGAATATTATATAAATATTGATTTAATATATGTATCAGACTTTATTTACCCTCTTAACGTTACTTAGTTAAATAGTGTTATTAGATGAATAAAGCATTGAATAAGGGAGCAACATTCTGATTTTATTACATTCTGGTATTAAAACAAAACTGTTTACTCTATTTTTGTGATATCTTAAAGAAAGATGTAGGAAGCCTTTTAATTTTTAAAAATTAAAGTTAGTAGTTAGTGAAGAAATAAAATATTTACAAAAGAGAAACACCTCATTTTATGTAATCTCAAAAGAAGCGTACACTTTTTAAACAGGAATATCCCAATCACAAGCAGTGGCGGATTTAAGGGGGGGGGGGGCTAGGGGGCTGAAGCCCCCCCCCCCCCCAAAACACTGACATTCACCATTGAATATTGCAATTGTAAATTTTTTATTTGTCTAGAATAACATTTTGAAAATTCTCAGCCCCCCCCCCCCCCCCCCAAAAGTCAAGTTCTGGATCCGCCACTGATCACAAGATTAGATTATCTGAATTTGCTGATTTGCGACCGAAGTGGTGTGTGTTAGCTTGTAGTAGGTACAGGAACTCAGTCTATGTATGATTCACCAAAATGACAGGCTAATGATGGCATCTGCAGAGATGCCAACTTCTAATGACAAAAAAGCAGGAGACTTTTTAACAGAAATCACGAGACTTTTTCCAACAAGAAGAACTTGTGTAAGAACTTTTTGTAAGAAAAATGAGTAAAATGTTGTGGTAAGTTACAAATCAACTCGTGTAAATGACAAGCTACAACTCAACTCTATCACTGTTTCAAAAAAAAAAAAAAGAGAATTGTATTACCCGACTGTAGTTTGCGATATTAAAATGGCTATATTGCTTACTCTTAAAACGCTTTCTAATTATTTATTTTTATGTTAGCTTTTTGTTATTTAGATCATTAATTAATGATAACCTTAATAGGTTATGGGCCCAGGATGCTTTAAATCTGCGTAAATTAATTATCTGAAATTTTTTTTTTGAAAAGCTAAGTGAACTACAGAATTTGTTATTTCTAACAGCGAAACATTACGATATGGCTGAACTGAAAGTACAAATCGATAAGCTAGAAGGTGCTAAAAATTGGAGTAAGTGGAAGTGGCAAATGAAAATGCACTTTGAACAATATGATTTGATATCTATAATTGATGGAACTAAAATTTGTCCGGTCGCTGAAAATGTTGAAGTCGATACGAATGAGTCGGCGAAGAAGGTATCTGAATGGCGCCGTGATAATGCCAAGGCAGCCGCCCTTATTGCAAGTACGTTGAGCGCTTCTGTCGCTGATTTAGTGATGACATACTCGAATGCAAAGGACATTTGGGACAAATTAGTGTTTTTGAACAAAGCAGTATTCAGAGACTTAATTTATTGATGACTCAATTTTTTCAAGTCTGTAAAGATCCCAGTGATAATGTTGCTACACATGCTGCTAAAGTTGAAAGAATTTATACGGATATGAATAATGAATTAAACCGTATTGGTTCAGCTTCTATTCCACAAGAATTACTACATGGTAAAATACTACTTACTGTGGGTCCAGAATTCCAAGAATTTAACAATGTATGGGAGTCTTTAGATTCTGATAAACGAACTACTAAAAATCTTGTTGAAAAATTATGTACAATTGAACAGCGCATTAAATCTACTGCTCCTGTGGATTATGGTGCATTTGCAGCTCGTATTCCTGTTAAGCAAAAAGCTATGAAAAATGGCGAAAAACTTCCTGAAAGTATGCCAAGAAATAATGCCAAACTGAGTAATTTTAAACAAAAGACTTGTTTTAAATGTGGATCGAGTGCGCATCTCTGTAAAGATTGTCCAAAGAAAAGGTCCAATGATAAATTCTCATTTTCAAAGAATAATAAAGGTGCATTTTCTGCCAGTGCAAAAAGTACTCAGCCAGATAGTTGGGTCTGTGATTCTGGGGCCTCCCATCACATGACTGCAAACAAACAGTACTTTGTCACATACAAACATTTCCCTGTGCCCATTGAGGTATCACTTGCTGATAATAAGAAGATTTATGCATATGGATCTGGTAAAATAAATATTCAAGTTTATATTCATGGCAAATGGTATGATGCTCACATGGAAAATGTCTGGTATGTCCCTGATGTGAAGAGGCATCTCTTTTCTGTGCAACAAGCTGCCAAGCATGGTATTGAAGTAAAAATGACAGAAAGATATATTGAATTTTATCGTTCTAAAGAACTTGTTGCAGTTGGATCATGGTCAGATCACACATATATTATCTGCATGAGAGTTGTTATTCCAGCAAGTCCAGCTGAAATAAGTACTGCTACCGCATCTGAATCTTTGCAGTTATGGCATGAACGCCTTGGTCACCAAAACAAACGACATGTTCGTAAGTTGCTAACTGATATAGGCATATCTGTAAGTCATGCAATGACAA
The DNA here is from genome assembly GCA_963930645.1 of Salticus scenicus. NCBI lineage: Eukaryota > Metazoa > Arthropoda > Arachnida > Araneae > Salticidae > Salticus > Salticus scenicus. Next base: position 12,375,832 of record OZ005651.1, on the reverse strand, counting down.
ATGAATTCTGTGAAGGATGTGCTCTTGGTAAAGCTCATCGAAAACCTTTTAAATCACGTCCTTATAGAGCCATGTCAACTGGTGAAATCATTAATGCTGATGTAAACGGTCCCATGTCTATAACTTCTCTTAGTGGTGCTCGATATTATGTTTGTTTTAAAGATGACTACAGTAAATATCGTAAAATATTTTTCTTGAAAAAGAAAAGTGATGTTAGTAGTTGCTTACGTATGTTTTTAAATGAAGCTACCAATTATGTTATGCTGTAAAAGCTTTGCGTTGTGATGGAGGAGGAGAATTTGACTGTGGTGAAGTTCGACAAATCCTTGCTGAAAAAGGTACAGTTCTGACTCTTGGTATACCGTACTCGCCAGAACAAAATGGCGCAGCTGAGAGAGAAAACAGAACAATCGTTGAACTGGCTCGTTCTATGCTGTCTGCAAGTGGTTTACCTCGGTCTCTCTGGGCCAATGCATGTGAAACAGCAGTCTACCTTCTAAACCATACTGGTGTATCCCCAGAAGAAAACAAGAGCCCTCATGAGGTTTGGACTGGTGAGCCAACAATTAAACTAGATCATTTGAAAGTGTTCGGAACTGAATGTTATTCACATATACCTAAGAATTTTCGACGTAAATTTGATGACAAAAGTTTTCATGGCCATTTTGTGGGATATGTGAACAAGAAAGATGGCTATAAAATCTATCTGCCTTCTCAGAACAAAATCACAAAATCTCGTGATGTATATTTCAAACCTGAACGTTTATGTACCACTCCAGTAACAGTGGAGGTGAAGGAAGACTTAATTGAGAGATGTGAAGATATTCAGAGTAAAGAATCTAATCCTTCAGAAGAGAAACTGCAAACTGTCAGAAAGTCTCAAAGAAAGAAAAGCTTACCTGCATGGATGAGATCTGGAGAGTATCTTATTGCAAACATAGCTGCAGTAGAAGATTCCGAAAATAGTGAAAATCCCTCGACATACTCTGAAGCTCTTTCCTCGAATGAAAGTGATTTGTGGCTTAAAGCTATGAGAGAAGAAATAGATGCCCTGCATAAAAATGAAACTTGGGAATTAGTTGAAAGGCCTAAAGGTTCCAAAGTCATCAATTGCCGATGGGTGTTGAGAAAGAAATTTAATTCTGATGGTACCGTGGAGCGATACAAAGCTCGTCTTGTAGCCAAGGGGTATGCTCAGAAAGCAGGTTTTGATTATGATGAAACGTTTAGTCCTGTTGCTAGATATGATACTGTGAGATCTGTTCTTGCAGTAACTGCAAAAGAAAAATTACACTTGCAACAATTTGACGTAAAGACTGCATTCTTATATGGAACATTTAAGGAGGAAGTCTTCATGACACAACCAGAAGGTTTTGATGATAATAGTGGGAGAGTCTGTAGATTACATAAAAGTTTATATGGACTCAAACAAGCACCTCGTTGTTGGAATCAGTGTTTTGTGAATTTTATGAAAGACCAGAAACTGGAAGTTAGTGCAGCTGATCCTTGTTTATTTATCAGACATAGAGATGGCAAGAAACTTTTTGTTGTTATCTACGTCGATGATGGTCTTGTTGTTGGGACTGATAAAGTTGAAGTGGAGGAATTCATGCATCAACTTAATCAGTCTTTTCAAATCACAAGAGGTTCTTTAAACCAGTTTTTAGGTATGAACATAAAAAGATTGGATGATGGTTCAATTTTTGTGAATCAGTGTGCCTATGCGAAAAAAGTCCTCTCAAGATTTCAAATGGATGGTGCTAATCCAGTATCAACTCCAAGTGACAAAAGCTATGTTTCTGATGATGTTGGAAATATATTGATAGGAAAAGAAGTTCCCTATCGTCAGGCAGTTGGCAGCCTAATGTACCTTGCTACTATTACAAGACCAGATCTAGCATACGCTATCAGTATTGTTTCTGAAAATCTGGAAAGTCCAAGGACGTCTGATTGGTGTGCAGTGAAACGAATTTTCAAGTATCTGAAAAAAACTGTAGATTTTGGTTTGCTATATCAATCTGAGACCCATCCCAATGAGCTTGAAGTGTACAGTGATGCTGATTATGCGGGTGATTTAAAAACAAGACGCTCAAGAACTGGAATGATTTCAAGATTTGCAAGTGGAGCCATCTCATGGATGAGCCAAAAGCAGAAAAGTGTTGTGTTGTCTACGACAGAAGCTGAGTATGTTGCTGCAAGTGAGAGTGCGAAGGAATTAATTTGGCTGAAACGCCTGTTCAGTGATTTAACATATGTTAAAACACCCTCTCTTCTGGTAGATAATGCGAGCGCTGTAAAACTTGCCAAAAACCCTGAATACCATAAACGCTCCAAACATATTGATGTCCGTTATCATTTTGTACGAGAAAAGTTCATTGACGGCGAACTGCATATTAAACATGTTCCCGGAAATTTGCAGTTAGCAGACTTAATGACAAAACCTTTGCCTAGTGTTAGGTTTAAGGAACTGTGTACTCTTTTAGGACTATTTTCATTTAGTAGTCTAGCTGGAAATCAAAATTAAATTCGTGTTAAGTAAGTTGTGGCTTGTGGAGGAAGTGTTGTGGTAAGTTACAAATCAACTCGTGTAAATGACAAGCTACAACTCAACTCTATCACTGTTTCAAAAAAAAAAAAGAGAATTGTATTACCCGACTGTAGTTTGCGATATTAAAATGGCTATATTGCTTACTCTTAAAACGCTTTCTAATTATTTATTTTTATGTTAGCTTTTTGTTATTTAGATCATTAATTAATGATAACCTTAATATAAAATAATGCCAATTAAATTTTAAGTAAAGCTTTATAAGCTTAGGAGGTATTTACAAAGCATCAGTATTAAAATTAAATGAATTTTATATGTTTTTTGTAAAACTATCAAAAAAAAAAAAAAACCTCAGACATACAGTTGTTTAAAATTTAAGTCAAATAGACAGATTTGATCATTCTGCTCCTAATATAAAACAATAAGGATCTTAATTATCTTTGTAAAAGAGAAGGTAATAAAGAAATAAAAATATCAGCTAAATTCTAATGAAATTTGAATTAAGTTTTCAATAGTTATGGTATTTAAAAAAAAAAAAAAATCTTTTGGTAATAAGACATTTTTTATTATGCAAAAATGAAAGTTAAAAATTTATTCTTAGCAAAAATTAGTTTCAAAGCATTGTATAGTAATTCACATTCAAACTGAACTTGATAAATTGCAGGGCAAGATAAACTTCAATTTTCTTTCAAATTTTTTTACCGAATCCCACAAATTTTAAGCATAAATTATGCTAAGAGGGATGGATAAAAATTACATCAGAAAAGCAGGAGAAATGAGTGGAAAAGCAGGAGCACAGAAAAACAAGCAAAAAGCAGGAGACTTGGCATGTCTGCATCTGTAAAACTATTAACCCTTTAAGCGTTAAGCCCGTCTTTTTCTGTCATGCATAGTCAAAATAAAAGGCTGTTGCAGCTAAATTTTGAAATATATGCTGCTTTATTCGAGAAAATATGATTAATAAATATGTGTACTATATAATATTAAATTATCATATTTGTACTGTGCATAATATTAATTTTATGAATCATTAAACAGATATACCGAAAAACGGCTAACGCTGAAAGGATTAAACCATCTATCAGTGATTTTTTTTACTCATTTTGTGTGTGACATTAACAATAAAGCCTGTATGTTAGGATTTTGTTTACAGTGTCCACTCCAAACTGCATTTGAAGACTTTTTAGATATGTTAATGGATGATTTTGATGAAGAATCTCAAATGACATTTCAACGGTGGATAACTACAGTCCATTCAACACTCATTAAATTACATTGTCTGCACCTAATTTTAAATTGGAACTTTTATTGGAAATGAAGTCTTTGGCAAAACACTAATTCATTGCAAAATCTCAGAGTATTTAAAAACAAGAAAAGCAGAACTAAAACCAGAAGAGTGCATTTTATTTTATTACTTGATTTTTCTGAAAATTTTACTTTTATCGTACAGCTGGGGAAACACGCAAGCTACACTCCATCCTTTTTTAGTGTTTGTTCGGCCAAATGATAACCTAAAAGTTATCTATGTGTGTTATCAGTGACTGTTTGACACATGATGCGGTGGCAGTAGTTTCTTTTCAAAGGTCTGTAATTCCATATTTAACATCACAATATCCAGACATACAGAAAATAATTTATTTCAGTGGTGGTAGCTCAGTGCAGTACAAAAACAACTTTTTAAATTTATGCCAACATAAAGATTATTTCAAACTAAATGCGTGACTTTTTTTGCCACCTCCCATGGCAAAAGCCCCTGTGATACCACTGGAGGCACTGTTAAAAGGTCTGCTTACAGAGCCAGCTTGCAATGTCCTTACAAGGATCAGATAATTTCTTCACATGATTTGTTTCGTTGTTGCACAGGTAATTTTTAAAATATTAAGTTTTTCTTTGCACCTGAAGAATATGTAGCAGAAACAAGAGCATTGCTTTCTGAAAGACTAACTTTCGCTGTAAGAATTGAGGGTATCAGGAATTATCATAAATTTATTCATATTAGTAAATCTGTGCTTTTAGTTTCCATGGTATCTACAAACCTATCAAATCAGATTGAAGTATCTGCAGTAGGTAAGCAACATATCAAAAATTTAGTCTTAATAACATTTCTAAAGGTTCTTATGTTGCTTGCATGTATGATAAGAAATGGTGGTTAGGAGTTGTCTTAGAAAACTGTTTTGAAAAGGGTGATGTTCAAATACAATTTATGCATCCTCATGGCGCCTCCCAAAATTTCTACTGGCCAGAGGAACCAGATACATGCTGGATTTCATACGAGCATCTGTTGGTGTAATACGAATGCCAGCAGCAGCCACAGGATGCATGTTTTTAATACCAAATGATACTATGAAAAAAATACAGGGGCTCTATTCTCGTCTAGTCGTTACGCGGAAACCAGTTGTTGTGAAGCGAGACAACGACGATTTGCTATTCTCATTCTAGCTTGTTTACAGTCGTTATGTTACCGGCAGCTAGGAAGCAGTTGTTCAGCCTAAAAATCGTCGTTTATCACAATAGAAATGGGCGCGTCTGTATTATGTTTTAGTTTGCTCAGTTAAAGGGACATTTCACATTTTCCACCATTGAAAACAGGTTGTCATCATCGCTATTCACAAAATTCCCCTCCCTAAACTGATTACGAATGACCCCTTGCAACTGATTGGTTTAAAATATCACCCTGGAACGCGAGCGTTTATTCTCCCACTCAAGATAACAACGACAGACCAGAATAGCACTTAACCGGGAGATGGTTATTACAGTGGGTAGAACAGTAGTTAAAAACTGTCGTTAACGGTTACAAGTGGTGGTTAATAGGCAACTAGACGAGAATAGAGCCCCAGGAACTTATGCTTGCAGTTGAGTAAAATTCAGTACACATCAATTTTTAATATATTGCTGTATTTCAGATATATTTGCTTATGAAATAAATATTTATAGCTCCTTCAGGCCTAGTATTAGGGCTTCTCAAAATTTTAGGGAGGAATTTTTTTTTTTTTTTAATTTTAGGAAAATTTTAGGGGAAAACCGATGATATTGTAAAACTTCTAAATCCGTAATGGGTAATAATTGTCATGTTAAAATTGGAAATGTTGTGTTGTTTTGTATATTCAGGTTGAGCCAAACAAAATTAAGAGCCTTTACTCCATCAAATATTAAATAATCTATAAAACAGACAGCCCTTTTATAAAATAAATTTTATTTTATGTAAATCATGCTTTCTGCATTTTCAGTACTTGGTTCGATGAAACCCTTTACTTGATATCTCTAATGGTTTAAAATTTTTATGCTTTCTGTGACATGTCTTGTATGTATAACTCTTTTGGGATGAGCATGTTATATATGATACAGCCTTTAAATTATTTCTCTGGACGAGCATATCATATTTAAATAGAACGTTTGGTATGATATGCCTGCCCACAGAAAGAATTTAAAGGATGTGTTATATGTTAAACACCCGTGTGGGAAGGAACATTAGCAGCCATTTCATATGATACACCCATCCCAAATTGGTTAAACCTTCTCTGCAAGATGATTAAATTTTTCTTTAATTTCCACACATGTATAATTAATTAGAAAGTTTATAAGATTACTATACTGCAGAAGCATTCTGAATTAATAATGTAAGACATGAGTTTCTGTCTACCACTGACTCAATTCTAAGAAAAAAAAATTTCGGCGACGATGTTGCATAAGTTCTGTTACTAAGGTAGTAGAAGATATTTAAAACTTTTCGGAACATAAAACACATTTAGCAGAATAAATGTTGAGTCATTCCATTTTAAATCAACAAATGGGGTTGGCTATGTTCTTTAATTCTTGTTTTTATTTTTATTTTTGTTTTACCTATATAGCACATTTCGTTATTTTGTTTATTGGTATATGGAATTTTATAAATTCCCGCTGTCTCTAAAGGATTTAATTTATCTTTGTCGTTTCTGATTAATTGGAAAATGTTAGGGTTTGGCTTGACAGGTATGTTTATATTATGTTTTGTTGCTACTTTTTTGATTTTATTGGAGATTGCGCGATCATAAGGAATTGAAGTTGTGTATTTTAGTTTAGGTTTTTGAAAGTTATTGATCTGATTTAAATTTTTTAATCTTTTTTTGAATAAGTTATCTATTAATTTATTTGAGTAACCTGCCTTTTGTGTAAATTGTTTAATATTTTTTATTTCGTTTTTTAGAATTTTAGGGTCTTTACAAACTGTTATTGCGCGATTTATGTGGGCCTGTATTGCATTTATTTTATATCTAAAGGGGGTTTTACTATTTTTATGGATGATTTCATTACTACAATTAGGTTTCCTGTAAACTTGGGTGGTTATTTTATTAATATAGCGGTTGATGGTAACATCTAAAAAGTTTAACTGACTATTTTCTTCTTCAAGGGTAAATTTTATATCCAGATCTATTTGATTTAGGGAGTTTAAAACTTTTGTGGGGTCAGTTTTTTGGTCTATTATTGCAAAAACATCATCAACATACCGAAACCAATAAAAAAAATTTTCTTTAAGTTTTTCATCTAAATTATTTTCTATTATACGTAATTTATATTCAGCAAGGAAGCCCGAAATGGGAGATCCATTGGGACTCCCTTGACTTGTTTATAATAATTTTTATTGAACATAAAATAGTTTTCATTTAACAAAAAATTAGTAGCTATATTTAAAGTTTGGGCTATTGCAGGGTTTGTATATTTTTCATTTATTTTTTCATTTATTAATTCAGCAATATTTTTAATGTTTATTGAAGGATAAAGATTAACGACGTCAAAACTAACAAATTTAAAATTTTCCTGTATTTCTATTTCATAAATTTTTTGGATAAATTCTTCTGTGGAAATTAGGCTATGTGGTGAGGGGGGAAGTAAATTTTTGTAGATTTCGGCCATATATTTTTCTAAAGAATAGGTTGGTCCTTCACTTTTGCTAACAACTGGTCTTATTTTGGGGGGGTTCTTGTGATCCTTGTATCTGCCAAAAATTCTTGGTGTATTCGAAGCAAAATTATAAGTAGGGGGTTTTCTATCTGGCCAGGTACCTTCTTTAATTATTTTGTGTTTTTTTTCAGTTATTTTGTTTATGGGATCTTTTTTTATTCTTTCGGTGCCTATTTCATTTATGGTTTCTTCCATTTTATTTGTGTAATCCTGTTTATTCAAAATTGCAATTTTTCTAGTTTTATCTGTTAACATGCAAGTAATATTTTCATTTTTCTTTAATTCATTAAGGGCTTTAAGATCTTCTTGATTTATTTTATTATTTTTATTTTTGATGGTTTTATTAATTTCTTGTATAGCAGTGTTTCTTATATCAATTTGTGCTTCTTCTGGAACCTTTTTTATTGCTGATTCTAATTTAGCGATACTATCTTGAATTTTAATTGGTTGATCCAAAATATATTTTTGACCCATTTTTAATAGGCTATCCTGATGACTATTAAGTTTGATATCAGAATTATTAATGTATGGATAATAATTTTGAACAGGGGGCCTGATATTATTTTTCTTTATCCAATTTTGCAGCTTTTGATTTTGTCTTTTAATGATCGTGTTTCTTTCCATCATATTATAAATATTGATTTTATTTGAAAGGATAGTCCATTCTTCTTTATTACAACAGTCTTTTAAATTTCTGTATAATTCATCATATATCTCTTTACATTTAAACATATGTGCTTTTCTATAACGAATAATTTTATTAAGCAATTTTCCTTCGAATTTTTTAACATCGTTCACAGAAAAGCACATATGTTTAAATGTAAAGAGATATATGATGAATTATACAGAAATTTAAAAGACTGTTGTAATAAAGAAGAATGGACTATCCTTTCAAATAAAATCAATAACTGGAACCTAAAGAGCCACCATTTCATTGCCAGTAAACAAGCAGCATTTCTAAAATCAAAGAAAGAAGATCTGGATAAGGGGGAATTTTTGATACTTGGAGATTTTTCAGAGAATTTCTCTTGTGTTGTTCAAGACGAGGTGCAGACCTATCACTGGTCAGGTGTGCAATGTACGCTTCATCCTTTTGTTGTCTACTGGGAGAAAGATGGAGAAATTCAAACTCAAAGTTTTTGCTTTGTAAGCGACTGCCTTGACCACAACACAACTACATTCTACGCCTTTCAAATGATCCTTGTTAAAAAACTGAAGGCAGATCATGCTTTAATTTCAAAATTATTCTATTTTTCAGATGGATCTGCCGCACAGTACAAAAACAGGAAAAACTTCATTAACTTGAGCCATCATGAACAAGACTTTGGGATAAAAGCAGAGTGGCATTTTTTTGCTACATCCCATGGGAAAGGCCCTTGCGATGGGATTGGAGGAACAGTGAAGAGGCTAGTGCGAAAGGCTAGTTTGCAACGACCGGTCAGTAATCAAATCTTGAATCCATTAGATGTCTTTGAATACTGCACTGAACATATTAATAGTGTAACGTTTTTTTATGTTTCCTGTGATGATGTTAATGCAGTAGGAAAAGTTCTTGAGGAAAGATATAAAACAGCACTATCATTACCCAAAACTCTGTCTTTCCACAGCTACATTCCACTCAACAGAAATATCACTCATGCCAGACGTACATCATTTTCTTTAGATTTTACAACCTTTCATGTCAACAAAGACGAACCTATCAACCTTAGATTATCCACACCAACAACCCGACCAAAGTTGTCCGATTATGTTTGTTGCATATATGATGGTGACTGGTGGCTAGGAGAAGTGGTGGAAATAAAGGTATTTGATGTCGAAGAAGAATACAGGATCCACTTTTTTCATCCTAAAGGACCTGGAACATCGTTTAAAAAATCAAGTCATGATAACCAAACTTGGGTTCGGTTTCAAGATATTTTGAAAATTCTGACTGCGTCAGAACTATGGTCAGCACAGGGAAGAGGTCATAATATCACACCTGTGATGAGTGAACATTTGTCAACTCTTCTCTATGAGACAATAAACCACTGAACAAAAAAGTTTTGCATGTTTTGAGAGGTAAGTTAAATTCTATATACCAAGATGTTAGAAACCTTAAATTAGCTTATCAAAGTTTAAATGTGTTCTTTGACAACTCTTCTTAGTCTTTTTAGTTGTTTTCACCATTTAAAACTAACAATTAAGTAAAAAATAACTTTTCACTAACACCTAAGATTAAGAAGTATGAAAATAATTGCGTTGTTTCAGTATAATTATTTGAAAATTTAGACCCTTATAGCTGCCAAACGCCTTTGAATAACAAAGTAACTTTTTTTTTGTTTGAAAGATGGTAAGAAGTACTTAAAATCACACAAGTAAAAAAAAATCTACCTTGCCCCCCACATGCATTTTTTTAGCATTGAAAATTGGATTTTTTAGAAAATTTGCAACTTTGGGGGGGTCGTATCTTGTGAAGAGGGCAGAGTAACAAGCCAAACTTTTTAATACAATAAGCAACCTTATATATGTATATAAGAAAAAAAAGAGGGCTTGTTATTCCAAGCCCTTCATAGGTTTTTTAATTTTCAAAAGTGGCAAAAAATTAATTTTGCATCACAAACTTTGACCTTGAAAAAATAACCTTTGTTTTTAAATCTCAAATTTATTGATACCATATGGAAAAAGATCTTTTTTTTAGCTTTCCAATGAGCTATAGTTGAGCTTGATAGCTTTTATAGAAAAAAAGTTATAGTTCATAACGCAAAGCATCAAAATATCCAATTTTCGCTGTTGGCAACGACAAAAATAGCCTACATATCAAAGGGTAAATTTTTTTTAAATAAAAAAAATATATTTTTGTGGTCTAAAAGGTATGGGGAAAGCATGTGCAAATTGTCATCAAAATCAAAAATGGTGTTGCACACCCCATTTGTTGATTTAAAATTGAATGACTCCCATGATATAATGACAGGTAAAATAACAACCGCGTTAAGGTTGCTGTGTACCCGCCATCTTGAATATTCAAGGTTCCATGTTAACCTATGGGGAAATTTTGTCCCTTAATAATTAATTAAAAAACCAATAGATTTACAAAATATTTGTCAGTGTTGTAGAGGACAACTTTTCACACCTTTCTACAGTTTTATTTTTTTGAAGAAATTATTTTTAACACATTTAAATTAAATTTATTCTGGGCGAATTTGCATATGTTTTACTTTAAACATCGATAACTTTAGTTCAGTTTGGAAAATTTAAAAAGAAAAACTCTTCAGAGATGTAAAAAAATTTTTTGTTTAGTGTCATACCACTTTTATGCATTTAATTTTTTCTAAAACGGCCGAAAAATTAAAAAAATATTGCGATCTTCTTTTATTTTCAATCTCTGTAGAGGGGGGAAAATGATGGATCGTGATAAATTACTTCCTGTGTCGCTAACTTTTACTCGTGTACCCTTCGGCTATAAATGACAATTGGAAGAGGACGTAAGCACTTTTCACTCGTATTTCTTGTAGAAAAAGATGTTTCTCCAGATAAAGTGTAATAATTCATATTACGTATTTGCACTATAAGCAGAATAGTGTGTTTTGTTCAAAGGCGTAAACGGAGAAAAATAGTTTTTCACACATCCTTTATATTAAAAAAATAATAATAAAAACACATCCATTAAATTCTATTTTTGAAATGCAAAATGCGAATTTATAAAATCAATTTCAGGATCTTTCGTAATTCGTCCTAAGCGTGATTTTTAACACGTCTATTCCCTCTAAGGAGTTTTTTTTAAAAAAATGATATGCATAATAATCTTCGTTTAAAATGTAACAAATGCTATTACAGAATTAAAATTTATAAATTTCAAGGATTTTCTAAATTAAAATAATAGGATATGGAGCAAGAACTTTTCATATAAGCTTTTAGATGTCAAGAAAAATAAATAAAAGAAAAAGAAAGAAAGAAATATATATATATATATATATAGTTTTTTTTTTTTTTTTTTTTTTTTTTTTTTTTTATTATTACAGGCATGAATACCTATATTACCGATTTCAGAGTTTTAAACAAATCATTCCTTCTTTCCCCTCACCCCGAATTTTGAAAGAAGATAAGGAATAAAGCGTCTTTTTCATATATTCATTTCCATCTCCAGGGAAAAAAGATATATACATAATACATATATATACATATACAGTTCTATATAAATGTTCATATGATTCTTATTCTAAAAAGTAACTCATGAATATTTAACAATAAAAATCCTATTTTTATTTATATATTTTTCTTTTTTTTTCTCCAAAGGAGTTAGGAGATGTTTTGGTGTTAGGATTAAGGTCAATAAATTTCATGGCTAATTTAGGTCCCTAGGCGTAGTTGGTACCACCCTACCATGTTTGTACGGGGTACCAGCCCGTATTTACGCGATTTTTGGAGAAAACCAAGAAAAACTCCGAACAGCTATATCGTAGAGCGTGACCTGGTATCGAACCCAGCACTTCTCTTTTTCAAGTTTTGAGCGCAAAACTGCTGGGCCACTGGTGAGGCGGGCAGGGGCAGAAATGGGAAGGTGGGGGGTAAAATTTGTTTTCATGTAATCCATCATATGTCAAAAGAAAAAAGAAATAAAACACATACTATATACATAGGATCATTTCATTAAAATGTATTAAATACGAATTTCAAACACTTTAAATTGCTCCCCCACCCTATAAATAAATAAATGAATAAAAAATCACTAGAGTAGAAAAACAAGATATTTAATATGTCTTTTCATAAATCAAAGGAGAAAATATAACCATAAAACTTTGATTTTTATATGTAACTATATATACCTAAGAATCATATTTAAGATTAAAACCCTTCCCCCTCTATCAGGGAAAGAGGGGGCATAACATGTTTTACAGTATTTTTTTCAAAAGTCTGTAGTGATCTTGTTGAAACTGGATATGAAATGGCAATATTATTTATTGAGCATTTCCGAACAATCATTTTGTAACAGAACTGTCTTTGAATAAGTTTCCACTGCAACGCTAGATTCTTACAAACACATTAAAATGAAAAAAATCAATAAATCAAATAAAATCAAATCAAATAATAGTTTTTAAATGATAACTTTGACAATATATATTACACACTTTTATGATATAAAGGTCAAAATAATTTCAGCAATCCTAGAAAAAGTGATCCCACGTTTCGAACCTGCGTTTTCTTAGCATAAGTGCTCATAAACTAAGCTCCCCAGTGCCTACCTAATCTACACTAATCGCTCTCACAAGAGACGGAATTTTCCCTTCTGTTTCTGTGAATAGAGACGCAGTCTTTTGAATGAAATTTATTTTGTCTTCTTTAACTCTATGCCCATTATTAATTTCCGACCAAAAAAGAGATGTGTCAGACATTGTAACTCCAAAACGAATAGGCCGCTCTCAGTGTGATATTTTTATTAGAAAGCTTGTTACTGATGTATTTCTTAGCTATGTGCAATGAAAATCTGTTCGACAAATATTTTAATATAATTAAAATGTATGTTTTTTTTTCCTTTTCTTTTTCGGGGCACTTAGTACTGATATTTGAAAATTTGCAAGCAATTTCAAACTCATGTTGAGTGATAAATCAAACGGTTTTTAGATAGAAGTAATAAAATTAAATAAAGCATACCAATAGTATTACAAATTTTTATTTAGTATTTCTGCTAAGAATAAAATTTTTAGTTGAAGTCTGCTTCACAATGAGTAAAGAAGAAAAAATATTTTTTCTAAAGTATGCGTAGTTGTAATTACATTAAAAAGGATAAATGACAGTATAATTATAAATAATATATTAGAATGGTATTCTGATTTCTAATGTACTGTCATTTGATTTTAATAAATATAATCTACGTAAATGAAGAGAGATGTCTGCGAGTGTGTATCTCTGTGAGCATGTGTGTGTGCGCGCGTTGTGGTGCTTGTACAACTGTTCGCAGAGTTACAAAACTCGGCAAATGGATAGCCGGGATTCTGCAAGTGTACACCTCATCGAGATTTTTTTTTAATTTGAATTTTGAATTTTTTTTTCTACCGATCTTATGTATTCATATTTTGGTTTCATCTCCTAAAATTTACTCTTACATTTCAATCGTCTGTGTATCTTAATGACTTTTAAGAGTTTTTTTTTTTTTTTTTTTATTAATTTTCCTTTTAATTTTATTTTAAGGCTATAAACTCTTTATTTTTGATTTATTTAATTCATTCATACATGTGAAAGCGATTTATTATTATTATTTATACATTACATTTACTGAAATCAAATGGCAATACAGTAGAAAAAACTAAACATATTAAATTTTAAATAAGATATACATACATATATTTATAACAGTTATGTTTATGTATATTTTTTTAAATATAATTAATTGTAGTAAAATTATAAATTTAATCTATTTGAATTTTTATAATTCTACAGTGAGGGCAAAAAAACTGAGTGATTGGGTCTCGCTAATACATGGTACAAAAATGAAAAGGCTGGGATATATCTAAAGGTGGAAATTAAGAAATTTGTTTGGTGGCCACTGGCCACTAGCCTTCATTTTTTTAGTGGCCACTTTTAAAAAGTTAGTGGCCACTAGTTAGTGGCCACTGGCCACTCGCTGATAAAAGTAAAAGTAAAATAAAATTTTCTTTTCTTTAATTTTTTCAATGTTCAGTCTCGACAAATCATTAAGAAAATAATTAAGGTAGTCAACTTTTTGAAACTCATCCACAATAATACATTTCTGATAAATTTTAATAAATGAAATAGGAATAGATTTACATAATTTATACTATGAATTTAAGAAAATACTATTCAATACAAAATTCATATGTTTAAAATGCTCTTTTGGTTATATTATTTTATAACAGAAAAATTCTGATTATATTGCCCCTTCACTATCCTGAATGGTGTCGATTTTCTACTTTTTCAAAAAAAAAAAAAAAAAAAAAACATCTTTGATTCATGAAAATATATTAGTATATGTAAATAAAAAAAATATTTTTTTAATAATATTGGGAGTACAAATTAATTCGGTCCGTTTTTTTTCGTTAAAAAAACATTTTATTTATTATCAAAATGAAAAAACATGTTATTCAAAGTATTGTCCATCGGTAGCCACAACTTTTGTCCACCTTTCTGGCAATTTTCGGATTCCATCTCTGAAAAATGAGTCCTCGGACGCAAACCATGAATCGAGCCATTCTTGAATTTCTTCGAAAGAAGTGAAGCGGTGTCCAGCCAAATCGTGATGCATCCGTCGGAACAACCAATAATCAGAAGGAGCAAGGTCTGGCGAATACGGCGGGTGGGGTAGGACCTCCCATTTCAACGTTTCCAAGTAATTTTTAACGACTGATGAAAAATCGCTTTTCAACGTCGCGCGGTTTCAACTCGTATGGGACCCAATTTCCTTGCTTTTGAACCATTCCCATTTTTTTTAAGCGCACGGAAATTGCTTGCTGAGTGACTCCCAACGATCCTGCAAGCTCTTGTTGCGTTTGGCACGGATCTTGATCGAGCAATTCCTCCAATTCGGCGTCTTCGAACTTTTTCGGCTGGCCCGGGCGCTCATTGTCTTCGACACTAAAATCACCATTTTTGAAGCGTCGAAACCACTCTCTACATGATTTATCAGATGGCGCAGATTCACCATAAACTTCCACAAGCGATCGATGCGCTTCAGCGGCACTTTTCTTCCAATTAAAAAAGAAAATCAAAACTTCCCGCAAATGTTGTTTCTTTAGCACAAAACTCGACATATTGAATGCTCAAAAAACCAATGTTGTTGTATGAAACTCGAAGCTTCGTTGACTGAATATGGTTGACAAAGGTCAAACCTTTCTAACAATGCCAAAAACATCTATCATTATTCAGTAAACAAATCAGCCAGAGCCATCTATTGAAAACGGACCGAATTAATTTGTACTCCCAATACTTTATTTTGCAAGTTTCTTTTTCCGTTTTTTTTTTTTTTTTTTTCATGTTACAAATGAATTATAAATTAATTTTTCTTTAATAATAATGAATTTTTAATAATTTGCAATTATAATCCCCCTCTCTAACTGAATTTAGAGAATGTGGCTGGCCAGGGTCCAACTATATACCAAGTTTGGTTGAATTTCATTCATTGGTTCGTGAGATATGGTGAAAACACTAAACCACAGACACACACACAGACATTTTTAAACACTATGAATTCGTGTTCAGGAGACCCCAAAACGTGTAGATCCGTCAAAAAACGGAGGTCGAAAATTTTCGCGAATCCAATACTTTCTCTATATTACATATAGAAGAAAGTAAAAAATAGTTCATATGCAATAACAAATATTAAATAATATGTAGTAAATAAATAAAATATTCAATAAATTATGCATTCTTCTGATTAAGAACTAAAAATATACATACATATATACATTTTTTTTTTTTTTTTAATAATAACAGAAAACGCACTTAACTTTTTGCGAAAAAAGATATTTTTACAGAATTATCTGTAGCTCCACGTTTACTACCACTACGGTTGCTTTGTGATTCAGGATTTTCTTTAAATCTCTTCATATTAAAGCAATAAATCCAAAATTTATATTACTATATAAAGCTTGTTTTAAAGATTTTTCGAGAAAATTTTGAGAAACCACGCGTATGACTGAATGCGATACGGCCGTTGGGAATGGATAGAAATGCCAAGTTTGAAAAGAAAGTGGTATAAAATAACAAAGAAAATGCGTCGAATGACGTTTTTAATTTTTCTGCGAACGTAATACAATCGGAGTTTCAGCCGATTGATTATCTCACGAGCTTCCTTTTCGTCTCTGTCTCCCGAAAGTCGGCCGAAACTCTCATTTTGACATTTTTTTAAAATCAAAAATCTAATACTTTTATAGAAAAATGGAAAAAAGCCATACGTTTTTTTAGTATATGAATAAGACTACTTGCCAATTTCCAGTGCCAATTTCCAATTTCCAGTGAAAATTGACTTCCGAAAATGTCTGTAAGTGGCGATGTTAGATTTGAGAAAGCCTGAATTCGAGGCGCACGGCGCGTTTACTGCGAAAACGCCGCCGCGCGATCCAAGTTTGCATTGGAATGGGGTATTCTATAAAGAATGGGTAGAAGAATTTTAAGTGTTTACTATTAAAATTGACTTCCGAAATATGTTTGCAAGTGGCGAGGTTAGATTTTAGAACAGCCTGAATTCTTTGCGCGGCGCGTTTACCGCGAAAAAACCGCCGCGCGATCCAAGTTTGCCGTGGAATGGGGTATATTTTATAAAGAATGGGTAGAAGAGAAGTGACCACTGCAGTGGCGACCAAAGGCAATTTCTTTAGTCGCCACTTTTAAAAATCTAGTCGCCATGTGGCGAGTGGCGACCGCTAATTTCCAGCTTTAGATATATCCATCTGCGAAATCTTAGTTCTTGAACAATAGCAGCTCTATCTGTCGTCCAATAAATAACTAAACTAAAATTTGGGAAATGTCGCTGCGTTAGGCAGTGAGACCTGATTGTATAGACTTGAGTCGACATAACACGAGAGAGAAAGATGCTGCCAAACGCAGCGGGCTAATGCTCAAAGGGATTCATTTCAATGGGATTTATTGTATATTTTTATGTATATAAAGTGTTTAAAAAAAACAGTGTTCAATTTTGAGAATTCATTTAAATACAGTGACCAGCAAATCTAGCAAAACCTGCTAGTAAATAAATAAATAAAAAACATTTCGCTTTCAATTAAATGAATTAAATAAATATTGTAAAATACGTTGCTGTGATACACATACGATTGCAATGCGAGAAAAAAAAATATTTCGCATTTACGTCAATGAATTAAATAAATAAACAAACAGTCTAAAATGCGTTGTATTATACGCAGACGACTAAAGTGAAAGAATAAATTTTAGAAAATGAATCAGAAAAGCCAATGGATAAAATCGGAAAAAATCTAATTTTTAAAAAAAAAAGTCGATGAAGTACACACCTGCAATGCCCCAACAACCACTCTGCTAAATTGTGTAGCTCTGAGATTAGTAGTCTGAGCTCCAGAGCGCAGACAGAGAGACACACACTTCTCTTTATTTATATAATACTAGTTAGTTATAGAGCGACTAAGGCACCCGTTGAAAAATGATCACTTCATTTTATTTGTTTCTCACTTCAAATAATTCGTTTGCTAGCAAGCCCGTGCGAATTTTTCGCACTTTATTTATCTCTTCGTTACTTTTAAAATTTAAAATTATTATTTTTATTTTTATAGACGATATTTTTTCATATGCATGAGCAAATTTAATATTTTATTTATTTATTTATTTATTTATTATTATTATTATTTATTTATTTTTTATTTTTTCACGTAAAAGCATATTTCATTTTATGCTGGAAAAAAAAAAAAAGGCAACAATTAAAAATTTAAATGCCTATTTTAAAGCTATTTCTATATTTATATTTTTGTTAATTTTAAAATATCTAATCAAAAATTTGTTACAAATAAGGTACCAAATGAAAGGGGCGATTTTTCTGAATCCGTCGGATTAAACAGCTTATCGATTTAGTTTTTTTTTAATTACATAAAGTATGAAAATTAGGTGGCGGTTCAAACACAGATAGTGTCCAAGGAAATCTCTTAGCCTTGACAGAGTCGGTCAGTAAGTGATGAGCGTAAGTATATATGCTGAGAGAACATGTGCAAAAATTAATTTGGAGTAAGAAATTGCAAAAAATACTGTTATATTAAAAGAAAAAAAGAAAAAGAAAGAAATTTATACAATAACTGAAAAAGTAAAGATTTATTTTGTGAGAAATATAAACTAACCACATAATATGCGACGACAACGCTAATTATACATATTACTAAATTCAGTAAAACTATTTGCATTTTACAAGTGATTCAAATTTATGATTGTGCATAGAACATAATTAAAAGTATAAAAATAGATTTGTAGGAAGAAATGATAATGAATAATGTTGTAAATAAAATTTAAATTATAAGAAAAACAATGGAAAAGAATTTATATATATATATATATATATATATATATAATCAGAAATACACTGTCTACCTTACAGTATTTGGATACTTTCAAATTTAGACGTTTTGTCAAATATCTGGGGAAATTCTTTAGAAATTATCTCGAAACTTTAAGAGTATAAAGAATATATACAAAATATTCTAATGTTCTAAAATAATGCCTTATATATTTCAGTTATTATTCAGTTCAGTTATTCCTTATATATAAACTAATGCCTACCTTATATGTTATACCTCATACATTTTAGCAAAAGTTTTGTACTGAAGAGGAAAAGAGGACTAGTAAAAATTAAACAAAAATCAAAATGTTTTGTGTCACCCTGTAAAAAATAATGTTTGAAATGCGTTTTAGCTACAGTATAGGATCCTTCTAATTATCTGTATAAAATTTTATGAGGCTGCCATATATTTTCATGGCGATAAGAGTTTCTTTAAATAAATATTTAAAAAAAACTTTCTATCATAACACGTAGGGTGTTAGACCCAGCGCAAAGCCCTTTTTAGGAAACTTCGCATACAGTACGATAAGGAAATTCTTTTGCAAATGCCTCGGGGAACTACAAGTAGTTCTTTCAGGTTTCAATTAGAGCCCCCGATTCACATCGAGGGCTCTAGTTTTAATTAGTAATAAGAGAGGGGGGGCTGTCAGAATGTCAATGGGGAACCTGTCGGAATGTCAGTGTATACCCGTTTCTCCTTTTTTGAAGTGAAGTGATGATTAAGAAGGACTTTTTTTTGTCACTACACAGCAACCTTAACCCAGGTAAATAAAAACGAAGAAATAGACATAAAATTTGATCAAGTAAAAAAGTTGGCCAACTACCACAACCACAGTTACGCTACAGTAAGAGAATCCGTAGAAATTTTAGCAAGTTCCAATTGCTGCAATGGCAACTATGGGGCAGTCCTCAACCGCCAATGGCAAAGAGTATATATAGGAGGGAAGAAACAAGAAACATCAGTTTCGAGCGACTTCGCACACTGTGATGCTGGTGATCAAGCTGGGGTGCCCCAGAAGAAACTAGTTCAGCAATTAAACATGGAGTAATAAAAGGTTGTATATTTTATAAAGTTTTAATTATATTTAGGAATTTTAGGAATATTAGGGGGAATGCGAGCCCTGCTCCTTTATTTTGATTGATTTTTCAAGAAATTATTTAGTACTTTATTACGAATGGACAACATTCAGTTTTGGAAAAATTCTGTTTGTTTTCATCAAATATCTAATTTTTCTACAGAAATTATTTTTTTAATTATTAAATAATTTAATATATTAAATTTCTTGAATTATTGTATAGATAGTGCTGCTATTAATACATGCATTATTTTTCCTTTTTATTAATGTTAAGTCTATAAAAGGGGGAACATAAGCATATGGTATTAGAGAAAAACATGCAGGAAATTTCTTTACGCAAATAATAACCAAAAGTATACTCTTTTCCTGTGAATAGCTAAAGCCGCTATCAGACGAAAGACCGTATAAACTGCATTAGCCTTTAGTTCAGCATAAACCGGTTTTTCAGGAGGAAAACTGACGAAATACCTTCGTCTGATACTTTTGCCTATCGTATAGTCTTCTTTCACGCATTTTCGACTGTTTAAATCTTATATTGTAGTTGTTAGCCTGAACTCCTCCAATCAGAGCGCAGGAAGCAAAAGGCAAAGAATAAACATCATCTCCATTCCATTACTCGATCTATTTTTAGCGATGTATCGCCAAATATTGCATTCCCTCTTTACATTTTGTGGATTTTGTTCATGCTGAAAAACAACCCTGTATTCGGAGAAAGGGTGTCGTTCGGCAGGTTTGAGATGCAATAGCTTATACTTCAGAAGATACGGTCTTTCGTCTGATAGCGGCTTAACACATCAGTAGCTTATTAAAAAGAAAAATCTAGAGCTGCCAAGATGGCCGAAATTGCATGCAGGGGTCAATCCAGGCAAAATTAGGGTCCCTTTAGTGGCCCCTTTACAAAATTCCACATAGTAAAAAGAGACCCTTCACAAAATTAAAATCCATAAAAAGGGACCCTTCACAAAATTAAAATTTGTAAAATGAGTCCCTTCACAAGATTTTGTTTTATAAAAATGATTTTTTTATTAAATGTTTTCATATTTTCAGTATTATTTTTAATTAATGCCTTAATTTGGCTCAACGAAACTATTAACTTGATATAAAACATTACATAAAGTGATTGTAAAAAAGGAAAATTTTACACAATATTTTACTTTTTCACAAAAATATTTTATATTTCACAAAAATAAATAAAAATTTCACAAAAATATTTTGTTTTTCACGAAAAAGGGACCCAAAAATTAAAACCTGGATCGACCCCTGGCATGTTTTTGCCCTATGGTTTGTCTTTAAGCTTAAATATTTCCAAGAAGGAGTGAGAGACCCAAGTAATTTATTGTGCAGCAATTTATGGTGAATGGCTGTACTCTCTACAAGAAAGTGAGTAAACCTTTGGTTTTATTTTAGTTTTTTTGGAATTGATGTCTCAATTTTAGCAAAATTGGGAAAATCAAATTTTCATGGTTACAAACTCTAAGAATACTGTACTGTACCTTAACTTTCATTATAAACATTGTAGTATTCTTTTCCTGAGTGCCTGGAATAACAAGTTTCCATAGATACCTAACACTTTCATATCGCATGAGTACAATTTTTAAGAAAAAAAAAATAAATAACATCAATTTTTTGGTATTTTGAGGGAACAGACAAACTTTGAGGCCTGTATATCTATAAATAAGTGGAGCAAGTAGTTAAAAATTTGGACTTTTTCATGCCTCTATATCATCAATCTGTACCAAATTTAAAGAAAATCAGAGTCGGTCACGCAACCCTCATTAGGTGAGTTGGTATGGAATCACTTTTCTACAAAAAGCTAAAAAATCTTATCCCTGTATAATAATGAGAGAAAAAAAATGAATACTCCACAAAAAGTAACTACAAAAATACTCAGTTAAAATTTAGATTATTTATCTTTTAACAAGTTGTGGAAAATTAAAAAGAAAAGAAAGTATACAGAAGAGCCGGTAACACAAATATAAAACGAAAATTTTTTTACAAATTTCCATTAAATTACAGTTCATATTACCCCACGAATATTCCAGTATCCTAATACAGGTGCCATGATGTTGTAAATCAACGAAACTAGGAAGAAAATTAATTAAAGCCGTTTTCAAATCAAAAGATTAAAAATGGTACCCCAAATGCCTGCCAAGAGAGAGAGCGTCGATCAAACCGGTGCTGCCAATTTGCACAAACGAAATGCAATTATTTCAATTTAAGTAGGGTAGGGTGACCAGATTTTTTGATGCAAAATGAGGACAAATTATGCAATGTCCTCATTTCCATGAGAAAAATGAGGACAGTTCTCTTCTAAAATGAGGACATTTCTGAGGACACAAAATGTCATAAAATATAGCATAAAATTAGCTTATATTAACCCCATTTACAGCTAAGAAGCCATTAATCGTCATTATGATAAATTTATACTACTTATGAACTTATACGATAAACATTATTTATATAAGCATTATTAAATTTACAATAAACATTATCATAAAGTTGTGCACATTATATTTCTCTTTGTATAATATAATGGCCATACTGTTTATCTTTATACAAAAGTATTAATTTCTGATATGCAGTTGATACGAATGTACCAAAATATTTTATATCTACTTCTGTTAATACTTTTATAAACTATTTTAATACAATTGTTACTGTTGAATAGACCAAGTTTTTTGTGTAAACGAAATCATAACTTCATATGGAAATGATCCAAAAAATAACATTTAAAAAGGAAAAGACAACTGAACAATGTCAAAAACTGGTTAGGCTATAGGAATAGGAATTGACCTCTATTCTGACGGCATAAAGCATTGATGTTCTACAAACTGAGCTATTATGTTGGGTTTTTAGTAGCACATTTACTCACTACAGAGCAAAAAATCGGGAGATGTCAAGAAGGTACAGTCGGCAGCAAAAGTATCCGAGTACTAGCAATAATGCCTGTCTAAAAAAAGTACACTTAATACTGCTTTGTTAAATAAATCCTTGTCGAGTCATAGTCAGTCTAAGAACATGATTCGACAAGTATTTATTTAACAAAACAGTTTTATGTGTACTTTTTGATACCGGAATTATTGGCTAGTACTCGGGTACTTTTTTTTGCTGCCGACTGTAATCTGCGTTCAGCTCCTATCCCTGACTTAATCAGTTTTCTGTCTTGCTAAAAATAGGGCAGTTGCAAACAGCTGATAACAGCATGGCAACGCGGACAGCGTGCCCTCCATCATTGGTTGCTATGCGCGGTTGCCATGGTGCTGTGAGCTGTTTTCAACTGCCATTTGCTTACTGTTCTAAAAATGGCGTCTATTTATTTTCACGTGCAATTGATAGTCCTCCATCTACGTCACTGTGACGTCATATGAAACTGCTCTATTGTTTTTCCATTCTAAAGTCTAAAATCTACCAATAGAAAAATTTATTCTGTGTATTACTTAGTAATGGACATGATTTAAAAATGAATGGAATGAATCAAGGAATCGTGATTTTTTTTATGTTATGCTGAATTGTAGAATCAGTATTGAAAACTAATAAGGTCAGCTGCATGTCTAATGTTGAAATTACCTCGTAATTGGAAGATTGCGGGTTCGGTACTCGAGCCGGCCAAAGACCGCCGTGTACACTAATGGTGGCTGGTGCACGTAAAATCTGTCGTGGCTGCAATGTCCTCTATGTTCCCATCAAAAATTATACCTCTGGGGGTCACCGAAGCGGGAGAGCCATCCCTTCCGTGGAGGATCAAAATTGTGATAGCGTGTATCCGGACCATCTCTAGGGGTGTGTCCCAGACGCGAATTTGGAAAATGCCGACTCCTCAGAACCTTGGCGAGAAAATTCTTGGCGCACAACATATTTTAAGGTGTGCTGGAGTGAAGGTTACAAACATTCCAAGAGGTCAGGGGTCGTGTGACCAGACAGAACGGAGCCACGAGAAGCTGTCTGAGCGACAGATGCTTTGTGTGAAAAAATTGTATATTTCTATGGAAGCGGGGACATCAATAGTTTCCGATTTCACGCATGGCCTTTTGTTGCTACCGACATTTCTCAGAGTTTCGGGTAGACCAAGATTGGCCGAAAATGATGTCACGGGTAGACTGATATCACGTTCAACGAATCAGTGCTTCGTGTGGGGTATTCCCCTCCCCCTTCGAAGGTGTGCTCGGAAGGAAGAGACTCAAAAAAGACACAGAGAGACTTGGTGCTAAAAATGTGTAGCATGTTTTTGAAGTATGCTCGGAGGCGAGCATTTTGTAATAATTTTTAATTTATTTGAATATCAACTTTTTGTGTTAAGTTTTGAATAAAAATAGCAAAAAATCATCCCTGGACTCATGCTTGCGTATTCCGTTCTTCGAGGTGTGCTCCCAAATCACCACAGCTTTAATTAAAAATATAAAATGGTGGCATATCGGTGGTATGTTGTTTTAAGAAAAAAAAAACATCGAACTCTGTTTTCTATGTGTTTGTGGTGAAAAAGTATAAAAGAACATTTGCTGTGAGCCCGGTGACAACTGGAATCCCTGAGATTTACTGGAGATTATTGATGCCTGTGACAATAGCGTGGAAAGGACTAAAAGGACTTCGCTTCTTCCCTGTGCTGCTGAATTCCCTGGAGATGTCAATCAAGGAGATTTTTCAGGTATGTTTTCTTTCATTTTCAGATATGCAAAGTGTCAGAGATTGAGTTGTGGGATGATAGTTTTTGTTTATTTATTTATTTTTGTTTTGTAACAATGCATGTAGTTACGAAGCTTTAAGAGTAAGAATTTAGTTTTTATGTGTAAAATTTTAAGCACGGATATCTCGAAGTCAAGTTAATAGTTAAGGCGGTTGAAAAGAGTAATTTCATGACTTAACGGGGCGTTTACTTGAGAGATAAATTTATCGTTAAAGTTCTGTTTATTGTAACGGGGAGCTTGGTAACTTTAAATTGTTGTTTAAAAGTTTCGATAAGATTATAATTCTAAATTCTTTTTAAAAGCAACGTAAGGATTGTGGATACTGTAACTGTTTATATAGGAGTATACTGGAAATTAGTTGATTTGCCTACTGGTAAAAATTCTAGGATTCTTTTTTTTTTCTCTAGTTGTCTATTTTAACTAAATATAGGTACTGTTTATTGTATCTGGGAAAATATTGTAGTTAATGTTTAGAGAAAAGGTGTTTAAAGAATTTCGTAGGTGATAATCAAAGTGTTACTTTTGTCTATATTTTCATGGTATTTGATTTGTTTATTGTTTTTATTATATGTGCATTTTTTTTCAGTAATTAGTGAAATTGTATTTTGTAATTATGGCATTTCTCATTAAGTATACTAAAAACATATTGTTAGAGTTAGCGGATGAATTTGGTGTTTCGGGGCTAACGGATAAAAGCAAAAAACTAGAAATCAAGGAAGCTATTGAAAAGGCGGCTAATTATGATGAAGGGGTTGCGAAGGCGCTAATAGAAGGGATTTTGGAACAGAAAGAAAGCGAATTGAAATTACAAAAAGAAAAAGAAGAGCGCGAATGGGCGTTGCAAAAAGAAGAGCGCGAATGGGAATTACGAAAAGAAAAAGAAAAAGAAGAGCGCGAATGGGCGTTGCAAAAAGAAGAGCGCGAATGGGAATTACGAAAAGAAAAAGAAAAAGAAGAGGCCGAACGAAATTTTGAACTGGAGAAACTCAGAATCCAGAGCGCTGCAGAAACTAGTAGCGTAGGGTCCGGGAGTTTAGTTCAAGAGACGGTTTTGAAGAAAATTAAATTAAAAGACATAGCTCCGAAATTTGACCCAAAACAAATGGATATTTCTATTTTTTTTACGATATTTGAAAGATTAGCACGTAAAGAAAATGTTAGCGAACAGGACTGGATGTCGCAACTTATCCCTTTATTGCCGTGCGACGTCGTACAAATAATTATGAAATTAGACGAGTCAGAGGCTGATAACTTTCAACATGTAAAAAAAGTGTTGATGAATAGGTTCAGATTGAGTGCGCGTGCGCTAAGAACGAAATTTGAATCGCACAACAAAAAAAGTGAAGAACTATGGGTTGATTTAGTTCACGATTTGAGAGGGTACCTAGATAACTGGCTTGAGACTTTAGAAATTAAAGATTTAGAGTCATTAAAGGAATTGATGCTCACGGAGCAGTTAAAGAAAAGGGTACCATGCGAAATCAAACAACATTTTGTAGATGTGTGGGAAGAAATCAACAAAGCTTCGGATTTGGCGGAGAAGTGCGACAAGTATGACGCGGTTAGAAAGGAGAATGGGAAAAGAGAATATAAGCCTTTTCAGCGTTTTACGAAGGGTAGAAATTCATTTGGGAAAGACGGTCAGAAATTCGGGTCAGGTAAGCATGATGGTGGGAGTAATCCGAAAGCTGAGTCAGCTAAGGGCGACAAAAAAGACTCAGGAAAATTAAAAGGGGAAAAAATCGAATCTAAAGATCGTGATTTTGATAGAAATAGTAAAATTGTGTGCTATTTGTGCTCGGAAAGGGGCCATATTCGACCTAACTGCCCACAAAACCCTAATCGCAGAACAAATCCGATCAATAACTTAAGTGCGGGCGAAATTTTAGGTGTTGGTTTTGAGCCTTATATAGGTAAATTAGAAATAAATGGACAAGAACGCGAATTCTTGAGAGATAGTGGCTCAAACATTGACGTGTGCGAAAGGAATATGATTTCTGTTGAGGATTTACTGCCGGAACAGGTATGGATTAAGCAACCGTTTGACGAAACGTGTAGGTGTTTACCTTTGGCGAAAATCGTTTTAAAAGGGGAATTCGGAGAGGTCATTACAAAAGCGGCTGTAAAACCGGCTAATTTGAGTCAGGGGATATATCTTCTAGGCAATAAAACCGCAGAGTTAATTGAGTCCAATAAAAAAATTGTTTATCCAATTAATGCGATAACGCGAAGTCAGAAACGTGAGCAAGAAAGGATTAAGAGTGCGCAGTCCGAAATGAATAATGAAAAGCCAACTCAGAGAAAAATTCAGAATTTTGAGGAGGAACCGGGTTTGATAAGCGAGTCGTTAGAGGAGACTAGTGCAGAAAATAAAGTTGTTCTTCCTGTGTTAAAAGAAACAGACAGTTGTCCATTAATCGGGGTTTCAGCTGAAGAGTTTCAAAAAGAGCAAACTGCGTGTGACACGTTGAAAAATTGTTGGGAAAAAGCTAGGAATGAAGCGGGAAAGGAATTTAAGATAAAAAATGAGCGGTTAATTCGAATATCGGATTCTAAGCGTAACCAAAACAGGATGCAGTTGTGCGTGCCAAAGAAATTTAGGGCAGCGATTCTAAACCTGTGTCATGATTCTGTGTCAGGGCATTTAGGCTCGTGTAAAACTAAACAGAGGGTGTTGACTAATTTCTTTTGGCCAAATTGCTATCAGGAAATCGAAGAGTATGTCAAAACTTGTGAAATTTGTCAAAAAGTAGGACAAAAAGGGGATAAGAAGAAAGCTCCGTTGAGATTAGTACCGATTATTTCTGAACCGTTCAGACGTCTGTCGATTGACGCTATAGGTCCGCTTGTAACGAGTAACAAAAATAATCGTTTTGCGATAACGGCTGTTTGCGTCGCTTCAAAATTCCCGGATGCTATTCCTGTGGAAAACCTAACTTCGAGGTCAGTGATCAATGCATTGATGCAAATTTTCGCGAAGACCGGATTTCCTAGAGAGTTAGTCTGCGATCAAGGTGCTTATTTCACGAGTGACTTATCGACAGCGTTTTTTGAGAAGTATGATATCAAAATCAATCATTCTTCTGTCTGTCATCCGCAATCTAATCAGGTGGAAAGAATGCATTCCACTCTTAAGAGGATTCTCAAAGCATTATGTCTCGAAACGAAAAGCGATTGGGAAGAAAATCTACCTATGGCTCTTTTCGCGTTGAGGACGGTGCCGCATGAGAGCACGGGATTTTCTCCTTCAGAGCTTATTTTTGGGAAGAATTTGAGGATGCCTCATACCATTGTTTACGAAAATTGGATGCAGGAAGAGGAAATTAATCAAAATGTAGTAGAGTATATTTTGGATTTAAATGAGCGCTTAAAAAGATGTCAAGATTTGGCAGGGGAGCGCATGACAGAATGCCAACAAAAAAGAAAATTATGGTACGACCAAAATGCAGTGTCCCGAAAATTTAAGGTGGGAGACTCGGTGTTGGTTTTGGCTACTGCAAAACCACATAAAATGGCAGTACAGTGGCTAGGTCCAGGTGTAGTTACGGGGGTAATATCCGATACGAACTATACGGTAGATCTTCCGGGAAGGAGATGTAAGGACACGATTTTCCACGTGAATTTAATGAAACCTTATCATAAACGCCCAGAGCATGTCAACTTAATTTTGGAAGAGGGTGGCGAGGAAATTGAGGAGGATGCATCTATCCCGTATCCGATTTCGGACCCTAATCATTTCGACTTGACAGACTTAATTAAGGGGAGTAATTTGGGTAATAAGGTTTCGGAAGGGAATTTGGCAACTTTACAAAATGTCCTAGTAAAGCATAAAACGGTGTTTTCTAACGACCCTGGTACGACCCATAAGGTAGAGATGGATATCATTTTGACAGATGATAAGCCGATTCGTGCAAAACCCTATCGCATGTCTCCACGGCAGTTAGAAATTATGCGGAAGGAGATTTCCAGGCTGTTAGAGTTAGGGGTGATTGAGGTGGGTCAGTCAGATTACGCATCGCCTATGATTCTTGTAGAGAGTCCGGGGAAAGACCCTAGGCCGTGTGTCGATTATAGGGCCCTCAATGCCAAAACCCAAGTGCAATTTTTCCCGTTACCGAATATTGAGGAGGTAGTTGAGGAAGTGAGCACTGCAAAATATATCTCAGTAATGGATCTGACGAAGGGGTATTTCCAAATTCCGTTAACGAAACGTGCGCAAAGGTATGCGGCGTTTGTAACCCCTTTCGGTGAGTTTATTCCAAAAAAATGATGTTTGGCTTAGTGAATGCTCCATTTTATTTTTGTAAATTAATCAGTGAGGTGCTAGGGGATTTAGTGAGTTTTGTGAGACCATATGTGGATGATCTGGCTGTGTTTTCATCCAGTTGGGAGCTCCATATCCGGCATCTGGACATTGTGTTACAACGTTTGGAGGAGGCAAATCTAAAAGTGAAACCGGCAAAGTGTTTATTCGCCCAGGACCATGTAAAATTTTTAGGGCACGAAGTGGGGTCAGGGAAGAGGTCGCCGAGTGACGCGAAAATCCAAACTATCCAAGAATTTCCCATTCCAAAGACAAAGACGCACGTAAGGTCATTTTTAGGTCTGACCGGATTTTACCATAAATATATAAAGGATTATGCGACAAAAGCTGCGCCTTTGACGGATTTGTTAAAAGGGAAAAATAAGAGGGAAAAAATTGAGTGGAGTCAGGAATGTGATCAGGCATTTAAGGTACTAAAATTAGATCTAACTAAGGGACCGGTACTCTATGCTGCGGATTTTTCAAAAGACTTCATTGTTCAGACTGATGCAAGTCTTGTAGGGGCGGGTGTGGTCCTTGCTCAAAATTTCGGGAATAACGAGGAACACCCAATTGTTTATTTGAGCAAAAAATTCTCCAAGGCGGAGCGTAATTATAGTACCATTGAACGCGAATTAGCGGCAGTCATTTTTGGGGTGAAAAAACTAAATCATTATTTAGATGGACAAAAATTCGTTCTTCAAACCGATCATAACCCTTTAGTTTATCTTAAAAAAATGATGGGCACAAATTCACGTTTGACGAGATGGGCCTTATGTTTACAACAATACAACTTCACAGTCGAGCATAAGAGCGGAAAAAAACATTTGAATGCAGATGCGTTAAGTCGCATGCACGAAGAATAAAAAAAAAAAAAAATGCCTTGGTTTTAGGTAGTGTTTTTGGACTGTTTGTAAATATTTATTTTTTTTTTCTCTTTCATTTGTATTCCAAAAAAAAAGTTTGAATGTATTGATTATGAATTATTTTTCTTTCTTTTTCATGAAATTTTATTGTGTAATTGTGAAATTTCAGTGTTTGACTTTTAAAATTTTGTTAGGGGTAGTACCTTTGATTGTCATCACGAAATTGCATGTGAATGTTTAATTGTTTTTTTTTATATAATGTGAAATGAGACCTTGGGATCTAGTAATTATGCAAGGTGTAAGACTAGAAAATTTATTTTTAAGATTATTTTTAGTTCTATAAAAGTTCAGGGGGTTGTTTCGAAAAATTTTTTTTGGGGGGGGCCTAGCTCAACTCTCTGATGTTGCATGTTTGATAATGGGAGGAGGCACCTGAGTCTTCTGGAGCCCATTTTACATCCTGAAGGCCGTAAAATGGTCTTTTAGGAGGGAGGAAGCTGTGCTGGAGTGAAGGTTACAAACATTCCAAGAGGTCAGGGGTCGTGTGACCAGACAGAACGGAGCCACGAGAAGCTGTCTGAGCGACAGATGCTTTGTGTGAAAAAATTGTATATTTCTATGGAAGCGGGGACATCAATAGTTTCCGATTTCACGCATGGCCTTTTGTTGCTATCGACATTTCTCAGAGTTTCGGGTAGACCAAGATTGGCCGAAAATGATGTCACGGGTAGACTGATATCACGTTCAACGAATCAGTGCTTCGTGTGGGGTATTCCCCTCCCCCTTCGAAGGTGTGCTCGGAAGGAAGAGACTCAAAAAAGACACAGAGAGACTTGGTGCTAAAAATGTGTAGCATGTTTTTGAAGTATGCTCGGAGGCGAGCATTTTGTAATAATTTTTAATTTATTTGAATATCAACTTTTTGTGTTAAGTTTTGAATAAAAATAGCAAAAAATCATCCCTGGACTCATGCTTGCGTATTCCGTTCTTCGAGGTGTGCTCCCAAATCACCACAAAGGGAAAAATATGAAAATGTGGAAACTAATCATTGATTGAATCAAACCTGTTAGAATGAATCAAGAATGAATGAATCATCGATTCACATCCACCGTACTTGCATTCGTATCATAGTATGAAAATAAAACATGTTGTTTAATAAATAAAAATAATTTTCTTCACATTTAATTGAATGAAAAGCGATTATTTTACAGAAGACATTTTTTTTCTTTTATGTTCAAAATGTGCTAAATAAAAATTCAAATTTGTTACAGATAACTTTTTTTACCAATATGTAAACGTATCATAATAAATTTCTCCACTAATTTATTAACTTTATCATTCAATATTTTTCGTTATTCAATATAAATTGTTTTTATTCAAATAAATTAATTTATTCTTTTTCATATTTCTTCTGAAGTATTCTTTCTTTCTGTCTCATTTTCGTCAAGGGAAAAAAAAATTGTAATCCTTGGTAAAGTAATGATGTACTTAAGTAATTACAAACATAAGTAATTAAGTAAAATGTTTGTTAGGTAATGTTAAGTTTGATTAATGCAGATTTTTTTTTTCTTTTCCTAACTCTGAAATTAAGTGTAGCATGCACTGTTTTATTTATTAAACTTGATTAATTTTTAAAAAGCAACACATTAATTTTCTTCTATTTACTTATTTAGATTAATAAATATATAAGGCTCACTTTCTAAAAATTGAACTAATTCAAATGTTTGTGCAGGTATAGATTGATTACATTGATAATATGATTAATTGCATGTATTATAATCTCTTCCTTTGAATGAAATTCCTAATTATAATTATGTAAATTTTTAACTCAATTTATTTCAGTAATAATCTTGCTTTAGTAAAAATGAACTATGTCCAAACATTTAAAAGTATTTATATAATCTTAATATATATATATGTATACACCCTTTCATTTTTAAAATTTCATGCAAACAATTCTCCATTCAGAGGCCTTTTTTGTAACCTTTTATATTGTTACAACTTGAATGGGGACAAAAAAAGAAAAAAAAAAAAATGATATTTGAAAATTAATTTTTTATTATTGAGAAATTTTTAGTTATGTTGATGCAGTAGACTGTGCCAAATAGTCATATAATTTAGGATACTTTGATATAGTTAATATACAAGTGATTAAATAGTATCACAGCCATTTTCTCAGCACATATGGTGTTGTCATTACAAAGATTGGCACTAGAAGTTGAAATTACTCACTAGTTGCTCATCATTTTATGTGCATATTATTTTCCCCCTGATAATCTCATGATAATGATGAAAGGAATATTTTTAATGAAAATGTTACAAAATAAAAGAAATATAAAAATATACTTAATTTAGAAATATATGTTATTCATTAAAAGCTTAATCATAATTCACTGTAAGAAAAACATTGATATCTGTGATAATTTAGATGGATTCCTCAAAATAACTTCTAAAGGCTACATTTTGCTATCTGAAAACATGAAATTAAAAAGCAAAATTTCAACTTTATAAAGACACAACTAAATGGCCTTAATAAAATAACCCCTGACATAACATAAATGAATTCTGTGTTTAATGTATAAATTGAACTTTTCGAGTAATATGTTATCATAAACCAACAATTTCATGCAGACATATAATTTTATGATGAATACATATGTAGTACAGGGTGATTCATAATTATCTCCAGAATTGAAAAAGTTATTCTATGTTATGAATAGTAATTGAATATCTGTAAAAAATGCATAAATGTTAAAATAATTTTCTAATAATATTTCCAAATACCAGAAGCAGGCCTCAACAAATTTAAAAGTATTTGGCCGCCACCTAAATTTTCTAGTAACAAAAATTAAGAAGTTCATTCTGACCATAAGTTTAAGAAAAAGCAGTTTAGGATTTTGCCAATTTTAGATGCATTGAAACAGAAATTGGTAATTTTCCATGATGGATTAACTATTTTGAGTCTAAATTTTATCGAAGTTATTCCTTAATACATGCACCCTCTGTCGCTGGTGATGATTTTATTTATTTTATTTTTTGCCTATGATAGTCAATTTTTTTTATATTATTTATAATAAAACTAGCAGGCTTTGCCCGCTTCGCTAGACACAATAGTGAAATGAGTTGCCAAAATCCTATATCATTATTAATTAACCTGAGTTAAAGTTCCCGCTGTGCTTGGTAGAGATTTTTCTCGCTTGCAACGTGAAGAGTCCATGTTCTCACTGCCTTCGGCAGCAACTTACCCGATTCTTGCTCCCCCTTCCCCAGTGGGTAAGTTCGAAGTTTTGCGGAATCTATACACAGTACATAATGCGTACACCTAATCAACATCCACGCACCAAAGTTCACCAATCTAAGGCGAATTCAAATGGGAAAACTTGTTTTTACATGTATTTATAGCCCTCTCGTCACTAGGGGGGTAAGGGGGGATTTCGTAAAATCCCGTTACAATAAGGGTCAGATATATATAAACAATTTGTGTACCAAATTTCGTGACCGCAGATCCCATAGATTTCTCAGGACAAAATTAGCTCTGAAACGTGTCTCGAGTTTGCCCCCTCGTAAACCTCCCCCCCCCCCCAAAAAAAAAAAAAAACGCAAACCCCAAAAAAGCAAAAATGTGTTTTTGGAAATATCCTAATGAAGTCGCATAGCCTTTTTTCAATTTATTTGTTCCATTTTTGGCAGAGGTCTACTCAAAAATCAGGAATTTTCAATATTTCCCCCCTCCCTTCCCTTAAAAATCGAAAATATCTAAATGCAGATAATGTATTATTTGTACTCATGTCTAGTCTCCCCAAGTGCAATTTCTTTATTGTGAAATAATTAGGAGCCGAGTTATGCTTATAAACGTGTTTTTGTCTTTTGCCTCCCCCACGGGGGAAAGGGGAGTAATTTCTGAAAAGTTGATAGATGTAATTTTAAGTTGAGTAAAAACCTAAATTCCTGCGGAGCGCTGTTAAATTGCGTCCAGCCATTTTCAAGTGATACCCGGACAAACGTGTTTTTGTCTTTTGCCCCCCCCCCCAGGGGGAGAATTTCTGAAAAGTTGATAGATATAGTTTTAAGTTGGGTAAAGACCTAAATTCCTGTGAAACGCCGTTGACTTCTGTCCAGCCGTTCTTAAGTGATACCCGGACAAACGTGTTTTTGTCTTTTGCCTTTTTTCTTAATTTTAAGTTAGTTAAAGATGTAAGTTTCTGCCAAGTACCGTTGAATTCCGTCCAGCCGTTCTCAAGTGATGCCGACAAAAAAAAAAAAAAAAACCGACATACAGACATGATGACACACACACACACAGGCAAAATTTTCTGAAGTCATTTTCGGCTTTCATGGTGTGTGAAACGTGAAGATATCGCAAAATTTTTCGATTCTGACAAATTTACAGACAAAAGACTGATTTTATTAATACACTCACCTTACACTCACTATATACACAAAAAAATGTGTATTTAAGCACATTAGGTTCTATGCTATAGCTTTTTCATAAAAGCTGTGTCACTTTTCAGGTGATAGGGATATACTGACAAATTTAAGTATGACTTACAAAAAATATAGTGTAATTAGTATCATTAGACTTTGAGATAAAGCTTTTTCAGAAACAAGGAAAATTGTAGTATAACAGCAATACCTCTTGGCAAATATACGCACAAATTTTAACAAGAGTAAGGGGGGGAAGGATGTAATTGTGTACATTAAAATTTGAGATAAAGCTTTTCAGAAACAAAGAAAATTATAACATAACAGCAGCATCTATTGACCAATATTCACATAAATTTAAACAAGAGTAATGAAAAAATGGTGTGGTTCTGCACATTAGATTTTGAGATAAAGCTTTGTCAGAAACAAGGAAAATTACAGCATGGCAACACCACTTTTCAGACAACATCCATATGTTCAATAGAAGTTGAGATATAGGCTCTACCTAAATATTGGAGGATAGTACATGCAGAATGAGAATAGTATCGCCGTGGTATTATTAGGTTTTGGGATGTGAGAAAACAATTGTAGATACTTTCGAAAGTGTAAAACAAATGTTCATTCACTAAACATACAAATTAAAAATGGTATAGTTGAGTACATTAGATTTTGGGATACAGCTTTATTTATAAGTAAGGAAAATTACAACATAACAGCTCCACCTTTCAGACAGCATCTACACAAATTTAAACATTGAATAGCAAAAACAGAGCAAGTGATACATTTTGTTAATACTGTAATGTTCAACAGAAGATGAGGTACAGCCTCCACTTAAATGGTCAAGTATGCAGAATGGTAGCACCATAGTATTATTATGTTTTTGAGTGTAAGGAATCAATTGCAGATATTCTCGTATATGTGAAGTTATTTGGAGGAAGAGAAAGGAGGGGCAAAATTTTAAAAATAGAGGTAAAGCCTTGAAAATCGGTATTACTAAAAAAAAAAAAAAAAAAAATAAACTCATTTACCTCTATGAATATTCATATATACGTCGAACTTTATTAACGTGAATCTCAAGGGGATAAAAAATTTGTTTATATTATCAGCAGTTCCTGCTATGGGCATTGTGCCATTGCGGAAACAGTTCATATTAAAAGTAATTCATATTAACAGTGTTCTCGTTAACGAGGTTCAACTAAAATAAAAGAATAAATTTTAGAGAAACAGAGAGGCCAATACTTACACAGATACTTCTCTTTATTTCATTTATATAGAAAATAAGTTACAATTACTTTCAATTACAATATAATTCAATTTGAACTTTATTTAATTTAAAGAGAAAAAATATTATTATTATTACCTGTACAGCAAGACATCTATATTAGTGATGTCCACTCTTCATTTCCAAAGCACTGACTGCCAGGGAGAGGTGCCTCAATCAGGTGGCTTTTTAATAAACACCACCCAATATGAAACCACTCACCAGGCTTTTGTCTTTCTTATTCACAAATTTGAACGATCTGAAGTGAGAACGTGACAACTGAGTATAGAGGATCATAAGGGTTGTACTTCTACTTCTTGAGATCTTCCATATTTTCTAAGCAGACACTTTCCTGTTCTTTCTGGTCCAATTTTTTTTGTACTCGACTTCTGTTGGTGGTGTCTCACTAAAAGGCCGATTCAGATTAACCTTGGCTATCCATGTATTGAACGTCCATCTAAAATTTTAAAATAAAGAAAACAAAAGTAAATATCCAACTAAAAGTAAAAATGATTAAGTAAAATAAAATTGTTTAGAGTAAAATTGTGACCTTCTGTCCTATCTAATAAGCATTTTTGTCAGACTTTACATTTCAGTGAGGTGCCAGGTTCAAATTCGGCTCATGCATTATGTAAATAATTAAAAGATTTCAAATAATAGTACTTACAGTGCAGTCTATAGAGCATCTTTTTGTGTAAATATTAAGAAATATAAATAATTGTACAAAAATGAAAATAATAATATGTAATAAAATTACTTACAGTGTGCAGATAGCGTTGTGTCTCAACTACCGAGCATCCTTTCACGTAAAACACAATCTTTCACATGGCTTTCTACAGGTAATAAATTGTGATATAATCATCATTTTTTCCACATTTATAATTACTGACTAATCTTATGTACCTCTTCCTTGGTTCACTGACAGTAAAAGTTTCTCGAGCATAAAAAAAAGTAAGATTTAATACATGCTTGCTATAATAATCTGTTAGGCCCAATAATTGCGAGTCCTTAGTATTGTATAATTTCACCCTCAAAATTCTGCTATTTTCTTCTAAATAATCATGGTCACTTAAAGCAGAAATATGAGATATGGGCATTACTGCATCAATCGCATTTTCCGTTGCTCTTTTTCTGACGGGTAGATGCACAAAGACAAAAGCATTTTCTTTGTGCTTTTTAGATATTTTTTTATCGCAATTTTGTGCTAAATGCACATACATTATAAATATTCCCCCCCCCCCCCCCGTCTTATTTTCTTTGCATGGTTCATAAAAAGCACACTGCATTTATTATCAATCTCAGATAAATATTTATCAAATTTTACCAGGTAATAAGTCACTGTCCCAGATGTTTCAATTTTTTTGTTTAAATTCTTTTATCACTTTTAAAAAGCATCACTATGATAATATCCTTATTTGTTTTACATTTCATGATTTAATAAAAATTACATTGTGGCAATTATCAAATCTTGGAAAAACTTAATTTCGTAACATCTTCTAAATAAACTTCAAAACTTTGCCTTAGGCAAATAAAACAGGATATTAAGTTCATTATAGCTGATATGAAAGTTCATTTTTCAAATTTTTTATTAAGTGTAAATTTTACTGTATTTACATTCTTTTTAAAAATGCTTTAGACAACAAAAGAATAAGTTGATGGAAAAAATGATGATTAGACAGTAACAAACTATACTAAAAAAAAAAAAAAAAGAAAATGTGAAGACAAAAACAAATAAAAATCAATGTTAATAATAATAAAACATTTAAAAATAAACTGAATATAGTTAAATCAGTAACCATTCTAAATAGTTAGTGTTTGTTTCTACGACATGAATGTTTAAAATGTTAAGAATAAAATGAATTGTAATAAAAAATTTAAACTGAACTGCTGTAATTTCAAAAACATTTCTAATAAAATAAACACATAATAGCAGTTAATTTATAAAGCATTTGTAGATTTAAAAACAAACTCTTAAGTTAAGAAAACTTTCCCACACGAAAATATTTAATTAAATCACACGATATTGCAGACAATTACATAATTTGATATGGACAAGTGTGGCTTATTATTTTTTATTTTTTTCCTGTAATAAAAAGATTATGTACAATTTCCTAGAAAAGTAAAATACTTCATAAAAGTTTATAAAAATGTTTTCATTGTTCGAAAAAAATCTTTACAGATTTCTCAGCATAAACATATGATATGAAGAGGTATTGGAATAAGAAATATGTTCAGGTAAAAACACTAATATGCCTTATATCATATGTACGGGGAATATATATACAAATACATAAATATTATTTGTATGTAAGACAAACGGAATAGAAGTACTTTTACCAGGCTTTTAGCGTATGTGCATAATTTGTTTACATTTGATGAGGCATTCAAACATACTTCAGATCCGGAGTATCTAATTAAGAATTCATTCTTATACAAAATAATAGAAGAGAAGTGTAAAAATTAACTCACCTATCAGTCTCGAATGAAAGACGATACTCAATCTCTGAAAATATATCCAATACACAAATTCTTGAAAGGCAAAAACGACATTTAAAATTTTTTTTCACCATATAGAGGAAAAAAGTCTGTTCTTTCCGAAATGTTTCTGGACAGAGAAACCACAAAAAAAAAAAAAAAAAAAAAAAGTATCTTCGTCGTCATCATCAGAAAACAAAATTTGTCATAGAACTTCCAAAAATTGAAAAAGTAAGTAATAAACAAACACTCTACACTGCATTCAAAAATTTAAATATATACATTCATACTTAATAAAAATAAATTAATTACTTATCTGCAGTTTTAAATCCTTAAAATTTTGATTCTACATAGTAAAAAGCCAACATTCAAAATACAAGAAACTTTAGAAAATAAAAGAAATGAGCAAACGCATGTATTGTAATGGACGATGGATGAATTTTAGGATGCGTTAACAAGTTTATCACGCTTTTTTGAACGGTGATATTCACTTGCGAATATATCGTAACTGGCGGAATAATCGGATGCGATAAAATTGGTCCCAGAATTGCTTCGGGCTTATGGGATAGGCGGATGACGTCAAAATGACGTCACTAACGAACGTATCGCCCATTTTATCGCATTCGGACGTACTCAGAATTGACCCCATGGAGCTCATTTTCTCTACTCCATCGTTGTGTTAAATGTCTCGTTTGATTGCATCGCGAACTCGGCTGCTTCTATGACGGCGAGAACCGAGAAGCAGCGATGGAGAAGTGTGCGTTGACTCTTTTAGAAAAGAAATTTGCGACAGATTTACAATTATTTTGGGAAGTTATAGTGCATTTTTAAATAACCTTTTAATATTACTTATTTTAATTTTAACAATATTTTAAATGTATTATTTTGTAAAATTATAATCGAAAGTTAAAATAAAACCGTTATAAGTTATAGTTTTCAACATTATTTTTAATGAAAATGATACACATACAGTGAAATTTCAGTTTTAGACTGAATGGCTATTGTTTTGTGAATGTGGATATTTAAAATTTTGCCATATTCATAAGCAGTATCAATTCAGCCCTTTTTCTCTATACTGGATACTTTTGGGATAAAAATTTAACGACAAAATATAGGCTAATTCACTAAGCTGTAAATAGGTAAGGAGAATTAAATATTTTTGCATTAAGTAATAACAATGTTCATTTACTAACTCTATTTTCTATCAGTTCTATTTATGAAATTGATTCGTTCAACAAATATAGTTGTATAGTCAATATATTGACTTGAATTACCATAATGCATTTTTGCGAGACTTGTTTTTTAAGCTTATTTCAATAACAATAAATTAATAAAATTTTTATATTATAATCTAGCTGTGAAACTGTTTTATGATTGGATCTACCTGTCCCTTCACACATATATATATCAAATTTTATTGAATGATCATGTATTAAATTTTTTGCAAAACTGATAGTTACAAAATTTATTGCTTTAAAATTCAAATTTCAATAAATTAAAAGAAGAAGAAGAAAAAAAAAAATAGATGGTTTGCATGATTTATAAAACACTTTGCATCTGTATCCATTTATTACATTTTTAAACCTACAACTTCTCCTCCTTCAATACAACAAAAAAATGCTCTTTAAAATTTTTCTACTTATTTTTTAAAATGTACTTGATTAATTTTATATAAACATGTAAATCAATCATTAATGCTGATTACACCTTATTCATTAGAAAACATGGTTTGTGCCTCTGAATTATATATAAATTTCATCATGTTTTGTGATATATAAAGATAATATACTTTAAAGAAATATTCACATAGACAATTATCTAGAGAAAAACAATTATAGCTAATTTTTAAATGGCTTCAAAATGCTAAAATGCCAATTTGGTGACTTTTGGTTACAATTTTGAAAACTTGCTAAATGATGTATTATACTGCACCTGTCCATAAATTTATATATATTTCAGATATAAGAAATAAAAAGATTTTATCAATTTTCAGTGAATCAAAGATAAAATTGTGTTTTAAAATAGATTTTGTACACAAAACTTGAAACACACTTTTTGTTATGAAATACTTTGTTTCATAACAAAAATCTTGAGGTTGTTGTGAAAGGTCACATTTGGCGATAAATCGCTTGCTTCATAATAAGAGATGATGCAATGTTTAGTTTATAATGCATCTTTCGAGAATATTGAAATTTTCAGAGAAAGGCTCTAGTTTATTTGATGGATATTCTTGAAATAATCCAACAAACTATTATTTACATGACAAAAGTTATGAAAACAGTTAATGTAGAGACAAACTGTGAAAAAACTATGAATAAACAATTTTCAACTACTGTCATAAAAAAATCAACCAACTCATAAACACCTTTTAACTCTTTTGGAAAGTTTAAATAAATAAACAGCAGTATGTTTAAACAATTTTTAAGTTTACCATCATAACAAGAGAATATTTTTTTATGATACAAGATATTAAATAAAAACATATACATACTACTTTCATATAAGCAATGAATGTAAGAGATAAACAGACATGCAAATTGTTTTGTGAACCATGCAAACCAAATTTTCAAAATTATGTTGTATCTCAATTTCATGTTAGATTATTTTGTTTTTATAGAAATTTCTCATTTTGAATGTTTAATTTGCCTTATAATGTTTTAACAACAACTCTTTAAATATTACTTGTTATAGGTTTTAATAGTAGATATTTTTTATAATAGGTCATTTATTTTGCATCCCAAATAGTTGTTTTCAGCGCTTTTCAATATTAAGTAGTTTCATCCATGTAGGTGCTAATATTTAGCAATTTATCCCTTTTTGGGGAGAAAAAATGTGATAAATATCTAAGCATTGGCACTTGTCTTACGGTTGCTACAATAATATTTTGACAAACTTGTACACAGCTGTAATGTTAATGCTAGAAGAAATTTCATTATGGTCAATGGAAGATGTAACATTTATTTATTAGTTATCTTGATACTGCATTACACGACTGTTGTTTTTAGACAGTGATTTTAGCATTGTGGCAATTTGCATTACTCCCCTTGAATCAAACAGTTTTTAAGTTTTGTTAACTTTCAATTCTCTATACAAAACGACACAGCTCAATTGATCACTACAAAAGTTAAAAAAAAAAAAAAAACTGGTTTAATTTCAAAATTATTTAAAAGTTAAATCAAGTTGATTCCTCCCACTTTCAAAATAATGCATTCAATTTTTCTTACATGAAAGGAAATATATATATATTCAGTTTAAGAAAATGAATGTTTCTCGCCAAGATTATACTAATGCAATTGTGGCAGCTATTTTAATTTATCCTCAAAATGGCAACAAAAATTTAAAAGTCACCAAGGTTATCCTATACTAAAATTGTAATATAACATTTTAAGAAATGGATATAGTAACTATTGAGAAGGAGCAAAACAGTTATGAGTTATTTCATGCTTTTGTATAGAAGAATAGACTTTGAAAAAGGCCCTTCATACTGAACTTAACTCCATCTTGTACAGAATTTCATATTTATTACTCGAAAAACAAAAATAGTTTTGTTTATACATGTATATTTACTTTTTTCCCTCTTTAAGTACAGACTTATGTTAATTTGAATTTCAAATAATTAAAGTGTGCATGAGACTTTAAATTTCAAATTAAATTAATGTGTATAAGTTTCTATCAATACACAATAAGGCTGCAAAGCCAACTATTTATTTATTTATTTTTAAATAAACTTCCATTCTATTTTAAATGCTTCCCTTGTGAAAAACTTTTAATGTCGAAATGATCAAGGCCATTAATTTCATAAATAAACCTGGTGATTAATATATTTAAATATTATTTTGATTGTTTTTTGACTTAATAGTTATTATTTTATGTATGTAGCATTAAATATTTTGACACACATGTAATGCATTATTCAATCATCTCAAAATAATCATTGAAATCTCATATGAATGAAAAAAAACTGGATCCAAGAAAAATACTAAACTATGATTCGCTTTATCAAGCTGCAAATAGGTAAGGAAAATTACTGATATATTTTTGTATTATTAATCAATACAAAAAAACCTTAATGGGTTAAAAGTTTGTGACACAGCTACTTTATGGCTATAAGAAATTCAAATATAGGTCTTAAAAATAATGATATCTAAATTTTGTGTGACACTTTGGTATTAAAAAAGTAAAGCACCATAGTAGAATAATAAAATATGCTTAGATAAATTAGTGACTTTTATTTCTATTCTGATAACTCGTACAAGATTTTGCTTAAAGAAATTTTTATAACTATGTTAAGAGAAATATGGTTTCACTCGGTGCTTTCAGCATTGTTAAATAGAGTATATGATACTGAATACTTTTAGTAAATAATAAAGAATGATATTTGGGATATTTGAAATATAGAGCATCTATTTCTTTTCTTTAATTTAAATAGTGAAAAGACTTAATAATTTTCATCTGATTAAAGAGAAAAAATATTTTAAAACAGAATTTTTCTGTTTAGTATTTTGTGCTGTAAAGATATTACTATAAAGTGTTACATTTGACGAAAAATTGTTGGCTTGTCATGTATATAGTAATATGTAGAGTTGTATATAAAAATGTTATAAATATGGGTATAGAATGAGTTCATCTAGTGTCCTTACCAAGTATTATATGAATATACATATATTGTGTTTATTGGTAATAGTTTTGTGTCTTTTTAATCATATTTATTCAAAATATATTTTATGCTCTTTAACAAACATCTCTTGAAAATAAATAAGTGAAGAAGTGATTGCACATTTTTAAATGCTAGAAATATGACAAAAAGTTACTATGTTTGGCAATAATGAAGCTGAATATTTAGACATTGGATAACAAATTACTCTGTTTGGAAATATTAAAGCATCGAATAACTTGGCAAAAGTAAATATTCATCTGAATATAAAAAGTACAGGAAAATCTGAAGAAGCCTAAATAATTTGTGCATGTCCAGTAAATATCTAAAGTTTTTTTTTTTTTTTTTCCCATGCTAATTATAAATTATGAAAATTTCTGAAGTTTGTGTGTTCAAATTTTTACTTATACATATATAATGTAATGGTGAAAACAAGAAAAAAGTATTATACTATCCTGCGAAATATTTATAAGTCAAATGTTATGTCCATTTTACAAAAATAATAAACACAAGTTCTTCAATGTAGTCAACATGTTTACAACCTACTATAAAAGCTATTTTTTTTTTTTAAACAATAGAATATCCAATGTGTACATTTACCTACTAAAATTGATTATAAATAAATTTCTTTGTAAAACAAAAATGTAACTATCGGAATGCGCAACAATCTTATTATAGTGTTTCTTCAAATAATTTAATCTGTTTATTTTATATTTAGATATTTTCCATTAGTAACAGTTCAATTTTTAAACTGGTGATATAAACACCATCAAAACCTGTTAATCCTGTATGAGATATAAATGGAAATTATTTGAAAGTTTATTTATTTATTTTTCAACTATTCTAAATTTTTAGTACTTTATAAGAAGTATATTGAATTCCAAGATCTCTTCCTCTATAATTTAAACAAATGGTATAAAAAGTACTATTTGTCTGTGTATAAAATGTCTCACAAAAGAACTCTGATACATTATGTTGTATGTGAGTATTTCTTTAAAGCATATTTTTATTGCTATACTGCATAAAACATTATGAAATTTATACATTTACCAGAAGCAAAAAAGCATGTTCCCTATGGTGTAATTAGCATTTATAATTAGTTTATAGAGCCACAGAAAATTATTGATATACATTTTAGTGTATAAGTAGGAACTCTCAAAGCACATTTTTAGTTGTATTTAAACAAATATGAGGAAATGAAGGTTTAACAATGTAACAAATAAGTGTAGATGTGTGAATTGTTTTATAAATCATGTAAACCATATAATTTTTCTTAAAAAAAAAATTTATGCTAATGCTACCAGTTTTATAAATATCAAGTTTTCATAAAATTAAACATGAAATATAGGAAGATGAATGTATTTACATTATTAAATTCAGGTGTTTTCATTGTTGTAATTATTTTTGGGAAAAAAGACAGTTTGGAGGAACAGAGGAAAAAGCAACTTTTTTAATTGTTATAAAAGCTTTAAAATGAATTGAAAAACTGATGTTAAAAAAGACACAGAATTAAAAACTTTGTAAGCAAACACTGTAAATTTTAAAAATTCAAAGCAATTGTTGTATTTTATTTAAACTTTGTGTATGTGATGTAACATTACTTAAAACAAAAATCTTTATATCAATATTAAGAATATATATATATCAAATTTTCAATTGAAATTTAATAACCAGTTAAGAATATATAAATCACTCTACTTACCTATTTACAGCTTATAATTATATTTTTATCTTCATAACACTTTTTTATTTTTTCCATTAAAAGAAGATCCAATTTAGAAGATTTAATCCAGAAGATTTATTCCAGAAGATTTAATCCAATTTGCCGATTATCGAATAATTAATGCTTATGTATATGACAAAATATTCATTATTCACATACATAAAACAATAATATTTCAGTCCGAAATTACGAACTTATATAAATATTGTTGGAAAAACTTGTCGTAAATATACTTTTCTACAACTACGCAGTATGCATTCACAACGTGCTTTTGATTACAAACAATATTCCGATGAAACTTTCCTATTGGTTATATCGCTACGTTTTCTATCATAATCGGTAAAACTGACGTCATTTTAGGGACGCCTTCTCGCTTGCTTTATCGATCAGCTGGCATGACTCGTGTGCGAGTGAAAACGGGCCCCGGAATAGCAATTTCTCCTACTACCGAGAACAGCGATGGAGTAGAGATGACGCTTTCGGCTACGTCACGTCTCACTCGCTTCTCTACTCGGCCGCGCTGTGAATTGGGCTGTTAGGCCGATTCACAGTACGTACGAGTGGAGAAATGGCAGTGGCAACGCCCATCTCTGACGTCATTTTGACGTCAGCGTTTCCGGTGAGTGAGAAATAGCAATTCTAGGGCTCATTTTCTCTACACCATCGTTGTGTTAAATGTCTTGTTTGTTTGCATCGCGAACTCGGCTGCTTCTATGTCGGCGAGAACCGAGAAGCAGCGACGGAGAAGTGTGCGTTGACTCTTTAGAAAAGAAATTTACGACAGATTTACCATTATTATGTAAAGTTATACTGCGATTTTTAAGAAAATAATCTTTTAATATTATTGTTTTATTTATTTTATCTTTTAACTATATTTTAAATGTATTATTTTGCAAAATTATAATTGAAAGTTATGCCGTTATAAGTTATAGTTTTCAACATTATTTTTAATGAAGAT
This sequence comes from Salticus scenicus, assembly GCA_963930645.1. Taxonomy (NCBI): domain Eukaryota; kingdom Metazoa; phylum Arthropoda; class Arachnida; order Araneae; family Salticidae; genus Salticus; species Salticus scenicus. The sequence goes on along the minus strand of OZ005651.1, from coordinate 12,330,927 downwards.
ACAGTGAAATTTCATTTTTTAGACTGAATGGGTATTGTTTTGTGAATGTGGATATTTAAAATTTTGCCATATTCATAAGCAGTATCAATTCAGCCCTTTTTCTCTATACTGGATACTTTTGGGATAAAAATTTAACGACAAAATATAGGCTAATTCACTATGCTGTAAATAGGTAAGGAGAATTAAATATTTTTGCATTAAGTAATAACCATGTTCATTTACTAACTCTATTTTCTATCAGTTCCATTTATGAAATAGATACGTTAAACAACAATTGACTTGAATTACCATAATGCATTTTTGTGAGACTTGTTTTTTAAGCTTATTTCAATAATAATAAATTAATAAAATTTTTATATTGCAATCTAGCTGTTAAACTGTTTTATGATTGGCTCTTCCTGTCCCTTCACACGTATATATATCAAATTTTATTGAATGATCAAGTATTAAATTTTTTGCAAAACTGATATTTACAAAATTTATTGCTTTAAATTCAAATTTCAATAAATTAAAAGGAAAAAAAAAAAAAAAAAAAAAAAAAACAGATGGTTTCCATGATTTATAAAACACTTTGCATCTCTATCCATTTGTTACATTTTTAAACCTCCAACTTCTCATCCTTGTTTCAATACAACAAAGAAATGCTCCTTAAAATTTCTCTACTTATTTTTTAAAATGTACTTGATTAATTTTATATAAATATGTAAATCAATCATTAATGCTGATTACACCTTATTCATTAGAAAACATTTTTTTGTGCCTCTGAATTATATATAAATTTCATTATATTTTGAGATATATATAAAGATAATATATTATACTTCAAAGAAATATTCACATAGACAATTATCTAGAGAAAAAAACAATTATAGCTAACTTTCAAATGGCTTAAAAATGCTAAAATGTCAATTTGGCAACTTTTGGTTACAATTTTGAAAACTTGCTAAATGATGTATTATACTGCACCTGTCCATAAATTTGTACATATTTCAGATTTAAGAAATAAAAATATTTTATCAATTTTCAATTAATCAAAGAGAAAATTGTGTTTTAAAATAGATTTTGTAGACAAAACTTGAAACACACCTTTTGTTATGAAACACTTTGTTTCAAAACAAAAATCTTGAGGTTGTCGTGAAAGGTCACATTTGGCGATAAATCGCTTAGTTTATAATGATAAGAGATAACATGTTTAGGTTATAATGCCTCTTTCGAGAATATTGAAATTTTCAAAGAAAGGCTCTAGTTTATAAATGATGTTTATTTGATGAATATTCTTGAAATAATCCAACAAACTATTATTTACATGACAAAAGTTATGAAAACAGTTTATATAGAGACATAAACTATGAATAAACAATTTTCAACTACTGTCATAAAAAAAATCAACCAAGTCATAAACACCTTTTAACATTTTTGGAAAGTTTTAAATACAAAACAGAATGCTTAAACAATTTTTAAGTTTAACATCATAACAAGAGAATATTTTTTTATGATACAAGATATTAAATTAAAACATATACATACTACTTTCAAACAGTGTTGTGCACGAACGCGTTCATGAGTTTAGCTCAAAATTTTTGAGTTTTGAGTTGAACTTCGCTCCTTTTTTAAATTATGAACTTGAGTTGAGCGAAGTTCGTTTTTTACACGAACTTCAGCGTGAAAAAGCAACTCAAACTCATTTTAAATATTTCTGTCTGAAATATAAAAAGGAAAGTAGAAGAAGAAAAGGACAGAAAAGAGAATAACTGTGCAAAATGCATCCTGGAAAAAAAGGCACTGGTAAAAAAAAGTACCGGAAAAAGGGCACTTTTGCAATTTGCAAATCGCCAAAACAATAAACATCAAATAATGAATTTATCGAATGATTTTCATAATAAATTTTTTGAAATTTCAATCAATTAAATTGGTACCACTTTCACTCAGTATATACCTGGGGGAGGGGAGGCTAGCAGCAGATTTAAAGAGAATAATTGTTTTTATATCACTTTCTTACTGATTTAAATGAAACTTTGTCTGTCACTTGCTGTTTGAAACAAAAACACAGTGTCACATATACTTCGGGGGCTGAAGGGGGGGGGAGGGGGGCAAAGGGAATTAATTTTTTGTATATCACATTGTTACCGTTTTTAAAGATATTCTGTGTAATATAACTATCACTCATTCTTTACGAAAAACACAAGAAGTATTATATACAGATTAGGGGGGCAAGAGGGTTGTGTAGATGCAAAAAGGATATTTTTAAGCAAATCTATTATGGATTGAAATAAAACTTTATGTAAATACCACTTACTGCTTAAGAAAAAATATAAAAAGTGTTACACATATCTTAGAGGGTCGGGGGGGGGGAGGGGGATTGGCAGAAAGGCGAAATGGCTGTTTTTATATTACCATGGTAGCTATTTCTCTGGAAATTTGTTTAAATATAATTTAAACTTCATTAAAGTAATAATAAATGATATATAGTTGAAGGGGGACAACGGGAGAGGGAAGATGGAAATAAAATATTTTTAAACCCTGTTATTGACTTTTTTGTTTAAATTTTGTGTACATATTACAAAATAGCAGGCTACGCCCGCTTCACTGGTCACTAAATTTAAATGAAGTTTTAAAAGAATTTAATCACCATTTAATTTTTATATCACATTTTGGGCTTTGTAGCATAATAAAAAATCCTTTTAAGGTTAGAAAGTCTAAATAACATATTACAAATTAAATTAAATAAATTATTTCTACCGTTTTGCAGCAAATGCTGTATGGTCTTATGTGAATGATTCTCTAGAAGGAATCAACAATTGTTAACTAATTTAATGGATTGTATATGGGAAATAAGTACGTTCTAATTGTTATTGTTATATTTCAGTGTTAACAGCTTCTGTATATGATGTAATATTATATGACAGTAATATTGAAAACTAATTCGTCTAGGTGGACTCTGCTAAGTTCTCCGTCATATTCTTGTTCTCACAAGTTTCTATTAGAAGGCATATTATACAATACAGAAAAATGAAGATTGATTACTCAGCACTGTCGTAGAATGATATGAAATACTTTACCTACTTGACTACCCTAACTGCGCTTCGATACATTTACCTTATCTTAATTTATTATTTATTTTTTTTAGAGTCAGTTTCTTATTTTCGTTTCTACGTAACTCCAAGGTGTTAAGAAAATCGAAATCTCGAGTAACTTACTAACTTTTCAAATCAGACTCTCAGCAGTTAGTAAAGTTCTTGCCAATATCATAAACAACATTTAACTACTTTTTGTACGATAAAAATAGTCCTCATAATACGCGTTTATAGGTTTATGTGATGTTTGGCCTATTTTGCCATGTCAAAAAAAAAAAAAAAAAAAAAAAAAAAAAAAAAAATGTAAATCTTAAATCTGTACTAATAAGTATAAAGGATTTAAGTCCATATTCTTGATTTTTCAGGAGACGAAAAATAAAGTTAAACTAACTAAAAACGGATCAGAAGAATCGATAAGGAAAAAGGGATTATTGTTGATTTATACCCTTTATACCATTCAGTGATTGTCAACCTTCATTTAATAAAGGAAAAAAATGAATTAAATATTTTATACCTAGTATTGATGCTAAATTTCTGACTTGAATCTTTTTTTACCAATGGATTTTCTCAAAGACTAAATGACATGGATTTAAATCCTTTATACCAATCGATAGAGAATTTTTTTCTGAGTCTGACTATGTAATTAACTCAAAATCGACATTTTTGGACTTAAATCCTTTATACTTATCAGTACAGAAATAATGTACGAAGTTTTAAACGTAGAATGTTCATGGTTTTAATGATGTTCATACAAGCATTATAAATGACATTTTAAAATTGTTATAATCTTTACGATGAAAATAACTTTCATAGTACACGTTTATTCGAAATTTTTACCTATTCTTCAATGTTAAGAAAACAGTAAATTTTCAATAACTTGCGAAGTTCACAAATTAGAATATTAAAACATATAGCGTTCTTGCCAATGTCATAAATGATATTTTTTTAAATTGGGTTGACCTCTGAGATCATTTTTCTTGAAATAATTTGTACGCAAATTAACAATTTGGCAAACTAACAAAGTAACACCCTGAAAATGCACATCGCACCGAATTGTTATTTTCGGATTCCTCACACCTCAAAACATTTAAAAATATAAAAATTCAGACAAAAAATTTTTACGATTACCTAAGTTCCCCATACTTATAGTATGATTGGAAATCAAACAATTTTGATATTCACTATTCTTTATAAATTGCTTTTAGCGCTAATGAGTACATACATAAAGCAAAATTAGAAAAAAGCGCAAAAATCATAGAAATTCATGTTAGCTTAGATATTTTGAATTGAGAATATGAAATTAGAAACATTCGTCCTTTTTTTTTTTTAGTACCATTATCCCTATCTTTTTATCTCCCCCCCCCCCCCCAACACGCAGTCACATTACGACGATGGCCCAATATTTTACATTTTTTCTTACATTTTTAAAGTAGCTATCTGAATCTGTCAATGTAATACTAGTATTCAAGATTATTGACAGATTGATGCGTAAACAGAATCCTTTTCTATCCTTTATTATTATTTTTTTAGGGACAAAGGGGAGGGAAGAAAGAGGTGTCAGATGACAACACCCCCTACTAGATTTGAGAAGGTCTATACTCGGGGAACGCATAACTTGAGATCCTTGCAAAGGCTACAGAGACCTTTTTACGCACTTGGCGTTAATTGGGTTGCGATATCGGGAGATTTAGCGATGATTTCGGAAAGTTTTTTCTTTTTTTTTTTTTTTTTTTTTCGATTAAAGTAAAAATATTTTTTCAGAGTATATATTTTAGTTTCTTTAGAAATGAATTTATACTAAATTCATTACTTACAATTTATTGTAAATCCATATTACTGCAAATTAAAGTAATATACTACATTTTACCTTGAGAGAGAAAAAAAAACAAAAAGGTTAATACTTAAATATTTTGAAAAAGGAAAAAATTAAATAAAATATTATCTGTATGTATATTTTTTATCTTTGTTCTCTTTAAAGAGAAACTGATTATTATATATTTTTATTTATTTATTTATTTATTTTAATAATTTAAAAATATACTTTTAAAATATTTGGAATATATTTTGGCAGAAAAATTATTTTATCATAAGATTTAAACTGTGATTTTTAAATGGCATGGCAGTATCTTCTGTGGAGAAAATGAACAAAAAGTTCTAAATGAACAAAACGTAATATATTTTCAATTTGCATTATTATTTACCGGTTAATCAGTAAATGTTAAAAGCAGTAAAAAAATGAGAAAGTGGAAATAGTTTAAAGCTTTTATGAAAATATTAAAAAAATATTAATTTAAAATAAATATATAAATATAGTGAATTTTCATATGCAGAGGCAATCTCTGTTTACAATTTGTTTATACATTCATTTTGTCTGTATCCCGATTTTTTTATGCTAAATGTGAATATGAGAATTTTTATATTCATTTCTGAATAAAATTAAGAAACTCACAATTTATATGAAAGGGAAGCGAATTTTAATTTACTTGTAAATATGATTTATCTTGATGTATTTATTTAATACTGATAAACACACACCTTTGCGACTGCTATTTTTAAAAACTGAGTTGAAACATTTATTTTCATAGCAATTTTAGGAGGTTGGAATGAGATTATTATAGATGAGAAAGAGGGAAATGTTACGTTATTCGATTCTTTGGAATAAGAATGAAAGCATGGCATTTCACGCATTTTTCAATTTATTTTGATATATTGAATGGATAAGCATGCTTTGATATTAATGTGATATTAAATTTAAAAGCAATCTTAAAATTTTCAGAAACAATGTTTCCACACTTTTTTTGAGGACTATTTCTTTCCGACAGCATAGATTAAATAAAAACGATTTATCTTTTTATTTTGTGATTTTGTTTTTCTTTTGGCACAGTTAAAAAAATATTAAAGGTAAAATTGAGAGATAATGTTCGACAGAAATTTTCAGAAATTTATATAGTAACCGTTTCAAAGGGCTAGAATTTATAAACAAAGTTAAGAACCCCCTCCCATTTTTTTAAGGATATTTGTATATTTAAATCGAAAAATAACTATTGTAGTAAATTATGTAGAGCAATTGCAGAAAATGAGTCAAAATTCCGTCATACTTGATACTGAAAAACTTAGCAATTGAATCAATACCAATTTTGTAGCCATTTGGAATTAATTTAGATATCAGAAAATAAAAGTTTTTGACTTTTGTGTAGCTTTTGGAAGATCTTCGAGGCATTTTTATTAATTTAGGAGGCTTTTGGCTCTAAATTCAAATCTCAAAAGATAGATTTATAAGGACGAGAGAACTATTTCTTTCAAAGAGCCAATAATAATAATTGTGTCGTTAAAATTTTGCGGTAGACTACCTTGATTAAAGCAGGCTGTGTCAGGAGTACAGTTTCATGCATACACAATAAATAAATAGGCCACTTTCACAAAATTATACTAAGTGTAGGACAGACTTTAAATTTCATTTCAATTCACTTGACCACTATTAGCCTTTATTTATTTATTTATTTTTAATTTAATTTAATTTAATTTAAATTATTATTTTTGTTAAATTATATAGTTTTTATTCACTTGATGAAATTATTTTATCAACTAAATCCACAGAATTATAAGTAATAATTCTATTCAATGTAAGCTTTTTCTAATCAAAATTTTTTATAATGATATTTTTAAAAGTAAATATTTTAAACTGCAATATAGAAAATCCTACATAATTGCTCTACATATCTTTAAAATTTTGTATTTCCTCTCCAAGGTATCGATCAATTTGTTATAAAGTCTCAAACAGTATTTATTTCCCAATTAATTTTCTATAAGAAAATATCCATTAAAATAAAATTTGTTTTACAATGTAATGCTTGCTAATTATGTAATTTCGGCTTTAAATAATTGATCTGTCTCCCATTTATATATAAATTTTACATATATAAGTCTGATATATATATATATATATATATATATATATATATAATAATAATAATTATTATTATTAAAGATAATTATGGTTTTCTTTTATTGTTCTGTTCCAGAAAAAAAAAAAAAAAAAAAAGTAAAATCTTTAGTATATAGTGCATAGTATAAATTAATGTAAACACTATTAGTTGTATGTATTGGAAATAAAAATATTTTATATAACAATGCGTAAACGAATTGAAATTATATTATCAATGTAATAGTAATAACGAAAAAGAAAAAGTATTTGTCGAAAAATATTTTTCCTTATTCCTGTTAGTTTGAATATTTCATTGACATATTTGGTGTGAATCTGGTGTGAAAATTTCCCAAAAGTTCAAATCCGTCAAAATTTTACTCTATTTTTAACAGTTTTGAAATTAAAGAAACGGACTGTGCATTAATTATCTTCAAATTTTCGAAAATAAAGTAATCTATTAGCCCCACCAAACTGTTCCGCACTCACAATAGGGGTTAAAAGGTTGCTTCCGGTATTCCCTCTTCCGCCAATATTTCGCCAACAGACTTTCTTCGCGAAACAATACATTGATATAAATTTTATGCTTATCTATTACAATAAATTCCACGTGTTAACATAAATATGTTTAGTTTAAATAGTTAATCTTTTTTCAGTTTTCCAGAATAAAAAAAATCGAGAAAAAGTTTATTACACTTAAATATAGTAAAGAACTATTTTCTTTCGCGGATGTGCAATTTCTACAGGCTAATACACACTATCAAGTTATCCTTTCCCCGAGTATAGGGTTTGAATTGAGGAGGAGATGCAATTGTGATTTTTCCTTCTTCGTTTCTTTCTTATCTGCTGAATAGAATTTCTGGTAATTACTAGCGGCGCGGTGAAATTTGCAGTTCGGTGACTTTGGTTTTTAAATGCTTTTTCCCATTCTTCCTTGTTTGCCTGTTGCCTATGTGGGTTCCCTGACATGCAAGTAAACTATTGTATAATTGTAGTCTTGAGTCTTGAGACAGGAAGTCGGTCCTATCCAGGACTATACATGAGATATACATCTCCCTCTATAGTCCTGGGTCCTACCTGTTGTATTCTCTGAATTCATGTATTGCTGATGCTTTGAGAGGCAATAAAAATTGCTTTACCCTTTCCCTTTTTTCTATCCAAAGAAGTGGTGTGAGTATTCTTTTGTCGGTCCTTGAACAAGTGTCTTATGTATTAACAAAACATACGTATTATGTTAAAATAAAATGCATTGCTTGAAAAATATATCCCTTTGTTTGCAGATATTTAAGACTTAATAATAATAATAATAATAATGAATAAATAATGTTATTCAAATAAATGAATAAAATAAGCATAAATAAAAAGTGTATTACACAGATTTTTCTCCTCATAAAGAAGTCGAACTAGTTTTAAAATAGCATTGTTTTTTTCATTTTGTGGTTTGAAAATAAAATGTTAAAAACTTACAATATCCTTTTTAGATTATTATTATTTTATTTTTATTTTTATTTTTATTATTTATTTATTTTTTTTTAACAAAAATTATTTTAACTATTGTGAATTTTTTGAATGTAAAGACCAAGTTAAAAAAAAAAGGCATTAGCTAATGAGTAATTTGCATAAAAAATTTTGTCGTGGAATTTCATGAAACATGGCTGCCAGAAGTTCAGATAGGTGAAGTGGCGTCTAAATGTCTTAATATTACATAATGAGGCAAAGTATGACATAAATGTATGTTATGAGAAATATTTTTATCACAAATAATTCAGAGCAGTTTAAAAAATATCATTTATGATACTGGCTTGAGCATCAATAAATACCAACATTTCATTTTAAAAACTTAGAAAATAACTTAACGTTTTTCATAACGTGCCAAAACGTGATGCTGTTTCACATAAATCTGGATTACTGGAATTATTGTATTTGAAAAAGCCACAAAATCGCATAAAATACTAAAATAAAATATTGACATCAGTATTACACAGTAAATTGACCGAGAGGTTCAGCTCTCGAAACTGGTGAACAAGTACCGGGTTCGATTCCTGGTTGTACTTGTCGACCAAGCCATTCGGAGCTTTCCGTGGTTTTCACCGAAACTTGTATAAATACAGGCTAGAAAGGGTCACTTAAAAATACCCCCACCTAGAGCATTCCACCCTGCCCTAGGGAACGCATGCAGTCAGTCGGTCTGAACTCTGAGCATTGTAGTAAATTAGGGTAAGGAAAATTTATAGAATCTTGTTACCCTTGCAAGTGCGGCATTTTATTTTCAGACCATACCGGTAAGTCGACCGAATTCTTTTCTTTTCTGAATATAGGAGGGATCACCTATATTAGAAATAGAAATTTCTGAAAGTAAATAAGTAATGGGAACTGAGCACAGTCCATTTATGCCAGTTAATTTTGTTTCTTATATTAGTGTATCGAAAGTATTTTAATAAACATGAGGTCATGAGAAGAATTTACGATCGGCATACAAAAATAAAATGTCACGAGACATCACCAGAAAGAAAGAAAGGAAAAAAAATATCACCGGTAAAAAAGTCATAATGAAAAATAGTCACCAGGAAAGAAAAGGCACCGGATAGAAAGTTCCCTGGAGAAAAAGTCACCAGAAAAAAACTATTAAAAATATAATTAAATAAAAATGCCTTTTCAGTTTTGTCTTATGTTTTACAAACTTCTAAGAATATTTCAGAGTGAATATGGCATCATTTCGTCTTTCTGTTTGTTTGTCTGTTAACTTTTATGATCACGCTTTAATTTCCGCTAATATTTATTGAATAGCTTGAATCTAATTTTAATCAAGTTGTCTATGGCATATTCTGTGTTGAAAATGGTATAATTAATGTGTGTAGAGGGACTTGCAAAACATTTCTGATGCATTAAAGTCAATATTCGGTATTTTTAAAAGCATTATGTTAATATTTTATACTTAACATAACATAGGAAACACTTTGCATTCTTTGCAGGTAGTAAAAAAGGACCTCTGTCTATATATTCTAGGAAAATCTCGGCAAAAGGAAGTTTAAATGCATATAAAAAGGTATTATTTAGAAAATTAAGACAAATAAGAACAGCATGAAATATTTCTTCAGTAATATAATATATATCTTTTTCACTGCACATCCATAAAAGAACATTTGCCTGAGAAGATGTATAATCGAAATTTTAGTAAACAATTTTGAGTCTTACAAGTTTTATTTTATACGAATGTAAATTTATGTAATATTATCAATACAAAAAACCCTTAACGGGTTAAAAGTTTGTGACGCAGGACTGCAGTTTATGGCTATAAAAATTAGAAATACGGGTCTTAAAAATAATGATATCAAATTTTCAGTGACGCTTTGCTATTATTTAAAAAATACAGAGATTTTCTTATTTGAATTTGTTTTTTTCTTCTATTTATTTTTACAGTGTAAACGTTATTTTCAACATAAAATAATATATAACATTTACTTACAGATACCTTTTCATTCACATCTCTTATAATATCAAAATATGTGTTTTAAAAGAAATGATATGAAATTCCAGCAACGTAGTGTTGTTACACTAAATGATTTGTTTTTAAATTCCATTGCAATTATTTTGTTTTGCATATTAAAGTATATTTGCACATTGAAATATTGCTTTTAATTTTCAAATACGCAGTCAAATATATCACTTTCATTAAGTTTATATTATGTACTGAAATGTATTTATTTCAATGAATTATTTTATCTTTTGCGTCACGCTATCCAAAACTGTAAGTAAAATTTATGGAAATGTTTATTTTGTGCCATTTTATCCAAATTAATTGAAAAAGCATGCAAGTAGATAGTGTCCTGGAAAAAAAAAAAAAAAAAAAGCGAAATTTTTAGTTGTAGTTTTGGATGGCGCGACGCAAAAGATAAAATAATTCATTGAAATAAATACATTTCAGTACATAATATAAACTTAATGAAAGTGATATATTTGACTGAGTATTTGAAATTAAAAGCAATATTTCAATGTGCAAATATACATTAATATGCAAAACAAAATAACTGCAGTGGAATTTAAAAACAAATCATTTAGTGTAACAACACTGCGTTGCTGGAATTTCATATCATTTCTTTTAAAACACATATTTTGATATTATAAGAGATGTGAATGAAAAGGTATCTGTAAGTAAATGTTACATATTATTTTATGTTGAAAATAACGTTTACACTGAAAAATAAATAGAAGAAAAAAACAAATTCAAATAACAAAATCTCTGTATTTTTTAATTAATAGCAAAGCGTCACTGAAAATTTGATATCATTATTTTTAAGACCCGTATTTCTAATTTTTATAGCCATAAAGTGCAGTCCTGCGTCACAAACTTTTAACCCGTTAAGGGTTTTTTGTATTGAACTTAACTAAACAAAATCCCGTAAAATTGTCGAAGACGTGTTTTACAGTTTTTAGAAATTCCGAAAATTACTAGATATAGAAAAACATATTGAATAATTCGTATTCGACACTGTTTTTCAAGATTTTGTATGAACTTCAGAAACACACTTTTCTAAAATCGATTAACAACGGAAGTCCTAGCGGTACCGTTTGGTAGAGCAATCACTATTTCAAAAATACCCATTTTGTGGGGGAAAAAACCTGATGTTCTGAAGGCAATAAACATATACTAAGGGAAGTCAATAAACTGCAATATCTGAATAAAGGCAATAAACAAAATTTGCAAAATAATGCAAAATTCGAAATGTGTTATTAATTTCTAATTTAAAGGTTGCAGACGCATGGTAATTTCATTTTATATCAATATTATATGTAAGAAATAAGTCTGTACAAGTGAAGGAGGAATTTTTTTTTCTTTTTTTCTAGAGTAGCTTTTATTGTTATATTCATGCCTGCTCCCTACTGTTAAATTTAAGAAAGAAATAATTATTATTTTTGAAGTATAGATTTGATTTAAAAGAGAAAAATAAATAAAAATAGAAAAAATCTTTAAAATGTGAAACTTTTATACTGGTAAATATTTAAGTAGTATAGTTTTTTACTGGAAATTTAATGAACAAAGTAATTTATAACATAATACACTGTATAATTTTTAATTATTTTACCAGTATGCTTTGCAGAAATGTATTATTTCGTAAAATTAAGTATCACAATGCGAAAAACAAAATTAATTAATTAATATTTTTAAAAGTATATTATGGGTTTAAATTAAAGTCAAATAAAGATGTATTTTACTTCATTTTATTTTCTTACTTATTTTACTAATTTTAATTCTGTTTTCAGAGTTTTTCCAATGCATTTAAGTGTTTCGTGACCGAGGTTTTTTTTTTTTTTTTTTTTTTTTTTTTTTTTATTTTAATTTCATTACAATATTATTTTATAAAATTAAAAAATAATAATAATAACAGAAAACATGAAATTTTAGATTTGGATTTGATAGATTATAATTATTACAATCTTTGTAAAATATTTCATTTACATACTATATTATAGAAATTTAATGAGCAAATTAATCAATTAATTATTATTATTATTATTATTATTATTTTCAGGATTTTTTCTATCCATAGTTTAAGTGATTTATCACTTAGTTTAAAAAAAAAAAAATTACAAATATTTGCATATGATTATGATATTATCTATCATTTTTATGAAAGTAAAGAAAAACGTTTTTGTTGTTGCAATCACTTTTAAAAATAAAACCAATTTTGAAAGTTAACAACGTATCAACTTGAAAACAATGGAATTGAATGAATATTTTTGATAAAAAAAATATTATATAAAATACAAATCTCTAAATAAATAACGCATTTAATATATATATTAAAGAAAGAAAAATATTTTGTTTTGTAAGTTTGTTTTTGACACTAACTGCCGATAGATGGAGCCAAATTACCTATCTGAGATTGAATATTTCAAATGGAAACGAAGACTGTATACGTCCGCGAACATTCCAAACCGGATTACATTCTTTTCTTTTGAGCGATGCGAAAGAAAATAGTGTAATCCGCGAGGTAATATAGTTCCATTTTTAAAGTGAAATATATAAAAAAATAAGAGTTTTTTGGGAAAAACGAAGCACGTCACGATTAAGACAAAATAAATTAATATCTTATATCAATTTCATAAAATTTCTTCTAGCCGTTTTCGAGAAAAAAAAAAACTCACACGATAACACATTTTTCCTTTGAAGTCTTAAATTGCAACTCCAGATCTCAAAATATATACAATGTTGAAGTGTGAAACTTTCAGGATAGCATCATGCAGAAGATAAAAGATTATTCTGAAAACATCAGATCAAAATATCTCCTATTTACTGAGATATTAAATGTTGGCGTTTCCAAATTCCTTTGATGTAAAACTAGCTGTATAATAGAGTGTCGCTGCGAAGCTTTGTTTGAGCTTTGCTGCGTCACTCAAAAAACTGTCGTTTTTTATGATATAAACTAACAATTAATAATGTAATGTTATTAGTTTTAAAAATTTCAAAAGTAGTTTTAATTTATAATTTAATAGTAGTGTAAAATATAATATCATATGCTTATTATTTATTGAAATTAATAAATAAATATTAAAATAGCACAAGGATAGAAAAGTGAGAAGAATCACATTTTGAATGCAATATGTTTCTGATTTTTTCTCTTTAGAAATTACATTGAGAAAAAAATATATTTATATAACCTTCATCTAGAACGAATAAGTAGTCATTTTATGAATCTCTGAACTAAGAACTTTAGGAATAAACTGGACAGAAGAAATGATCGAAAATTTATAAATACCAATAAAACTTTATTAGTTTTCAATTTCTTAATGTATAAGAAGTTTTTAATTTCTTAAAATATTTTTATTGTTACGTCATATACGCAAATTAATTATCTAAAACACAAATGAACTAGCAAATGATAGCCATATCAGTTTCATGATTTTCAGATTCCACATATCTCAAAACGTGTAGAAATGTTAAAAAACCGAGGATGAAAATTTTTCTGACCAATTGAAATCGTCTTACCTATGGTATGATGGGTCATGAAAAATAATGCATGGATGGGTAACTATTATATATATATATGTATAATGTATATATATAGAGAGAGAGAGGAATGATGATGACTTCTTTTTCCAAAAAAAGTTGTGACAGGAAACTTCTCCTGCTCAAGAGGTGCGAGATTTTCTAAAAGATCCCTGCAGCGGGAAAGTAACGCAATTTGCTTTTGCCAATAATGAAAATTTAAAAAAACTATTTATTTAATACAACACAAGTATGCCATCAAGTGCTTCTGTTGAAAGACTCTTCAGTGCTGGTGCCGAGGTTTTTGGAACGAGAAGAATAAATCTCTCAGATGAAAATTTCGAAAAAAAAAAAAAAAAAAAACAATCTGTTATTAAATGTAAATAACAAACATCAATGATGAAATGTGTGAAAATGCATCCAATTGAAAGATTCTGCAATCAACATTTTGTATTTTTATTATTAATATTTTTACTTAAACTAGTCTATTTCATGTCTTCATTTGCTTAAAAAAAGCTGTACTGTCTTATTTTACGCTCGTATAAACCGACGACTAAACACTTTGAGATTTTTCTTCCCGTGGGCAATATGCACCCTTTGTGAATTTAACAGTTATTTTCTATTTAATAAGTTATTTATTAATTATTAAATTACATATTATTTAAATTTATTATTAACATTTTAATTATGTTTTGAGTTTCCTTTTGAATTAGCTAAATATTTTTAACACAATTTAGTGGTTTGTCTTAGGGGGGCGTGGGTGAAATTTGATAAATCGTCAAATGGCAGTCCCCAAATAAAAAAATGCCAAAACCTACTTGATTTTGAATTTCTATTTTATTTTATTTTTGCACACTTTATATAAAATACATGTTTATTCCTTTATAGTACGCTAAATAGCAAGCAAAATTTTCTAATGATTTATCCAAGAAATCAAAGCCGACATTGACTGTAGTGCAATCAAATAAAGACTAACTAAGTCAAACCATTACATTATTTAAAAAATATATATTACTTCAAAACAAAGGAACCTCTAAATGAGGGATTTTTTTTGCTATGCGCATAAAGAAACGCATTGGAAATTTGAGAATAAAAAACCGCACAAAAACAGTGGGTTCACTATTCAGAAGTGTCCGTTAAATAAATTTTTCTTACAATTAAATTAATAAGTTATAATTAAGAGTTATAACTTTAATTAAGCATTGATTTAAGAATGTTCATGGTAATTAGTAAGAAGAGTTTGAACTAGTTCGTTTTTCTCGCGAAATTGCACAACACTGCTTTCAAATAAGCAATGAATGTAAGAGATAAACAGACATGCAAATTGTTTTGTAAATCATGCAAACCAAATTTTCAAAATTATGTTGTATCTCAATTTCATGTTAGATTATTTTGTTTTTATACAAATTTCTCATTTTGAATGTTTAATTTGCCTTATAAGTTTTAACAACTACTCTCTAAATATCACTTGTTATAGGTTTTAATAGATATTTTTTATAATAGGTCATTTATTTTGCATCCCAAATAGTTGTTTTCAGCGCTTTTCAATATTAAGTAGTTTCATCCATGTAGGTGCTAATATTTAGCAATTTATCATTTTCTAGGGAGAAAAAATGTGATAAATATCTAAGTATTGGTACCTGTCTTACGATTGCTACAATAATCTTTTGACGAACTTGTACACAGCGGTAATGTTAGTGCTAGAAGAAATTTCATTATGGTCAGTGGAAGTTGGAACATTTATTTATTAGTTATCTTCATACTGCATTACACGACTATTGTTTTTAGACAGTGATTTTAGCATTGAGGAAATTTGCATTACTCCCCTTGAATCAAACAGTTTTTAAGTTTTGTTAATTTTTCAATTCTCTATACGAAACTACACCGCTCAATTGATCACTACAAAAGTTGGTATCAAAATCTAGTAAAGCCTATTTTTCAGTTCAAACAATATTAAATAAAAAAACACTGGTTTAACTTCAAAATTATTAAAAAGTTAAAACAAGTTGATTCCTCCCACTTTCAAAATAATGTATCCAATTTTCTCTTACATGAAAGGAAATATGTATATTCGGTTTAAGAAAATGAATGTTTCTCGCCAAGATTATACTAATGCAATTGCGACAGCTATTTTAATTTATCCTCAAAATGGCAGCAAAAATTTGAGTCACCAAGGTTATCCTATACTAAAATTGTAATATAACATTTTAAGAAATGGATATAGTAAATATTGAGAAGGAGCCAAACGCTGTTATGAGTTATTTCATGCTTTTGTATAGAAGAATAGACTTTAAAAAAGGTCCTTCATACTGAACTTAACTCCATCTTGTACAGAATTTCATATTTATTACTCAAAAAATAAAAATAGGTTTGTTTATACATGTATATTTACTTTTTTCCCTCTTTAAGTACAGATTTTTGTTAATTTGAATTCCAAATGATTAAAGTGTGTATGAGACTTTAAATTTCAAATTAAATTGTGTTTAGTTTCTATCAATACACAATAAGGCTGCAAAGCCAACTATTTATTTATTTATTTTTAAATAAACTCCCATTCTATTTTAAATGCTTTCCTTGTGAAAAACATTTAATGTCGAAATGATCAAGGCCATTAATTTTATAAATAAATCTGGTGATCTATCTATTTAAATATTATTTTAATTGTTTTTTGACTTAATAGTTATTTTTTTATGTATGTAGCATTAAATATTTTGACACACATGTAATGCATTATTCAATCATCTCAAAATAATCATTAAAATCTCATATGAATGAAAAAAACTGGATCCAAGAAAAATACTAAACTATGATTCGCTTTATTAAGCTACAAATAGGTAAGGAAAATTACTTATATGTTTTTATATTATTAATCAATACAAAAAACTTTAATGGGTTAAAAGTTTGTGACGCAGCTACTTTATGGCTATAAGAAATTCAAATATAGGTCTTAAAAATAATGATATCAAATTTTGTGTGACACTTTGGTATTAAAAGAGTAAAGCACCATAGTAGAATAATAAGATATACTTAGATAAATTAGTGACTTTTATTTCTATTTTGATAACTGGTACAAGATTTTCTTAAAGAAATTTTTATAACTATGTTAAGATAAATATGGTTTCGCTCGGTGCTTTCAGCATTGCTAAATATAGTATGATACTGAATACTTTTAGTAAATATTAAAGAATGATATTTGGGATATTTGAAATATAGAGCATCTATTTCTTTAATTTAAATAGTGAAAAGACTTAATAATGTTCATCTGATTAAAGAGAAAAAATATTTTAAAACAGAATTTTTCTGTTTAGTATTTTGTATTGTAAAGATATTAATATAAAGAGTTACATTTGACAAAAAATTGTTGGCTTGTCATGTATATAGTAATATGTAGAGTTGTGTATAAAAATGTTATAAATATGGGTATAGAAAGATTTCATCTAGTGTCAACATCAAGTATTATATATATATATATACATATATTGTGTTTATTAGCAATAGGTTTTATGTCTTTTTAATCATATTTATTCAAAATAGATTTTACCCTCTTTAACAAATATCCCTTGAAAATAAATAAATGAAGAAGTGGTTGCACATTTTTAAATGCTAGACAAAAAGTTCCTATGTTTGGCAATAATGAAGCTGAATATTTAGACATTGGATAACAAATTACTCTGTTTGGAAATATTGAAGTCATCGAAAAACTTGACAAAAGTAAATATTCATCTGAATATAAAAGGTACAGGAAAATCTGAAGAAACCTAAATAATTTGTGCATGTCTAGTAAATATCTAAAGTTTTTATTTTCCCCGTGCTAATTATAAATTATGGAAAATTCGTTATACTATCCTGCGAAATATTTAGAAATCAAATGTTATGTCCATTTTACAAAAGTAATAAACATAAGTTCTTCAATGTAGTCAATATGTTTACAACCTACTATAAAAGCTATTTTTTTTTTTTTTTTTTAAACAATAGAATGTCCAATGTGTACATTTACCTACTAAAATTGATTATAAATAAATTTCTTTGTAATGCAAAAATGTAACTATCGGAATGCCCAACAATCTTATTATAGCGTTTCTTCAAATAATTTAATCTGTTTATTTTATATTTAGATATTTTCCATTAGTAACTGTTCAATTTTTAAACTGGTGATATAAACACCATCAAAACCTGTTAATCCTGTATGAGATATAAATGGAAATTATTTGAAAGTTTTTTTTTTTTTTATTTATTTTTCAACTATTCTAAATTTTTAGTACTTTATGAGAAGTATATTGAATTCCAAGATCTCTTCCTCTATAATTTAAACAAATGGTATAAAAAGTACTATTTGTCTGTGTATAAAATGTCTCGCAAAAGAACTTGATACATTATGGTGTATGTGAGTATTTTTTTAAAGCATATTTTTATTGTTATACTGCATAAAACATTATGAAATTTATACATTTACAGAAGCATAAAAGCATGTTCCCTATGGTGTAATTAGCATTTATAATTAGTTTATAGAGCCACACAAAATTATTGATATACATTTTAGTGCATAAGTAGAAACTCTCAAAGCACATTTTTAGTTGTATTTAAACAAAGGTGAGGAAATGGAGGTTTAACAATGTAACAAATAAGTATAGATGTGTAAATTGTTTTATAAATCATGTAAACCACATAATTTTTCTTAAAAAAAAAAAAAAAAAAAAAAAAAAAAGTATGCTAATGCTACCAGTTTTATAAATATCAAGTTTTCAGAAAATTAAACATGAAATATAGGAAGATGAATGTATTTAAATTATTAAATTCAGGTGTTTTCATTGTTGTAATTATTTTTGGAAAAAAAACACAGTTTGGAGGAACAGAGGAAAAAGCAACTTTTTTAATGTTATAAAAGCTTTAAAATGAATTGGAAAACTGATGTTAAAAAAAACGCAGAATTAAAAACTTTGTAAGCAAACACTGTAAATTAAAAAAATTCAAAGCAATTGTTGTATTTTATTTAAACTTTGTGTATGTGATGTAACATTATTTAAAACAAAAATCTTTATATCAATACTAAGAATATATATATATACTAGCTGACCCGACAAACGTTGTTTTGTCATATAAATTATTTCTAGAGAATATTTTGCTAGAAAAAAATAACTAACTTATTGTAAGTGTGTAAGGATGTGGTATATAAGTGGAAGATGTATGGAGCGCTATGAACGGTGAAAGAATATAAAAATAACAAAACACCAACCATTTATTTTTTTAATTTATTAAAATTGATTGTTTAAAATTATATACATATCGCTACTTATAACAATATTACTAAAAAAAATATCAATCCCTTAATGCAACAGAGTGTACAATATTTTTTGTTATCCCATCTTTCACCAATACAAACAAACTGGATGGTTTGCCCACTCGAGAGCCACGTATAATTGTCCGTGTGAAAAACATGATGTGCTCAAATCTAAGCCACAGACATACATCGTTTGGCCCTGAGACTTATTGATAGTCATTGCAAATGCCAATCTAATTGGAAATTGAGGGCGTTTAAATTGAATTGGCACATCTGTGGGTATAATAGGGATTCGCAGTAGTAATATATTTTCACCTCGGAATTTGTCATTTAAAATGATGGCTTCGATAATATTTTTCATTAATTTTTTTATGACTAATTGCGTGCCGTTGCACAACCGTTGTGTGTTCAAATTACGAAGCAAAATAACCGGAGATCCAACCTTCAGTTGTAAAATATGCGGTGGCATGCCTGGTAGATCCAATGAGTTTAAAAACTTTGTTGGATAATTTACAGCTTCGGTGGCATCAAAACTGTATCATTAGATTTGTATGACACCAAGTCTCCTGGTAACAAATGTTGTATCTTGAGATTCAATTCGTTGACGTCCACATTTTTTGCTGCTAAAATTGCTCTTTCTGCCAGCCACTCATGATTTGTGTATCGCCTGTGTACATCGGGAAATATCTGGTCAATAAGAGCATCTTGAGAATCAATGATTGTGCAGAAATCGGTCGGTAATTTTATGCATCCAGTTTCATCTGTAGTAACTTTTCCATCGCCGATATCTAACAATTGTTTTGAGAATGTTTCAGCGGATGGATCTTCAAGCTTTTGAACGCACAAATTTACTTTCAGTTGTACTTTTTCAACATTACGCCACAATGACGATGATTTTAAGCACGCGTTGATCTCATCAGTGTATGTTGAACGCGGAATAACGGGAAGTGGTTGTCTGAAATCACCTGAAAAGAGTAACAGAGTGCCGCCAAATAGTTTGTCGTTTTTTATACCTTTCAATGTCCTGTTCGACGCCTCAATCGAATGTTTGTGTGCCATAGTGCATTCATCCCAGATAAGAATTTTACACTATTTCAGCACTGTGGCCATGGACGATTGTTTTTTTTTTTATGTTGCACAGTGCGTTTGGGTTATTTTGAATATTTAGTGGCAGTTTAAATAATGAATGAGCTGTTCTGCCTCCATCCAATAAATCTGCTGCAATGCCAGATGATGCAACAGCTATTGCGATGCCATTATTTGATCGTATTTCGGCGAGAATTAGCGAAATAAGGAATGTTTTGCCAGTTCCCCCTGGTGCACCCAAAAAAAAAAAAAAAAAAAAAAAGAATCCATCTTGTCCTGCCAAAACTGCGAGCATGATGCAGTCGTAAATGGTTGTTTGTTCTTCATTCATTAGTGGGACATTGCGAGCAACAATCGCTGCCATTTCTACAGTATTGTATTGTAGTTCACGATTCAATTCAGTGCTTATTAAATCAGATGCATTTCGATTTGTTGAATGCACACCGAAATGACTGAGTGGTAAGTTGGCAATGATAATGCAAAGATCTTCAATAGCAATCAATGCTTCATTGTACATAGCGTCACTGAATACTATCGTTAGATCGTTGCACCGTGAACGATGTTGATGCAATATATCATTAGTCATTGAATCTTTGTGATTATCCCATAATGTCTCTGATCTGGCCGGGAAACATGTAGACAACACTATAGCGAATAGCAGACGAATTTGTTTTGCTGTACAGTTCAGTCCTACTTCAGCAAGCATACACTCCCACTGGTTGTCGTCTTCTAGCAAGCCGAGTGCAAGGCATGCGTCTTTATACGTTGGATACTGTTGTCCATTCACTTTACGTAAATCTTGAAATGACAAAGGGCCGATGACATTAACCAATAACAGTCGAAGATAAAAGCACTCAGTCTGCCTTGGATTGACTGTAAATAAACAAAGTGATAAAATTGTCAATGAAAAATCTGATTCCACTTTGCTGTCTACAGCCTGGAAAAATTTGTTTAATGCAATTAAATAATTTCCTTCATTATGTTTATAACATCATATTAATTATAATTAAATAATTCTAATTTAAATAAAAATAATAATAATTAATGGATAAATTTTATTAAATTTACTTATTAGTTTAATATTATTGAAAAAAAAAAATAAATAAATAAATAATAATAATAATTGTTTACTCCTTTCCTCCCTCCTCATTTTGTGGTGTGTGTGTACGTGTGTTCCTCTCTGATTGGTCCTGTCCTGCATGTTGCTTCCTATTGGTTGTTTGTGTTGCTCCTCCCCCTCTGGATTTTGTCCTGCTTTCAGTCTTGCTTTTGCCTCCAAGGCAGTTGCACGTGTTTGCACCTGATGAAGAAAGGCTA
This sequence comes from Salticus scenicus, assembly GCA_963930645.1. Taxonomy (NCBI): domain Eukaryota; kingdom Metazoa; phylum Arthropoda; class Arachnida; order Araneae; family Salticidae; genus Salticus; species Salticus scenicus. The sequence goes on along the minus strand of OZ005651.1, from coordinate 12,309,262 downwards.
CGTCCTTTCGAAACCGGTTGTGCTGATTTAAAATTTATGGTGTGTGAAGAAGTTTGAATTTCTTGCTAATAATATGAGCATTGAATGTTTTGCTCAGCAGAGGCGAATATGGGACCACCCAAAGGTTATCAATGTCAATATCTATGTTGTTGACATAGATGACCGCCATAGATGATAAGATTGTCTGTCATTATCGGGATTTCTTCAACGATATATTGGATATCCGTCAACATTTGTGATCGTGAAATTTTTCGGAAAACGTTTAGTACATTTTCCATCTGCACAAATAATAATGGCCTAAAAATTCATTTTTCATTTTAACATAAAATAACTCCGTCGGATATTGACGAATTTATTAAAAGAATATACCATTTTAACTAATTTTAACATTTTAACAATATTAACGTTGAAAAAATATATTAAACACTTACGGTTAAAAATTCATTTTTCATTTCAACATTAAATAAATTCTGATATCGTGTTTACGATTCTAAAATATTAACTTTGAAAAAATATTTTAAACACTTCGTAAGATACAGTTAAAAATTCATTTTTCATTTCAACATTAAATAAATTCTGACATCGTGTTTACGACAAGTCACGCCATCTAGGTGGAAAAGTTGTTGAAAGAGTTGGTTAAAAATTAATTAAGAAAGAACTAATTAAGTTACAACTTTCATTTGTAAATCTAAACCATTCTCGAATCCACCTGAAGACACACAAAAAATTTCATTAAACTCAGTCCAGCCGTTTAGGAGGAGTTCAGTGACATACACACGCACAAAAGAAATATATATATAAAGATATATCAAATTTTCAATTGAAATTTAATAACCAAGCAAGAATATATAAATCACTCTACTTACCTATTTACAGCTTATAATTATATTTTTATACTTCATAACTTTTTTTTTTTTTTTTTCCATTATAAGAAGATGTTCAGAAGAAATGGTTTAATCCAATTTGCCGATGAGCGAATAATTAATGCTTATGTATATGACAAAATATTCATTATTCACATACGTAAAACAATATTTCAGTCCGAAATATTGTTGGAAAATTTGCCGTAAATACACTTATTTATCAGATATGGGAAAATTTAAAGTACAGTAAACACGGAATGTACACAATTGAATGTCTACAATTGAATTTCTACAACTACGCAGTTTGCATTCACAACGTGCTTTTGATTACAAACAATATTCCGATGAAACTTTCCTATTGGTTATATCGCTACGTTTTCTATCATAATCGGTAAAACTGACGTCATTTTAGGGACGCCTTCTCGCTTCCTTTATCGATCAGCTGGCACGACTCGTGTGCGAGTGAAAACGGGCCCCGGAATAGCTATTTTTCCTACTTCCGAGAACAGCGATGGAGTAGAGATGAGCCTTTTTGTTACGTCACGTCTCACTCGTTTCTCTACTCGGCCGCGCTGTGAATTGGGCTGCTTGAGCTGTAAAGCCCTGGTTTTTAAGAACTCGGAAGCAAACGTCAACGTTTTCGACGCCGCGACGCTCCAATCAGAGTCTCCTTGATATCAACGCTGGCGTTGAAACCGCAGAAAAGAGCGTCGTGACGCATGCGCAAAGACGCCGAATACGTTGACGTTCGCGTTTTGTGTTCTTAAAAACCAGGGCTTAAGGTGCCTTCACACTGGACGTTCCGTTCAGAGCTTTCTTAATAACCGGGCAAAGACAGCTGGGAAAAGGAGCAGGCGTCACGTGATCAAAGGAGGGAGCATTTGAACGTCTTTTCACCCAAAACCAAAGCCGTTATGTTTATGATTGTGATGCACGTGCTTGCTGTATCGATTTCTTTTATATTTTGTATATTTAGCAGTGATTATTCTGATGGATACACTTATTTTATAGTCTGGACTGTAAATTCAATATAGAACCGCTGAAAACTACACTTATTTCGTTTCATTTAATGTTCCCGAATGATCATCATTTAAAAAACGGAGTGGTTAGATACCCGGCAGCCGTGTCCCTGTTACATCCCCGGCAGTTTTGGCGCTTGCGCAGTGTGACTGCCATGTGATTCATGATTCATCTGCCGGTAAAATGAACGACTCTTACATATTTTTCTATCTTTTTCTTTTCTGTGTTTACTACGCCGCGCTTAGCTCTCTTGGTTTTTCTTCTTAAATATTTGTTTCATTATTTGTTATATTTTTGCGTTTTTTGTTATAATTTTTTGCGTTATTTTCTTCTTTGTTTTTTCTTAAATAAGTTGATATAACTGGTTATTTAGTTTTGGCCAAAAAAATGGCCGAGATTAGGGTGGGAGATTTATTTTCCACCTATTCTGATTTTAAAGAAAAGCTGAGCCAAGTGATTATTTCAGCATTTATTAAGAAATTTACATTTGATCTTAATTATCATTAAAATACACTTGAAAAAAAAAAAAAAAAAAAAAAAAAAAAAATATATTTTCAATGCATGCTATGATTTTGTGACTAATTACCGAAATATTGAATAATTTACCGCTAATTGTTAAAATTAATGTAATAGCAATTAATATTTAAAATAGACTATTACTTTACGGCTAATCTTTAAATTTTGTATGCTATTTAAAAAATAAAAACTGAAATATGATATTTCTCAAAAAAATTAATAGAATTGTGTTTCTGTGTTTTTTTATGAGTGAGAAACAAAATCACGTATGATAAGCAGGATCATTTCACTGATAAAATTTATTTTTACTCTCATGGCTATTGCTCAAATATGTTTTTTCCTTTTTATTTTTTAGTGATTACTGAAATAAACAATAAATTCAAAATAAAATATTCTTGCAGTCAAGTGCCAAAATATATAGTTTTATTAAATTTTAACAAAATATACCATTTCATGGTATTGCCTAAATAAAAGATTTTATCACTTATTTGGGCAATGTGTGATTGCCGAACAAGTTTAACAAGTGGTTTTATCACTTGTTTGCTAAGTAGAGATAAAGTAATTATTTTTGCTGCTAATCAGGAAAAAAAGGTACTACTTCAAAAACTGACCCTAGCAATACTCCACAAATGTTAAATACAGTATGGGACCGTTTATCCGGAATCCAGTTGTTCAGAATTATATTTTCAAACAATTAACTTCAAGTGTATTTTTTAAAAAAATTACAGAAGCATTCTTATTTATTTAATTTTTTTTAATAATAATAGTTTAGCTTTGTAATCTGAAACAATTAAAAGTAAAGGAAATATTTAATAAATAATAATAATTCCATTTAATTTTGTTATATTTAAAAATAGTATATTTATTTATTTGGTAGGGGGTACAACGGTACAAGTTAAAGGTAATTTTTCAAATTCTAAATGTTGTATTATTGCTATATTAGTATAGCAGATTCGGATAATGTAAACTGAAAAGATAGCTTTTAAATCTGAAAAAAGTCAATAGAGCACACCACTACAAAATGTCATAAAATGATAATTTTATTTGGTTGAAATAGAGGTAATTGGTCCTGTACTGAATTTATATATGCTGGTCACTATTTTTAAATGAATCACTATAATTAATGAATTCTCCAAATTGCATTAATTTTTATCATGTGAAAAAAAAAAAAAAAAAAAAAAAAAAAAAATCTGATCGGGAAAAATGGCGCACCGGGTCCCCACTGCCTTCTGCAGCGTAAACTTGTGCACAAATGCATATATACAAGCGCTGTGTGCAAGTATTTCTTCACTATCCTTCCTGCCCCTCCTAATAGTTTTACACTTCTTAAAATATCTTCATTCAGTTTGAAATCCCCATAAACCTATATACACAAATTTTGAACAGTGTAACTATATTTGTAATTTTTGCCTACTCCCCCCACCCCTCTTCTTGTTCCCTAATAATTTTACACTTTCGGAAATACCCTCATTCGACTTGTAGGCTCCATGAACCTATGTATATCAATTTTGAATGGTCAGCTCAATTTCTAATTTTTTACCCCCTGCCCCCTTATTACCCCACCTAAATTTTTTACACTTTTGAAAATATCGTTATTCAACTCGTAGGTCCCCAAGACCTAAATATACCAATTGTGAATGGTCTTAACTAAAATTTTGCCCCCTTCACCCCCCCCCCTTCGTATCGTAATAATTTTACACTTTCGAAAGTATCTTCATTCGACTTGTAGGCCCCATAAACCTATTTATTCCATTTTTGAACGGTCTAACTAAATTTCTAATCTTTTTACCCCCCTCCCCCCCAATACCTCATAAACCTATATATACCGAATTTTAACGATCTAATCTTATAATTTTTTTGCCCCCCTTTCCACCTCCCTTAATAATTTTACACTTTTGAAAATCTCCTCATTCGACTTGTGGGCCCCAAAAACTTATATGTACCAATTTTGAATGGTCTAACTCATGTTCTAATTTTTTGCCCCTTCGCCCCCTTTTTTCCGCTAATTTGCACTTTCGAAAGTATCCTCATTCGACTCGTAGGCCCTCAAAATCTGTCTATACCAATTTTGAACGGTCTAACTCATTTCCTAATTTTTTCTCCCCTGCTGCCTTTATGACACCCCCCCCCCCTAATAATTTTACACTTTCGAAAATATCCTCATTCGACTCGTAGATCCCGAAAACCTATGTACACTAATTTAGAACGGTCTAACTCATTTCCTAATTTTTTCTCCCCTGCTGCCTTTATGACCCCCCCCCTCCTAATAATTTTACACTTTCAAAAATATCGTCATTCGACTCGTAGCTCTCCAAAACCTATGTATACCAATTTTGAACAGTCTAACTCAATTTCTAAATTTTTGCCCCCTTCTTGCCCCACCTAATTATTTTACACTTTCGAAAATATCGTCATTCGACTCGTATGCGCCAAAAACATATATATACCAATTTTGAACAATGTAACTCAATTTATAATTTTTGGCCCCCCTTCCCCCCCCTAATAACTTTACACTTTCGAAGATATTCTCATTCGACTTGTAGGCCCTCAAAACCTATATATACCAATTGTGAACGGTCTAACTCAATTTCTAATTTTGACCCCTTTGCCCTTCTTTTCGTCCCCCCCCTCTAATAATTTTACACTTTCGAAAGTGTCTTCATTCAACTTGTAGGCTGCAAAAACCTATATGTTTCAATTTTGAATGGTCTAACTCAATTTCTAATTTTTCCCCCTTCGCCCCCCCCTTCCTATCCTAATAATTTTACACTTTCGAAAGTATCTTCATTCGATTTGTAGGCCCCATAAACCAACCTATTCCATTTTTGAACGGTGTAACTAAATTTCTAATTTTTTTACCCCTCCCCCCCCCTCCTCCCAACCTCATAAACCTATATATACCAAATTTGAACGATCTAACGGAATTTATAATTTTTTGCCTCACTTTCTGCCTCCCCTAATAATTTTGCACTTTTGAAATTATCCTCATTCGACTTGTAGGCCCTCAAAATCTGTATATACCAATTTTGAACGGTCTAACTCATTTTCTAATTTTTTGCTCCCTGCCGCCTTCTTGCCCCACCTAATTATTTTACACTTTCGAAAATGTCGTCATTCGACTCGTAGGTCACCAAAATCTATCTTTACCAATTGTAAACGAACTAGCTCAATTACTAATTTTTGCCCACCCCCCTAATAATTTTACACTTTCGAAAATATTCTCATTTGACTCGTACACGCCAAAAACATATATATACCAGTTTTGAACAGTGTAACTCAATTTCTAGTTTTTGCCCCCCCCCCCCCCCCAATAACTTTACACTTTTGAAGATATCCTCATTCGACTTGAAGGCCCCCAAAACCTATATATAACAAATTTGAACAGTCTAACGAAATTTCTAATTTTTTGCTCCCCCTTTTTTTTGGACCCAGGAGACTTTAAAACATGTAAATCAGGTGAAAATTAATTTTCTAATCTTTAGTAATAGTCAATGTTTTAAAATCATTGGCTAATCATGGTTTAAAACACTTGGATTTGGGCAGAATTTGACTTTTATGTAAAGTTAATAAATGTCAAAAGTTTTTTTTCCCCACATTTAAAATGTTGATTAATACGAGGCTTGTCCATAAAATAAGGTTCCAAAGGGGCTGCGAATGCTATGAATGTTGGTAAGCTGGTTTTGGCGACACTGGCATATAGCTTAGCTCCAGTCTCCGCCCCGACGAGTTGTGGCGACGTTCATTTTTGTCTTAGTGACCATGAGAGATGAAGCTCCCACTCGCTTCTCATGCCAGCTGCGAATTACGCTCTGTGATTCATTTTTTGTGTGCAAAAAACGCTGCACCGGTGAACATTCATTCCCAACTGTGTGCACTGTGCGGGGAAAAGTGTATGAGCGTGCAACATGTGCACAAATAGTGCAGAGAATTCAAGACAGACGTCCATGACGAAAAACATTCTTGTCGGCCATCAGTTTCGGGTGAAATGATTGCGAAAGTGGAAGAATGATGATTACCCCAGTGATTACCATCTCTTCCCTGTGTTGAAGAAACACCTGGGTGGGATGCATTTCACAACCCACGAGGAACTGAAAGAAGTGGTTTTAAGCTACCTTCGCCATGCGGCGGCAAAGTTCTACGATTCAGGCATAAGTAGATGGTACACCGCACGCAAAAAAAAAGTTTTACTCCGGGTAGTGCCAAAATATTCATTATTCAGCAAAAATTACCCCTAATTTCAGCATTTAGCTGTAACGTATTTAACAGCAATGAAATGAACCCATAATTTCCCAATCAACTGCGAAAATATTGCATATTTCAGAAACTTGCTACCAAAAAAAAAAAAAAAAAAAAAAAAAAAAAAAACAGAAATTGTGTCGTATACTAAAATAAACTTTTATTTATGGAATGAACTTTAAAAATAGTACAAATTTTATTATTATTAATAGCAAAATAATCTTATTTCAGGAATTTGCAGAAAAAGAATAAATATTAAATAAAGCAGTGATTTCACTGATTCACAAAATAATCACATACTTTGGGAAGATAATATAATTTGCTAACCCCTCCCCCCCATACACACACACACGTAAATTTTAGTTATGGTTTCTCTTTGGATTTGCATTGATCTCAGAAACAGCCAAGATGACTTTCTAAAGGGAGGATTTCTGACTAAAATCTGAAAACTTTCATGCCTGCTGGCCAACTGCCAGAAATTACTTTTTTTGAAAGAAAAAAAAAAAATTCTTTGACAGAATTTAATTTAGTACAACAAGACTGATTTATATATTACAATCTTGTAACATACCCACACCAAAAAAAAGATGTATAGAAACTTTACCAAGATAGCTGACAAATATTTAGAAGCCATAATTCATGTATAACCTATAGGCCTCAGCAATAAATATTCAGAAATCATAATCTGTACGTATCCTCAAGTTATCACAAACGAATATTCAAAAGCTATAATTAATACATATTCAGAAAGATACCGCCAACACATAATAAGAAGCCACCTTGAATTTGCATTCTGAAAATATTGCCAACAAATATTCAGAAGCCATTATGAATATATATTTGGAAGATATTGCCATCAAATATGCAAAAGCCATTATCAATTATCGCAGAAGATATCACCAACAATATCCAGAAACCATCATCAATATACATTTGGAAGATATAGCCAACATATATCCAGAAGCCATCCAATTTATCAATATTGATAGTCTCGAATACAAAGATCGCCAATTGGTTTCTATATGCGATCGATGAAGAATCTTTAACTTAAGAGTAGGTTTTTAAAAATGCAAAGGTTTTTACAGATTTCACAAAATATTTTAAGTTGTTTGGAATGTAAGGTTGATTTTTTATATTAACTATGTGAATAAATCCAGAGTCGGAAATAAAATCCGGGTCCTCCACTTAACGTGCAGATGCTGTTATACTGAGCCACCCTGGCTGATAACCAGCGCAACATTTTTCCCATATAAACCATTGGCAAGATCACCATATCTGCAAAAGTAGATGTAATGATTATGTGAGAAATGTCGAGTTGGTTATCGGCTAGAGTGGTTCAGTGGAAGAGCATCTGCACGTTAAGCAGATGGCCCGGCTCTGGCATTTTTCACATAGTTGGTATATATATAAAAAAAAAAAAAAACCTAAACTCCAAACTACATAAAATGAATTTTCATGGTTTATGAATTTATCAATAAAATTTCTAAATAGTTTAAGATAGTTTAAGAAATTAAATGATAAAGTTGGATATATGCAGGCATCCTGCCATATTGGAAGTGGAACACCCCAAAATGGTAACAATGCAAAATTGCTGTCTGAAAGAAATAGTCCTGTCGTACTTAATTAAAAAAAAAAAAAAAAAAAAAAAAAAAAAAAAGTTTATTTTTTCTCTTTTAAGTATAGATATAAATTTCTGTACAAAAAGAATTTAATTTTGTACGACAAAACTTTTTTAAAATCTCTTCTTTCATATAAAAGCATGACGGACCTTATTTTGATTTCTAGCCGAAGGCCCCTAAAGGAGCCAGTTCGGGCCTGTAAATCTTGTTGTGCAGATGGAAGTGTTTTAATTAATATTTTTTCTGAAAATGGTACAATTTATTAAACTACTTCCATCAATTCCATATGACAGGAATGAATATATTGACTTCGTATTCAACTACCTTGTATATTGTCTATAAATTGCATACACACCACCAAGGGGGAAAAAAAATACATTTTATATTTATAATATGAACTAGCTGGAACCCGTCGAATTAGACGGTCACTTTATTGACCGTAATGTTTCAAAAATCATCGCATCATTATTTAAATGTATTTCAAGTTAAAACATCTAATATAATTTACGACATTTCACTTAAAAAAAAAGAAATTCGGAAAAATGCTTATAAATAGAAATACTATATATGACATCACTTTCTACAAAATACTATCAATGTGATGTCAAATTGACTCCAAATAAACATTTGCTATCTTTTATTTTCTATTTCGTTTAATACTATGACTACATGTTAGCTGACCCGCCCGGCGCACAGTGGATCGAACAATGTTAAAATACGAACATAGGCCCAAAAATCAATCTCTAAATGACTGATATTTTGCAGTGAAATAATTTAAAAGAGTGTCTAAAAAATACAAATATATGGTTATTTCTTCAATTACACGAAGTTTTATTATATATAAATAAGTTCAAAACGAAAACTTTCAGAAATAAGATTTTTCGATGAATTTCAGTGACTTTAACTTTATTTTAATAGCCATCAAGTGGCACTTAAGATAACTATGAAAAAATACGAAATAAAAATACTTTTAATAATGTCCTAATAAAAGTTTAAGGTACTTTTGCCATTATTTTGTTGGTTTTTTATGTTGTGACTCACGCATGAAATGTGAATATAAAATTAACAACAAAATTAATTTTATAAGGAGTGTAACTTTTTTTGTCCAAAATTTCATACACACTTTACTACTCCCAAAAGTATACATTTTAATCTGTGAAAAGGATTTTCGCCACAAATCGCCACTTTTAGAGAAAAATAATTTTTTATTCTGTTTACCCCCAAATTATCAATCGAGAAATTTATCTGAATAACTGTATTCTTTGATGACAGAAAACATATTAAAATTTTTATACTGAAAATATTATCAGTGGTCTGTCCAGAGGAAAATCTGGGTTCGTTAAAGGACCCTTCACACAATTCTTTATCAAAAAAAAAGAACCCTTCACAAAATTCTTTATCCTAAAAAAGGATCCTTCACAAAATTGTTTATACTAAAAAAGGACTCATCACAAAATTGTTTATCTTAAAAAGGGATCCTTCACAAAATTTTTCTCCTTACAAACAGACCTTTTGATAAATTTGCTTCATTTTGAAAACTGATTTTCCATAGAACGAATAGGCCGCCTGAATAATATGATGTAGTTTGCTGTATTTCTCTGAAAAGCTGATATTCAGTTTCTAATTTGTAACAGTTTTCAATGCATATGTGAGAGTTCAGCTTTATAAAAGTGAATCGTCATTTTTAAAATGAAATCTTAATTTTAATTTTATTTTATAAAATTACATTTTTCAAAATTTCACAAAAAGAGAAACCTAGCCGAAAAGTTCGAATGAGTTTGATTTTCACGCTAAACTGAGATTCACAAAATTATGAATAGATTTTTCACAAAAATAGGACACTGTCTGAAAAGTCTGGACAGAACCCTATGATTATAGAAATTAGATGATTAAAATAGATTTAATAAATCAGAAATTATTTTTTATTTTTTTAAATATTTAATAAAATAATTTATTTTACTTTAAAGGTACTGAAAAGTACCGTTGGACCCAAAAAAAGGGAGGAAATGTAAATGGTTGCTGTGATATGTCATAAAATGTTAAAATTAAATATTATAATCCCATATTACGATTTAAAGTAAAAGTTTCTGTGCAATAAAAATAAAGCAAATGTGAATTTTTCATAGAATTTGTCAGTAAATGCTTGCATGAGTTTTCTGTTGAAATACTACATAAAAAAGAAAAACAAGGCTGTAATGTGATTATATATTTAACATTGTGTGCTAAATTAAATGTGTTATAAATATAGATTTTCTTCACGAAATTTTTATTTATTTCCTTTTCTTCTCTTCTTTTTTGCAACATTTGTTTCTTTATCAGGTATGTTTCTAAATACCTGTTTGCAGCAGAAAAATATGATACCGTTCAACCCCTTTATAATGCCAATTTTTCCTCAAATGGCACATTAAACTAATTTCACGAATAAAAATTGATGTAAAGAAAACAATTCATTTTGCTTATTAGAAATAATTAGTTTAAATTTTGACACATTATTCTCTTAGTTAATCGCAAACTTCTCAAAACCCATTGTATTAGCATAAGCAAAATTGTCAGAAATGACTATTTTTTTTTTATTTTTTTCGCGCCAATATTATGAAAATAATATTTATACTGATATTTTTCTACCGAAATGATACACAGGAATTATTATTTTTTAAAAAATGGTGCCAGTTGAACAAAATTATAACGAATTTGGTGGGGAAAATATTCCTGCGGCCTTGTAGAGGGTTAAAAAAAACATAGAATCGCTTTTAGTATCATACATATATGCATATTTAAATCAAAATGTGACAAAAAACATCATACATAGATAAAAAATAATACCATAACCTTCCTATGTTCGCCACTGCCTATACTTCGATCCACTGTGCGGCGCTGCCCGTGCCTGTGGTAATAACCTTAAATGAACCTTAAATTTGTATGATTTTATATCTTTAACTCGATTTTGTTTGAATTTCTATTTTTAAATGAAAGCATTGCGAAAAAAATAATCATCTGTAACAAAAAAAATTACCTCAAACCGAACGGAACTCGGGTTCGTGATCCCGGTGCCTACGGCAGCGTGTATGCGGCCCGCTAATAACATGAAAAAATTCTTAAAAATTAGCCTTGAACCGAACGAACCTCTGACTCGTGTGTCCGCTGCCTGTGGCTGCGGCACCGTATAGCAGGCATGCTACGCACGTGCTGCAAAATCCACTTTCCTCCACCAAAGGGCGCAGTATGTTGTATACGAACATCACCAATCGTCTTGAATTTCCAAGACCTTTTAAATAAGGTGTCACATGGTGGTGTCAACTGCAAAATCCTTTAGTAACACTTACCACCACCAGGGTCACAGCATGTTCTATACAAACAACACTAACGGTGAGGAAATATCCAGACCTTTAAAATAAGTTGTAACATGATAGGGTCTACTGCAAAATCACCTAGTTTCATTTTTAACCACCAGGGGCACACTATATTGTATACAAACATCCCCAATCAACAGGAAATTTCAAGACCTTTATCAACAATCGCCTTGAATTTCCAAGACCTTTCAAATAAGCTGTCACGCGGTGGTGTCAACTGCAAAATCATTTTTGCACTTTCCACCGCCAGGGGGTGCAGCGTGTTCTGTACGAACATCACCAATGGTCAGGAAATACCAATACCTTTAAAATAAGGTGTAACATAATAGAGTCAAAAACAAAATCACCTAGTTCCCTTTTTCACCACCAGGGGTTGCACTATATTGTATACGAACATCCCCAATTGACATGAAATTTCAAGACCTTTAAAATGAGGTGCTACATGTGTGGGTCTGGAACGGATTTCCCTCTCAAACTAATTTCCCCCTTTGAAAATCGAAAATTCCAAATTCGCAGAAAGTGATTTTTTTTAGTATTCGACTCTAGTCCCTATATGTGCAATTTCTTCACCGTGAAGTAATTTGGAGCTGAGTTAAGCTCGTAAACGTGTTTTTAACCCCTGCCCCCCCGGGGGGGGGAACTGTTCGACTTTTTTTATTTTTCTCTTTTCATAACATATCTACAGACCGAGACCTTTTTTTAGACACCTCAACCAAATTTTTACACCTAGCCGTTCTCTCAATTTAGTGGAGACAGACAAAATCATGTTTCAAATTAATATATAGATAATTTTTATGTATTAAAATAAAGATTTCATATTTTTTGTTTATTTGGCCTCTTGACAAATTAAATGCTTTTACACTAATTTCTCTGAAAATCATATAGAAATAAAAATCTCTTTCTCTCTCTCTCTTTTTTAAAATTCTCATTAGGTTATATTTGTTCAGCAGAAAATGAAGTTCAACTTAGTGAAAAATTCCAGAAAATAGCTTTTTTTTAAAAAACTAAACTAGCAGACTCTGCTCCTTACTCGCTCCACTTATCAACACCTGACTCACTTTGTTTATTAACTTCAGCGGGGCTCTACCCACTTATTCGCTGCTCTGCCTTTCACTGAATAGAAATTCTATCCTCCATTAACTCGCCTCTAGTGCCGCTCAAAATGTAATTGAGTTTCATTAGTTCAGCCTACCTGAAATGGTAGGTTAGAGCACAAGTAAATAGCAGTAAACAGAAGCCGAACGCACATATGCAAATTGTTTTATTTTGTTTGTGCTCTGTTTTATAATCTTATATTTATGATAGAAAGTGATATTTTAAATATTCAATAATTTGTATATTATATATATATATATATATATATATGTGTATACCATATAAAAAAATATTAAATTTTTTTCAAAAGTATTTAAATAAAAAATTAATTTTAATTTTTAAACATGTTTTAACACCACTAAATTTAGAGTAAAATTTATAAAAATTATAATGACATCTTGTAGACACATCTGCGTATCTATTTTAGTTTATGTTTTAATTTAGACTTTAAAATATAATTAAATTTTTTAAAAAATTTGGAATTCTTATGTAATTGCACTATTTAAACATAAAATATTTCTTTTAAATTAAATTTTTAGTGGATCCATAAAGCAATATTTATATACATTCAGGACATATATTTGAACAACAACGATATGAAATTAAGAGGTAGTATGGCTTATGGCTGACTACAGTCGGCAGCAAAATTATTAAAACAAACATTGACACTCTTCATTTTTTGTTTTTTAAAGTTTGATTGCTAATTTTTATCATCAACTTACTTTTTTTATAAACAGCAAAAGACTAAGATCATGACTCGACAAATATTTTCTTAACAAAACAGTTTTAGGTGCACAATTTTTAAATACGAATTATTGTTAAAGCTTCAATTATTTTGCTGCCGACTGTAACTACTTTAGGTTCCTAAGTCAGGTGGAATGTCCTCTGTATCTTTCTAAAGGGTCCTAGCCTGTATTCACGTTAGTTTAGGAGAGCACGAAATTACAGGATGGCTAGGTCGATGAGCAGGATGTGGGATCAAACCATGAAGGTAGAGAGAAGGAGGAATTTCCTCTACGGCGATTTCCCGCAAAAATGGGCCTAACGCGCAAACCACCGCATAGTGGCGCTGATGCGAGTTCTTATGTCGTTTTTGTATTAGCATCTACGTGAAAGTTACATTTTTTTAAATATTAAATTAATTATTTAATCGCAATATGTCCAGCTCTAGAATATGTTTTGTGTATGGGTGTGACACAGGATATAGGAAAGCCTTGAAGAGAAATAAACAACAGGAATTAAAGAATCCATCAATGTTTTCTGCTCCTAAGGTAAGCGAGCTAGATGAATGTTGTTGAGTAAATATTTACGTAATATTAAATTTAAATTGAATGAATATTGATAAATGAGCAAGTTAAATATAAATTATTATGTTTCGATTTTTTTCTAATAGTCTTACTGAAGAGCCTTCTATCAAATTTCACTTAAAAACTTCATAACAAAACTGACAGGATTGCTAAGCCTTTTAAATCTACATTTGAAAGGTCTTGTTTACGTTTCTCATGCAATCATCAAAACAAAATGTACTACATTTAACAAATGTTTCCCGCATGAGAAAAGAAAGTTTTGGGTATTTTGATTGTAATGTTGAAATGTCTTATTAAATTTTCATTAGAATTCTTAAACAATATTGCCAGGGATTAAAATATGTATATGGTTTTTAGTGCGAACGATTAAAGAGATATTTACGTCTTTCATTTTATATATTTTGTAGTTATATTTTTATTGCTTTTACAAATGACTTAAATTACTAAGTAATTTGGCCGTAGTGAAATCTGCAGGAAGGATCGTTATTTTTCCTACTTTTTGTAAATTGTCCTTTCACTAGACAAAACTAAGGACAAAAATAAATTAAAAATAGACGAATCTGGACATAATATAAGCAATTGAATGAATTATTTATGCTTGACGCATAAATAATTTATGAGATTATTCTGTCAAAGCGATAAATTGTACTTTAAACTTAGATTTAATAAATTTGCAATCGATTTATTTTCCCTTAAATTAATAATTTGAAAAGTAGACGATTTCATTTTATTTATCAATTAAAAGAAAAAAAAAAAAAAAAAAACGCCTAACTCTATAGTTTATTGTATAGTTTCCTAAGTAAATCTGTTGTTGATTATTATTATTGCATTATCATGTAGATTTAAAGAGGGGGTATGTAAATATGTATATATATTTCATGTTCTAGAACCTAAAGTTTAAAAACAAAGGAAAGAGACTATTTTCAATGAAAGTTTTTATGAACATGTGATTGTATAATTACCTTTTATAAACAATTACCTACAAAATTTTATTTTCATTAATCATATTTTATTTATTTTTTATGTTGAAAATTTTGCCAAGTTCATCTTTATTTGAAGAAACCAGTGGCGGATTTAAGGGGGGGGCTAGGGGGCTGAAGCCCCCCCCAAAACACTGACATTCACCATTGAATATTGCAATTGTAAATTTTTTATTTGTCTAGAATAACATTTTGAAAAATCTCAGCCCCCCCCAAAAGTCAAGTTCTGGATCCGCCACTGGAAGAAACTATCTTAAAAATAATTTAAATTGATTATGTAATGTATACTTAGCATGGGAATCTTTTTATTTAACATTTCTAATATAGGGAGTAAAAAAATTTATAAATATAAGTGGAATGTGTTTTAATAATTTATATCAATAAGTCATTTTGCATTGTTTTCATTTTTATACAATATTTTACTTAAAATACAAATTTGTTATTTTTATAATTTATTTTTTTTATCTGAGAGTTTAAAAAATGGAATTATATGTTTAAACGTTTGAGAATTTTATATTTATATACCCTATATCAAGGTCTGGCTTTATATGAGTACTACATATTTAGTAACAGCATAAAAAAGCGGCTACATTAATTTCTTAATCATTCTAGATAATATGAAATTAGGCCCTTTTTTTTATTATTATTCTATCTACTGAATTTTAGTTTGGGCAAAATAAGGATCATATTTGGATTCAGGATGTCATTTTACATAATAATCAGCAGGAATGGTATCGGGACGCATTTTTTTTTTTTTTTTTTTTTTTTTGCAGAGCAGTGTTATTTAAAATGCTGCCCGAATTTGCATTCAGAAAATTAACAGTAATGTAATTATTTTGTTAATCACTTTATTTACTTTTTTAAAAATTCGCTAGAAATAAATATATAGAATATTGATTTTTGTATAACTGTAAGTAATATCAAGTTTTGTACTTCGATTAGCTCATTAGTTTTTTTTTAGATTTTATCTGTAACGAAAGCCTGACCAGATGAAGAATAAAGAGATTTATAAAGTGGGCTTTGTCTGAATGAGAACTGATTTGTTATGTTAGTTTTGATGTATTGATGTAACAAATTAGGTTCTTTTTCGGATTTATATATATTGTGTCTGCTCCCCTCCAAAATATTTTTTCAAGAATTGAAGGAAAATGACTAAGAAAAATCAATTGCCATGTAGCTGGATAGTGTTCAATAATTTGAAGAGACAGCTTTAGTATATAATAAACAGAAGTGCTTAAGAAGAAAAGGAATTGCGGAAACTTTGGATTGTCCTATTTATTTTTGTAAGTATTTTACTTTTCAAGTTGTATAGTTTTTCATTACTCAATTATTTAGCAGTTCTACACAAGAATCAGGTGAGTATTTGGAAATATGAATTAATTTGATAATTTAAATATAAATTTGTCTGTTTTCGTTTAAAAAATTTTCTGCATAGACTCTGTAAAATGTTAATTTTTAATAATCAATTAATGAAACTTGCACATTTTTGTGGTTGATTGTCAAATAAAATTTAACATTCATTAACATAGCTTGTTTCTAAAATATAGATATTTCATCGCTGATCAAAATAAATTATATTTAATCACAAGTGACTGCTGAAATACCTTTTTATATGTATTGTTAGCTGTGGCGTTTCATGAATGATTTTTTTGGCAGTCTCGGCACGGGTGCCTGGAAATGATAGATGAAGTATTTATTTGTTTTATTCAGTGATGCTGTTATTGTGTGGAAAATCGAAGACAGGACGTGGAAAATTTAATGTGGCCTGTCCCAGGTGACGCATAATTTTCATTCTTAAAATTATTGCATTTGTTTCTTAACAGCAACCACTTCCTACATAATATTAGTTTTAAGACAATGTCAAAAAGAGCTGGTTAAAAATTCATAAAAAACTGTTTTTCATTTACAATAAGATAAAATTTCAATTTATATCTTTAATATATAAATTAATTTATGTGAGGACCCATGATTTTGAAAGCCTAGCGGCATCACTGTTTATTAGTTAATTCATTTACTTCAAGAAACAATACAGTGTAAATATGACATTTTAACCCTTGCCTTTTGGTAACATATTCAATTTTGTCTTCTAAAATATTATTAGAGCTCTAATGCCTAATGTTAGCCAATAAATTACATACTGATAGTATTATTAAATAGAATTTCATCATGTTCCTTCGGCAACACTAGTGCTAAAAATTATTAGGTACAAGGTAAAGTATGTACATTTTTAACCATTTGAGTCCCAGGGGGTATTGAAAAAACACTGTCGAAGAATCCCAAATAGTGCAACCGCGCTTTCTCTAAGTAACTACGAAAAGACCCAAGCAGCGTGATAGCATTTGTTTTATTTTATGTCGAGAAATACCAAGTGGCGAGATAGCACTTTTATTTTACATCGATGAATCCCAGTTGGAGCAATAGCGCTTCTTGTATTTGTTAGGTAACACAATTCTCGTCTTTTTCTCATCGCTCCGTCATATTTATATGGTACAACAGAAAATTTTTTTAACTAACTTCCCGAGTAGCTAGACATTTGAAACTTTCAGAATAGTTCAGAACACGGTGAAAATGCATTTTTTAAATACTTTTAGCCAACTGTTTTGGGTCCCTGCTGCCTTCAGCAGCATTACCAGTACAAAGTTTGCAATCGAATGGCTAGCTAGCTACCCAGGAAGTTAGTTAAAAATCGATTGCAAGCTTTGTACTGGTAACGTTGCCGAAGGCAGCAGGGACCCGATACTGGCTAAAAATTATTAGGTACAGGGTAAAGTATGTACATTTTTAACCGTTTGAGTCCCAGGGGGTATTGAAAAAACACTGTCGAAGAATCCCAAATAGTGCAACCGCGCTTTCTCTAAGTAAGCACGAAAAGACCCAAGCAGCATGATAATAGCATTTGTTTTATTTTATGTCGAGAAATACCAAGCGGCAAGATAGCACTTTTATTTTACATCGATGAATCCCAATTGGAGCAATAGCGCTTCTTGTATTTGTTAGGTAACGCAATTTTCGTCTTTTTCTCATCGCTCCGTCATATTTATTGCAGTTTGCAAAGCGATCGGCCGTTTTCTTGCGTAAGTGTTTCTCATTGTTAATAATTGTGTGTTTCAAAATGATTAGGCAAAGCAATTTGTGTTCTCAATTTCGGTTACAAGAATTCACTACCTTATGCATACAAATGTACTGGGTTTTCTCGACGTAAAATCTCAACAGCGCAATCGCACTGCTTGGGACTCAAATGGTTAAATTGATTTATCAGGCATTTAAGTGTTAATCGTCAGATAAATAAACTCTTTACGATAACGGTTTTTTTCCAGCTACCCACACCTATATAGTTCAAAACTGATTCATGCCACATATTGCTAGATATGTATATTTTTCTTTTTTTTTTATGTATTTTGTGTGGTTCCGTGTATAAGTGACTAATGATTTGCTGGGCAAAACAACAGAGTACTATGATATACTAACAAAAATGCAGAAGACTTTAATATTAAAACCCAAATAAACTACTACGTCAGAAACGCCAAAGAAAAATACTTGAGATGCATACAGCTGTTTCGGTAGCCTTAAGCATACAGTCTTCAGTGCAAAAAGAATTCTGGATCTGGAGAAGTGCTCGTATATATAGGAGAAGGACTGAATTTAGTTAATAGGATTTTTTTAATAGGATTATGGGAAAGGTGGGGATGACGTAGTAGTTTATTCAGGTTTTAATATTCCAACGCCAAGTCTCCTGTTATTATAAGACTTAAATACTTTACCACCGCTTTAAAGGGGATACATGGGTTCAAAGACTAAAGCATATTTTGTCTTTTTTTTTTAATGTAATAAATAAAATTTTTTGTTTAAAATTTTGAGCAGTTAAAAAAGCAATATCTAAACAATACATTCTAAATTTTGTATTAAAAAATTTGGAAAATTCAGCTGACATGTCCTGATTTCCATTCACCCATCAGGAAAGTAGTCAACAAAATTTCCTATAAACTGAAGCACTGATCTTATTCAAATTTTGTACATTTTTTCAAATTAGAATTGACTAGGGCTTGAATGAAAAATTTTATTATTATTATTAAAATTGATCTTATAAGGCTATATGTGGGGTAAAATGCATCAAAAATGTGTTGTTTCTGCATAGAACTTCTCTAAATATTTAAATGCCTTTTTAAAAGAAAAAAAATATTCAAGAACATTTTATTCCGAAGAAGTGTACAAAATTTTAATAAGATTGATGCATTAGTTTTCGTGAAATCATGTCAAGTGCTTTACTAAGAGTCTCCGAAAACCAGAACCTGCTGCCTGAATTTTTATGAAAATTTTTAATGAAAATTTTACATGATATTATTTAAATGTTGTTCTTTTATGTGCTCAATTTTTTTTTTTTTTTTTTAAATTTAATAAACATATAGAGAAAATACTTTTTTTAGCCTTTGAAACTATACTTATCGCTGAAAGCTAAAGCCAATGTTATTCTATGGGGAATTAATCGCTATTACAACCCTAACTAATACAGGTTTTGAAATTCATTTTTCACATTCAGGAAATTCACAACTGTTAAAACTGGTTATCATTTTCTAAAAACTGATTTTTCAAAATTTTCTTTACAGTGAAACCCCGATCTATCATTCCCACATTGATTTTTTTATTTTTATGGTCCATGCACAAATTGTATTTAAATAATGTTAACAAAACCTGCATGTATCGTGCTTAAAAAAGTCATTTTCCCACATTCATCGTTGTAAACATTTTCTCCTGAAGCTCAAGCGTTTCCATATGGCATACAAACTGGAATTACTTTTTTCTTCCAAAAATAACTCTTTTCCCCCAATTCCATTGAGGATCAAAATTGGGATGCTTATGTCTCTCAACCATCTATTCATTTTTCAATTTCAGCATGGCAGGAAATAACCTCTTTAGTAAACCAGAAAATTGTTTTGTGGAATGCGGTTACATGCAAAAAAATGATGAATATCAAACAGAAGGGCAATTTAATCTTATACCGTAAAAACCGGCAGATTGGCTGCATTCGCATATGAGCCGCATCAATACAATCTTAGGTAATGAAATGACAAGTTTTCCAGAAGTGCCGCACCTTCGTGAGAGCCGCACTATTTTATTTCGGCCCTTATGAAGGTAAGATGCCAGAAATCCGCTCCAGCTCTTTCATAATAAAAATTATATATAAGAAATATAAAGATTGTTTAAATAAAAGTGAATTCATTTTTAATTTATACTAGCCGCCTTCGGTGACCAGCTGGTTCGTGATCCTTGAAAAATCCTATTTTACAAAATTCCCGCTCGCTGGCGAGTGCGGCACCTTTTTCCCGTTTCAGGTCCTGAAATCCCCGTACGGAATTTAACGACTTATATAAGTTTAAAAGTCTTCAAAATTTTAAATGATGTGTTATAAATAATTTAATCATAATTAGAATTCTAAATATTGAATTATTAAAACATTAAAGCGCCCTCTGGCGACAGAGATTTACAACATACACTCTTCAATTTCAATTCAAATAACTTTTAAAATGATACATTACTTATGAAATTATGTTAATTAGAAGCTGAGATACAAAGATAATATAAACATTTTTATAAAAAGATTTGTGTCTGATTTATCCAAGGTTTTCTCCGAAACTTGCGTAATTCCGGGATACATAATGGTAAACATCCTTAGTACAAAATGTGAGCGGAAATTGAAATTCGAAACTCTGCAAAGTATAAAAGAATAAAGGTGTTCTGTGTTTTCCGTTGTTTTCTCCAAAACTCCCGTTCCTTTTCTAAATTTTTACCCCCACCTTTCCGTCCCTCCTGATAAATTTACACTTAAAAATATCTGCAATCAATTTATCTTGCCTTCTGTAAGGAAGAAGTGGTTCTAATTGGTACACGAGGAAAACGCAAGGCTGAGGTAGATACCAGTGGCGTATTCTCTGGGTATGCTAGGCATGCGCCGCATACCCACTAAAAACTATCTAAACTTTAAACAGAATTTATTTAAAAATAAATTATTTGAACTAATTTTGTTGAACAATAGCTTCCATTTATACAGTATCCATCATTCAGTTTTGAAAAATTATAGTGAAAGGAAATTTCTTTTGTTACATTATTCCTGCATAAATCCAATTGTTTTTTTTCCCCCTTAATATTGTCGTTACTTCCCTCCCGCTTTGTTTAGGAGGCATCTGCTGACCAGTATCATCCCGGAGATACCGTCCCTTTCTTCTCCTACTGACCAGTTATTGCTTAGGTCATGCTGCCTTTGTAAAGCATGCCCTGATATAGGAATTTTTTGCTATTTCAGGGAATATTCAACGTCCCTCAAATTTTCACTCGTATAAACTACAAGGGGAGTTCCGCTGTATAAACGACCCAAGGCATGCTACCTTAGGAGAGCATATTCTGGAGTTTGGGAGTATTTTTTAAAGCGTAGGGATTTTGTTACCTTCGGTAGAGATGTTCGCATAGAAGAGAGCTGGCTTTTCCGACTGATTGATAAATTAAAACTTATACTTTATTTTACAATTATGGGAAAAAAAAAAGAATTGATTTGAAAATGATGATTAAATTGCAAAATAAAATTTGGATAAATTTCCAAAAGTTGTTTTATGTGCCAGAAAAGTTGCTTTTTTATTTATTTATTTATTATTATTATTTTAAATCTAAAGTTATTCTACGCGAAGACTTCTGCCAGAAATAAAAGTATGTACAAATTTTGTTTATTCAATAATATGAATAAAGCAAAATGTCTTCTTTATGTGTGCCTGTATACGCTATGAAGGTCAGGCCACTGATCGCAGATTTACAAAAAAATTGGCAGATGCGTAGCTTTGATCGTGCAGGTGTGCATAGAATTTTTTCTTTCTTTATTTTTACTTATTTATTTATTTATTTGTGTGTGTGTGTTTATTTTCTTTCCTTATTTTCAAATCTGAATTTCTTAAATTAATTATTTTATTTGTTTATTTATTTATTTTGGAATATTCCGTTAATTTTTCTGCTTTATTTTCTTAAATTTTATTTAAATTGCATGTTTTTTTTTCATCCACCTGCATTTCTTAGAAAAGATCGTTATTTTATTTATTTTTCCTTCTTTCGCATTAAGTCATGCAATCAAATAGTTTTTATATGATAAAATTTTAATAGTTTCTTTTTCTTTCTTTCTTTTTTTAAATACACATAATAGTTGCGTTTTCAAAAATTGTTTATGTAAAGGCGTAATACCCCCTTTTGAAGAAGAATGTTTATTATTTTTTAATGTATTGTTTCTATCGAAATCAAATGGTAATATGATAGAGAGAATTAAACTTATTAAATTTTTAACTTTATTAAAAATTGTAACAATTAACTTCTTGTGTAAGAACTATCAGAGGTCAGATAAGCACCGACACTGAAACTCTCGCTTAAGGCGTGGCCACTAGCAGTTGGGTCCCCAATATGACATAGTGTGGTCGTGTTAGACACAGCAGAAAGCAGCGAACACCTGAAGCCAAGTTTTCAGCGATTTCAGTGGATTTTCTTGCCGGTTCTCACCATTTTTTCTTTCTTTCTTTTCTTTTCTTTTCTTTTTTTTTTTTTTGTTTCTAAAGTGATATAAAAAATTGTGATTAAATTTCTTTGAAAATTCATTTAAATACAGCGATCAATGAAGCGACCAAATCGGCCTTCAATAAGTTAATATAAGAGTCCTTTAGATATATGATATAAAGTTAAAGCGACAAAATTTGCATATAAAATTTTATATACGATTCCAAGAAACTGGAGGCCCACCAGCGGCCGAACAGTTCTCCTCTGAAAGTTGGTAGATAGGAAGTGTCAGGTTCCATGGTTTTCTCCGAAAGACGCGTAAATAAGGCTAGGACCCCTTAGAAAGACCCACAACAGACAGCATTCCACCCATAGGCCTAGGACCCAAGTTTAGTCAATCGGACTTGAATTCTACCAACCAACCAACCGAGAAACTGGAAAAATACAAGCTTAAATTTGATGAAATGATATCGCCTTGATCAGTAGTGTTCTTTCCATAGTTCGTTTCAGAGCATGCCCAGATTCAAATGTCACGCTACGCCACTGGTAGATACATATAATAAAAGCTCAACATGTGAATAGTTATGTGCATGTGTTAAATAAACATTTTATGTCAGATATAAATAATTTCTGACAAACTAAATTGCATCAATTGTAACATAAATTCTAAGTTTGTTGGAGTAAGGCCAATTGATTACATGAAGGTCCTAGCGCCTTCTGTGGGGAAAGGGAGAGGGTCTTTCTAAGGGCACCTAACTTGTACTATAGTTTCAAAGAAAACCGTGGAAAACTCCTGATGGCTAAATCGATAAAGTAAGGTATTTATAATAAAAGCTCAACATATTTATATATATATATATAAACATGAGACATGGTATAAACAGAGATGACAAGTTACTGCTAAAAGAAAAGATCAATTTCATAGCACTATAAAGACAATATATTGAAATTCTATAACAAACTTGGAAATTGGTTTTTTTTTTAAAAAAAGGTCCCACTATATATATTTTTTAACTTGCTATATAAGTTCTATTTATGTCTTTATAAGTCTATCAGCTTTCTCTTACAGGAAAATTTTTAGGCGTCAACTTTATTAGGTCAATTTTATATCTTCTGGATCACATTATCTTAAAAAAAAAAAAAAAAAAAAAAAAAAAAACTTATAATTCAACAACAAACTTTACATTTCTGCATAGGAAAATGTATCAGTTGTAACGTGAGATTCTAGATATATTTGTCATTGGCCAATTAACTACATAAAAGTCTTAGTACTACCCTTGTGGGGTTTTCCCTAAAGAGTCTTAACTTGTGTTCGAGGTTTGATTTAAAAAAAAAAAAAAAAAAAACTATAGATAATTTCAAAGGGCTATGTTGATGAGTGTGACCTGGTACTTTTTGTTTAGAACCTTCTTCAGGATAAGAAACTCAGCTACACAAAATCCTAGAGAAAACACAATTACAGAATATATCTAGAATTTTTTTTCTTCATGACATCGTACATTCCTTAAAATATGAGTACATTCCTTAAAATACATTTCTTACCTCCCACACACACACACATTCCCTCTTAAAAATAATAAATGAAATTTCTGAGAAGAATAAATTATAGTTAAGTTGTATTTCTCAATTTTTTGTTTTGTTTTTTAAATAAAAGATATATAAATTTTTTTTTTAGTTATTCATTATTTCATTATACACATGTTAGTTACAGTTCATATCAATTTCAATACATAGATATCAATTCATGTTTTAATTTATGTGCAGGGGGTAGAACATTTAAGTAGCCAGAGTTTACTTCTAGCTCATAATACAGGAAGTCATTGATAACTTATTTATTATCATAGATCTTAATTAAATTTCTGATTGTACTGAATTTCAAAATATGTAAAAATAAAAAGCTTGAAAACGGAAGCGATATCCATGGTTTTTCTTATATGCTTATTGGTTTGAAATTATAGAGTGGGCAGCAAAATTATTGAAGCGCACATACACAAATTTCATATACATCTTTTCAAAACATGATCGCTAGTTTTTATCATCTTGCATTTTTAGAAACAGGATAAGATTAAGTTAATGAACTCGACAAATATTTACCTAACAAAACAGTATTAGGTGCCAATGTTTTACATAAGAATTATGTTAGCGTTTCAATAATTTTGCTGCCGAATGTACAGTTTGGAAAGAAAAAAAAAAAATACATGTTTTAAATTACATTAACTTTTACAATAATTATTTCAAATGTATTTAGTATCTTTCACATATATTCAACAATTTCCTGAATTGATTATTAATATTTTTCATCATTCATTTGATTTGCAACAAAAAATTGCAAGTTAAATAAAATATTTATGAAATATTTATTTAGAACCATATTGTTGCTACCGCTACTAAGATAAGATCGCGGCTCGTAGGCAGCCATGTTTGTTTAGAAATATGTTTTCTATTGCTAGCGACAGGCGGCGCTTCAGACGTTACTTATGACGGAAGCGTAGCTGAAAACTCGATTTTAGGTACCATATTTCTAATATGGCGATACTATACCTGACCCTCTAATACCATGGATCAAACCCAGCACTTCTCATCTACCAGCTCTGAGTGCAGAACCACTTGGTACTTGGTCACTAGTGGGGCTTAAAAATTAAGGGAAAATTTTTAAACTTAGCAAGGCTTGAGCATTAAACGAATAAATAAATATCTATTTTTTAAATTTTACTTTTTAATTTAAATAGTTTTGAAGAAGATATAATTAATACTGTTATATTTTAATAAATGTGTATGTAAATTTCTTAGTTTTACGACAACAATCTAAAAAACTTTTTTTTTTATTTAATTAAATTAATATCTTCAAATATAAATTCTACTACAAAGTAATACACTAGTTACCATCTTTAAAAACTTTAATAATTAGCATTTACCATAAATATTACTCCAGTGCTATTAAATCTATAATAATCAGAGATTTATTTATTTATTTTTATTGTTATACGCCAATCCTCTGAAAATGTATAAACGGTATTTTAATGTGTACACACACACACACATATATATATTGAAATACTTAGATCAGTTCAATTGTAATAAATATCTATTCTGAAAAAAGGAATATGAAAATTGTATTAAAGATAAGTGTACATGAAGGTTTGTTTTTACCATACAGCTATATATAGCATGGGAAATAGTGTGTATTTCAAACATTAAAAGAAAAAAAAAAAAAAAAGATGAAGAAAGAAAAGAAATCTTAAACTTATTAGCAGTATATTAGTTTGTGGGAAAACAATTCATATTTCGTTAAAATAAATAATCAAAATTAAAATATCTTTCTCTCTAAATATATATACATAACATTTTTTCAAACATTAAAAAGGCTGCTTCTTAATGTTTTTAAAATGAATTTAGTTAGTGTCAAGTAAAAAAAAAAAAAAAAAAGATTTGGACCTTTACTAATGTTGTTTTGAAGCAGGTCCTGTATAAGGGATTTTTTTATTTTAGTTTTTGTTGCACTGATGATGAGTCTCATTTGTGATTTGAAGTGTCTGTTTTTAAATGCTTTTAATTATTTAGGTTTATTTTCTCTCAATTACTGATATATACTGTTAATTAGAAGTGTCTTAGTTAAGAACAATACAAAAATTGTAATAAACAGGAGCCCCACACAGAAAAAATTATATTTATAAATACAATATTTATTTCTTAATGATACCAAAACATATATCCTGAAATGAAAGCTGTGTATATATGTCGCCAAAAAGCATGAATATCATATACAGTAATAAAAAAGTATCAATTATTTCAAGAATTGGTATAAATATATTTGAGGGTGCCCCCTTGGCGAAACTGGCGATTTTTGTTAATAACCTATAACACTATATACATATTACCTATACATATACACTATATACATATAAATAGGCTAACCTTAGTGATAAAAATATATTTACCGTGATCACAACTTGGCGAGAAACAAGAGGCACCCTCAAATATAGTTTAACCCAAGAATTTTATAATTAGTATATATATATATGATGTTCATACTTTTATTTATTTTTTTCCTTATAAAAAAGGGAAAAAAAAGAATTTTCTTTAAGAGCATATAGCTTAGTCCAATGTATTCTATGAATATCTATCTATATATATATTTAAAAAAGTACTAATTATCGATGCTAAAGATTTTAAATGAACGATTTAAAAAAATAAAATCTGTCATTTTTGTTAATTTGCTAACATAAATTTATTAAAGATTATAAATATGTTTTATTACACATATTTTCACAATCATCAAAAAACACTAAACAAATACTATCAAATATATATTGCTGTAATTTAGTCCATTACATTTCATGATGGTTCCAGATATTTAATAAGTAATTACAAATATTTTTCCACTAGAACATCTATCTAATTAACAATTGTACATGCTTATTGGTAGTTAGTTGTCTTATACGCTTAAGTTCGCGCAATTTTAATAAATTATACATGTTTCTTATAATGCATATCTACACAAATCAAAATTCAAAGCTACTAACAAGCACTATTTATTTGTTTGCTGATTTTTAACATACTAACGCTTATTTATTTGATTTGTTTATTGTTTACTTTTACGTATCTCTCTGTTTGTGATAAGAATCATTCAAAAAGTATTCATTCTCTGTGTCACCCGGCACTTTATCTATAGATCAAGTATGCCATGCCAGGAAGTCCTACTGCGCAAGCGTAGAAAACTGCCGGGTATCTAACCTCGGCCTTTAAAAAAAGTAATGGTTGCAGTGGTTTTCAAGGGAGTTTACTTAGAATAAAAAAAATTTTCGTACGTCGAAAACATTTTGTTCATGTACAGTCGGTAACAAATGTGTTCAAACACTAGCAAAAATTCCTACGTAAAAAAAGTACACTTCATACGGATTTATTAAATAAATCCTTGTCGAATCCTGTTCATAGTCAGTGTAAGAATATGATTCGATAAGGATTTATTTAACAAAACCGTATGAAGTGCACTTTTTTTACATATGAAGTTTTGCTAGTGATCGGACACTTTTGTTACCGACTGTATGTATCATACTAGAGGATATTATTTCATGAAACGATTGAATGGTAAATATATATTATTTTTCCCTACATTATTTTCAGACTGCTTAACCTGTTTGAGTAAAAGTATCTTAGTAAGGTAAATACTGAAAAGAAGAGAATGTGCAAAAAACTTTTTGGGAAAAAACACGCTTACTGTCTTATAAAAGAACTGAAACGAAAAAAAAAAAAAAATCATTCGGTGGCTTTTTAAAAGAACTATAATACATTTCATACGTTTTCCTACGTAAAAAAAGTACTCTTCATACGGATTTATTAAATAAATCCTTGTCGAATCCTGTTCTTAGTCAGTGTAAGAATATGATTCGATAAGGATTTATTTAACAAAACCGTATGAAGTGCACTTTTTTTTCATATGAAGTTTTGCTAGTGTTCGGACACTTTTGTTACCGACTGTATGTATCATACTAGAGGATATTATTTCATGAAACGATTGAATGGTAAATATATATTATTTTTCCCTACATTATTTTCAGACTGCTTAACCTGTTTGAGTAAAAGTATCTTAGTAAGGTAAATACTGAAAAGAAGAGAATGTGCAAAAAACTTTTTGGGAAAAAACACGCTTACTGTCTTATAAAAGAAATGGAAAGAAAAAAAAAAAATCATTCGGTGTCTTTTTAAAAGAACTATAATATTTCATACGTTTTCCTACGTAAAAAAAGTACACTTCATACGGATTTATTAAATAAATCCTTGTCGAATCCTGTTCTTAGTCAGTGTAAGAATATGATTCGATAAGGATTTATTTAACAAAACCGTATGAAGTGCACTTTTTTTACATATGAAGTTTTGCTAGTGTTCGGACACTTTTGTTACCGACTGTATGTATCATACTAGAGGATATTATTTCATGAAACGATTGAATGGTAAATATATATTATTTTTCCCTACATTATTTTCAGACTGCTTAACCTGTTTGAGTAAAAGTATCTAAGTAAGGTAAATACTGAAAAGAAGAGAATGTGCAAAAAACTTTTTGGGAAAAAACACGCTTACTGTCTCATAAAAGAACTGAAAAGAAAAAAAAATCATTCGGTGGCTTTTTAAAAGAACTATAATATTTCATACGTTTTCCTACGTAAAAAAAGTACTCTTCATACGGATTTATTAAATAAATCCTTGTCGAATCCTGTTCTTAGTCAGTGTAAGAATATGATTCGATAAGGATTTATTTAACAAAACCGTATGAAGTGCACTTTTTTTACATATGAAGTTTTGCTAGTGTTCGGACACTTTTGCTACCGACTGTATGCATCATACTAGAGGATATTATTTCATGAAACGATTGAATATAAATATATATTATTTTTCCCTACATTATTTTCAGACTGCTTAACCTGTTTGAGTAAAAGTATCTTAGTAAGGTAAATACTGAAAAGAAGAGAATGTGCAAAAAACTTTTTGGGAAAAAACACGCTTACTGTCAAATAAAAGAACTGAAAAGAAAAAAAAAATCATTCGGTGGCTTTTTAAAACAACTATAATATTTCATACGTTTTCCTACGTAAAAAAAGTACTCTTCATACGGATTTATTAAATAAATCCTTGTCGAATCCTGTTCTTAGTCAGTGTAAGAATATGATTCGATAAGGATTTATTTAACAAAACCGTATGAAGTGCACTTTTTTTACATCTGAAGTTTTGCTAGTGTTCGGACACTTTTGTTACCGACTGTATGTATCATACTAGAGGATATTATTTCATGAAACGATTGAATGGTAAATATATATTATTTTTCCCTACATTATTTTCAGACTGCTTAACCTGTTTGAGTAAAAGTATCTTAGTAAGGTAAATACTGAAAAGAAGAGAATGTGCAAAAATTTTTTTGGGAAAAAACACGCTTACTGTCTTATAAAAGAACTGAAAAGAAAAAAAAAATCATTCGGTGTCTTTTTAAAAGAACTATAATATTTCATACGTTTTCCTACGTAAAAAAAGTACACTTCATACGGATTTATTAAATAAATCCTTGTCGAATCCTGTTCTTAGTCAGTGTAAGAATATGATTCGATAAGGATTTATTTAACAAAACCGTATGAAGTGCACTTTTTTTACATATGAAGTTTTGCTAGTGTTCGGACACTTTTGTTACCGACTGTATGTATCATACTAGAGGATATTATTTCATGAAACGATTGAATGGTAAATATATATTATTTTTCCCTACATTATTTTCAGACTGCTTAACCTGTTTGAGTAAAAGTATCTTAGTAAGGTAAATACTGAAAAGAAGAGAATGTGCAAAAAACTTTTTGGGAAAAAACACGCTTACTGTCTCATAAAAGAACTGAAAAGAAAAAAAAATCATTCGGTGGCTTTTTAAAAGAACTATAATATTTCATACGTTTTCCTACGTAAAAAAAGTACTCTTCATACGGATTTATTAAATAAATCCTTGTCGAATCCTGTTCTTAGTCAGTGTAAGAATATGATTCGATAAGGATTTATTTAACAAAACCGTATGAAGTGCACTTTTTTTACATATGAAGTTTTGCTAGTGTTCGGACACTTTTGCTACCGACTGTATGCATCATACTAGAGGATATTATTTCATGAAACGATTGAATATAAATATATATTATTTTTCCCTACATTATTTTCAGACTGCTTAACCTGTTTGAGTAAAAGTATCTTAGTAAGGTAAATACTGAAAAGAAGAGAATGTGCAAAAAACTTTTTGGGAAAAAACACGCTTACTGTCAAATAAAAGAAATGAAAAGAAAAAAAAAAATCATTCGGTGGCTTTTTAAAACAACTATAATATTTCATACGTTTTCCTACGTAAAAAAAGTACTCTTCATACGGATTTATTAAATAAATCCTTGTCGAATCCTGTTCTTAGTCAGTGTAAGAATATGATTCGATAAGGAT